>CM034156.1:562281211-562761211 GCA_019776745.2 Taxus chinensis
TTTGAGATGGAATAAAATCCCAAATTCAATGCCCAGACACAGCTATGATGCCATGTCACCTTAGGTAGGGAATCGTCATATCCAATTACAACAAGGCCATGATATGGCAAATCCTGCCGAAGCTGAAGGTTTGTGGTGTGGAGGAGATGTTTGTTATGAACCTACGCATTACAGGCGAAGACAAGTTTGGTTTCGCTATCTATTTGTTGTGGTGTATTCGAACCTTGCAATGTCATTGTTTGTTCAATGATTATCAACATATTTTTTAGGCATATTTCGAATTCATATCATCATTGTGTTAATTTCAACATGCTAAAACAATACTCTGACTTTCTCATTGCATTCCCTTTTGCATTTTACATGGTAAAACCCAGACCGCGTTCTAACAACTTGTGAGTGACCCATATGCTCACGTATGTCAAAACCATATCTGAATCAATGACCTGGAATTGATCTTCATCATCCATGTGTTGTGCATTTTTTCCCTATCACCACTAATTAAGTGTCCCCATCACTATCTTTCCTATAACCCCTTTCACATTTCCTTCCTCCTACGAGGCATTATACTTATTTTTAATTGAGCATACACATCACTCAATAATTATTAAATCACTTCTGCCACCGAAATATTCTCTCGTTATTTTCTCCTTGAGATAAACATTTATTAAATTATACCAAACAAAATTTATTTAAACAAAAGTTATGTGGTTAATTTATGTAAATTTATATACCATGATATGTTGGAAGTTATCTAATAAATGGGTTGTTTAGGAAGAGTTTTTTCTCATGTGCATTTAGAATTCTACAATAGTTAATCATTAATAAGACCTAAGTATATGTCAAAATATACTCTCATATAATTTGTCACGGGTCACAATTTTGTTTAATCAATACTAAACTAGTATAAACTAAATTTGATATAGAAAGATGTAAGTTTCCACCCTCTATCATAGATTAGATTTTTGGCATTTTTTTTGCCACTTTTAGCGTAAATTACACTCATGTGAATAATGTGAACGAGATTGAGACAATACAGTGGAGAAAACATAAAAATGTTCTTTGGGTGGGAACAATCTAAGTTGTGGAATATTGGTTGGATTTCGAACATTGCACCTATTGAACTCTCACCATTTTTTTTATTTTTTCTCCTTTAATCTCACATTGCACTCACATGAATAATGTGCGCAAGGTTTCAACATCAAGACGATTGAGGTGGATTATAGATATCATGTATTATATGGTTAGGAACAATTTGCTATCTTGAATAGGTGTGGGACATATACGTATTGATTTCCCGCCCTTTAATTTCAAACATTATATTCATGTCTACATCTTAGCTAACAAATTAACCTTCATCAAATCGACATTCTTACTTCCATGAAATAAAAAAATAGTACGCCTGATCTTGAAATATATAATCTACCTTTAAATGATATCCCTAATGGTTTAAGGGACTCAATTATCAATCGTTGTTCGCATACAACCTACCTTCCTACAATTACTTGAGAGTTCAACTAGAAAGAAAGGATACAAATTGCTACAACAAGCAAGCATTCTGATGGGTTTTTAACCATAAACCTTTTTGAGTTTCCACCTTTTGTAGTTTTCCCCGCTTTATGAGATGAAAATGCTTGAGTAGAGTATGGATAACAGATATTATTTTGGTAGGAAATAATTGATCCATGGAATAAGTGTGGGACATACAAGTATTTAATTCGCATCTTTTAATTTCCAACATTCCATTCATGTTTGTGTGTGGGCGCCATTTCTTCCGTGGTTTGCAAAGAAGGAACATTGTATGTTGTTCCTTGTAGTAGTTATATCATTTTCAATAATTACTCGCCCTTAGCACTTCTCCACCCACAAATCCCTTCTTATTTGCCACTCTTCCTCTCCAATTTTTTCTCTCTCAACATTCACTTCTTCACTACACCCCCCTTCGATGTTTCCATTGTACATTTCGCATACGATTGTTAGTTTTATGGATTTCAACTTTTGAGATGGAATAAACCCAAATTCAATGCCCAGACACAGCTATGATGCCATGTCACCTTAGGTAGGGAATCGTCATATCCAATTACAACAAGGCCATGATATGGCAAATCCTGCCGAAGCTGAAGGTTTGTGGTGTGGAGGAGATGTTTGTTATGAACCTACGCATGACAGGCAAAGACAAGTTGGTTTCTCTATATATTTGTTGTGTGGTATTCGACATTGCAATGATCATTGTATTGTTCAAATGATTGTCGAAACATATTTGTAACATGATTTCGAAATTCATCCATTGTGTATGAAAATATTTAGAAATATGCGTTACAGAGTAAATTAAATATTAAAAAAATAAGATATTTTAAGCTTCCAATATCTGACCCTCATACTTATGCGAAGGATCTAAATAAGAGTTATTATTTTTCCAACTACGATAAAATACATCGAATTCATCTCCCCAAGTATCGTACTGGGATTAACAGTGTACTGATCGGTGATTTTATTTATTGGCAAATCTTGGAAGAGCTTGTTTCCCACCGTTAACACAATGGGCAGTAAGCAAAATTGGCATAATCAATTACATCACAGCCTGGCGACCATGTTCATTGGAGTTATGAGCCAACTTACTGTGGTGAGGAAGATTTGAACCTGGATAATGCCCTTAAGAGTTTGATCGTGGTTATTTATGAAACGAAGGCAATCGCATAGCAAGAAATGAACTAAAGAATGTGAACCAAATACACTTAACCAAACGATATTGATCATAGAATATCT
Organism: Taxus chinensis; assembly: GCA_019776745.2. NCBI lineage: Eukaryota > Viridiplantae > Streptophyta > Pinopsida > Cupressales > Taxaceae > Taxus > Taxus chinensis. The sequence continues at coordinate 562,283,975 of CM034156.1, forward strand.
TAATAGAATTTATGAAAGTTTGTGGTGGCAGTTAACGAGCTTTTTATTCATTACCAATGACTTAATATGGACTTGACAAGTTATACTCAACCGAGGTAGCTTGGTCCCCAAGAAATATTACAATGCAAAATTAAATCCCAACCTTGCCAATATAAATGCACCAAGTGGCATATACCCCCACACAACCTGAAAAACGATAATCATAACCTCACCTGAGATTTACAGTTAAAAAACAAAATCTATTGCAATTAAACCATGACCCACCTGAACCCAATGGGCATAATAATAATCAATTCAATTCACACAAACTGACAAACCAACACCTTTCATGAAAACCGAAACCCAACCTCGCACACAACCTAGTATTACCCTAATCAACACATTTCAGAAACAAAAACAAAAAACCCAACCTAAACCCATTTAATATTTAACTCTCAATCTACAACATGTTTCACTAAGAACCAGAGCACACCTTAACCCACTTTCTATATCAATCAACATCACCCAAATCGCCACATTTCAGTAAAACCTAAAAACCAAGCTACCCCATAATTTCAACCGCTTCTATAAGACTCACAATCCAGCAAAACCCACATGAAAAATAATCCATAACAAAAAACCAAAACCCCCGCCTAAATCCATTGCATATTATTCACAATCCGCCATGCTTACAAGCGTCCACTTCATACACGCCAAAACCCACGAAAACCCAGCTAATGCTGACGAATTGCAATCCGCATGAAAGAACACAAATTGTATTCAGGAAAAAACCAGAGAGAGAGAAAGAAGTGGACCAAGCAACTTGAAACTGCTGAACCATCCAGGTATGACAGAGGATATACACCCTCCCTCAGGCTCTCCTCCTCTTGCTTTTTCACCACAAAGTGGCTTAAATTCTTCCACGCGAGCACCACCATTTTCTGCTTCCCCTCCTCTCCTTTAGGCCTCAATCTCTTTGCAGCAGTAGCAGCAGCATTCACATTAGCCTATGCCATTGTTGCCAACTGTGTTTCTAAATTTTCTTCTCACGACTGCAACAGATTTGAATATGCAATTGTGAGCAAATTTAAAACTAAGATGACTACACAGAGTCGTGCCCAACATTTGACAGAATAACCAGACACAAATAAAATAATGCAGACCACTTTTCTTTATTAGTTTTTTTTCTTGGCTTTCTCTGTGTCAGCGGAGGAAAAGTTTCTTTTAACGTCACATTGATGGAAAATTTATCAGCAGCGTATTTACAAACCTCATAGAAATCACATCTTCCAAATCTGTGCAGAAAGGTCAAACAAAAATCAAAAATCAACACAGGTGCCTCGAGCCACACAAAATTTCTTGAACTCCGCAAAAGCATGAAGCCTGTCATCCACAGTGATATCCTTAAATGCACTTAAATGTAAGGAAGGACAATTTCTCTTCCTAAAAAACAATCACAAAACAGTACCAAATAAAGGGGCAGCCCAATAAAATGCAAGATAAATGATATTCATAAATTGTGAAAAAATATTATTTTTTCAAAAAACTATAGTCTACAAATGAGAAAATCCACATGTCAAAAATGTATTAGAAAAAAGAGAAAAAGATAATAGGTAAGGTGAAAGCAATATCCATGCCTTGGGCAGGATAATAAAAATAAGATATATTGGTTAAATAAAGGACTCTGATAATTGTACGACTAGAAATCTTGTTGGACATTTAATTTAATATTTCAAATTTTTAGGTGTTTACTCTTCACTTTGTTGCCTTGCCATAACTATTAGACCTCTTCGTACAATTGCGACTGATTTGAATGGTTTTTCATGATATGGCATTTGTTTCCAACTTTCCATGCATATGACACATTGGCATACACATTTTAGATGGGTGGAACTTGGAAGTTTTGCATTTACGGAAGCAAACGAGCCAATACCGTTGTTATTATAAAATTAAAAATTCTCGTTTTTCTATCACGGGTTTCAATGCTAATCCAAGTTGGAAGATACATTTTTATTATAGAATAATAATGATTAACTCGAGAATACTGCAATCACATTAGAAAAAATATTTGGGAAACCGGCTCTCCAAATTTTTTTACAAACCTCTGTTTCAGGCTTGATGTTTGGGACAGAAAAGTAAGGGTGTATGAATTGCTGGAAAAGCACCATACTTTCTCTTCAAATGGAAAAACATGCGGACATGCCTTCTGAAATGCAGAGGAAAAATCTGGGCGGACTGCATGTTCGCATATATGCATTGCATTCACCTTTACACCCAATTATTTGAGCTTTCCTTTTCACCTGTAAATTTCTGGGACAAACGGCACCCACATAAGCACTGCAGCTCTGCGATCCACAATTTTTTTACAGTCGAAGGAGCGACAGAAATAGGTAGGTTATATCCTGCCTGCAGATCAGAACCGAAACATGACCCATTCATAAATACAGCCTGTGTAATTGGGGTTAAAAATTTTCTGCTGAGCCGACGCTTTTTCACACCGCAGTTTGCCTCCGCAGTCGCCAGAATAGCAATGGCCTTGTTCTGATCGATTGAAGATGCATCCGTGCCTTCCCCAGATGATTCCTTGCCACGACATGTCGAAGGCGATTGAATACGAATCTCCGGATTTTAGCAGCGGTCGGAATCCGACAGGTATGTCGTATTCATGCGTGTTCCACGAAGCAATTCCGGGCCACCACAGGGAACGCGCAATTGTTTTTCAGATTGATCGTTTTCTTAGAAAAACCTTCTCAATTCACAAACAAACCACAACAAATAAGGACCTCGTTAAAAAAAGCAGTAATAATGCGAAATAATTATTTCTTCAACTGGTTTTATTTACCTGCAGCGCAGAGAGAAGATGCCATGGTTTACGCAGAGGAATACGCAGAGAGACAGTCTCCATGAAGTTTTTGATGGGCTTTCCATTGTTTCAACTTATACCAAACATAAGCAGAGGGAGTGTATTTATATACAAATGACAAGGTGCTTTAAACGGAAAGGAGAGCAATAGGAACGCAAAACACAAGTCAATACGAAGTAGCAGTGAGAGAAGAAATATGAGGGGGTAATTTGACTTTACGAAAATATATGAAGACATAAGAAAGCAGTATTAATGACTTCGGAAAATATGGCATTTGTATATACGACAATGGAAGTTAGTGCCTTGTATACCTGCTTACATTTGAATTTAAGAACAAGACGGGGCCTAAACTACCAAAAAAAAAACTGTTTCGATTCCAACACGTCCTTGAAACTTAGTGACGAACATTTGCGTATGCAAGTTCTAGAATACTTGCTCCATTCAACTCTATTCTTTAGACAGATTTGAAAGCGTGGTTTACATTAAGCGTAACTTGTTGGTGCATTACGATAGTGGATTGACAAAAGTTGGATCCGGTAATTTATAGGTGGTGGTCGAATGACAAAAGTTGAAATGGTAATTTATTCGTGATTGATTAATAAAAGTTCCCTGATAAATTGTTGGTAATCAATTAATAAAAATCGAACCCCAAGAACTTGATGGTGGTCGATTGACCAAAACTAGAACCTAGTAACTTGTCAATGATAGACGGACAAAAGTCAAACCTGATAAATTGTCAGTGATCGATTAACAAAACTTGAAACTATGTAAGTTACCGGTAGTCTATTGACAAAAGTCAAACCCGATAACTTCCCAGTGGTTGATTGACAAACTTTTACCAAGGTAATTTGCCATGGTTGATTGACAAAACTAGAACCCAATAATTTGTGGGCAATCAATTGACAATAGTCGAAACCGATAATTTGTCGGTGGGCCAATTGACAAAAAGTTGAACCAGGTAACTTGTAAGTAGTCCACTGACAAAAAGCCAAAGCCAATAACTTTACCTGTGGTTTGTTTCACAAAAATTGAGCCCAGTAACATGTCATGGTCAATTGACAAAAGTTGAACCTGTTAACTTGCTAGTTGGTATAAAAGTTAAAATCCGATAACTTATCGGTGGTTGACTAACAAAAATAAAACCCGTGGCCTCCTTGTTTGTACTTGAAATGTCCCACCAACTTGCCCACATATCCATAGCATTCCTATATGTACATTTTAACTTCTTAAAATATTACTTCATTCAAAATCCAAACATACCGAAAACACAAACCCTTACAATATATTACTTTATAGATTACCTTTATCTCACAATTATTTTTAAAAATAATTAATCTAATTACAACTCAATTCAATCATTCAATTATGTATAAAAATAACAAGTTGTATAATATTGCCATAAGATTTTGACGGATCTGCAAAAGTGGCGTTGATTTACATGTGATAATTACTCGTGAGTCGTGTGTGATTTTCTTCTCCGTCAACGTCGTTACCTAACAAAAGATTAGTTAGCGGGAGTGGTGTATGACAAGTGTAATGATTTGAATTTGGTCAATTTGCAGGCTTGCGAAGGGATGTATGCCGATAAGAAGCACTAAAATCAGTCGTTCAATGGATAATGATTACAAGCACTCGTATCAATGCATGTTTAATAGGAAAGTGGTTTTACATTAAGATATATTAAATTTAATTACCAACGAAATAGTAGTAAATTATGTTTAATAGGATAATTGACCGGAGGTAGGTTTAAGGAGACTTCTATTTTCCTCTTTTTTTTTTAACAAATAATGAAACCATGAATTTTAGAGAAAAATAGTGAAAACCTAGAATATATGGAACATTATAAGGTTCTCATCAAATACGTCCAAGTCACTCTCATAGATTAATAAAGTTGTATTAATGGAAACTATTACGCATGTAGAAATTTAATTTTACAACTTTGTTTATGAAGTTGAAGGTTATGAATAATTTTGTTTTCTAAAGTATTGAGTTGTTTAAAAGCATGACATGGGGTGAATTGGGAACATATTAAATCTATTTGGACATCATGGCAGTGTCATGAAGGGTGTTAACTAATTACTTTAAGAAAATAGCTGTTTGTGCAACATGATTTTGTGAAGGCAAAAGTTGATGTACTTTGAACCAGTGGTTGTATCATGACTTTTTAAATTTCTTAGAATTTTTCTACAGGGTATTTTATTTCCATCATGTTTTAACATTACATAGTTGAGTTAGTTTTTAAGATATTGTTACGCCCAAATCAATAATCTGGGTCCTAAAGGGTGTTGGAAACAGGTGTTTTGAGAAGTATAAGAAGCAGTGGTTCCATTTAATGAAATAATCTAATCTATTGATGAAAATTTGAAACCATGTATGAGGCTTAAATGCTATTTTAAACATATGAGATAAATTTTAAATAATTACTAAAAATACTTTTGTGTTAGGAGAATTTTGGCATTCCGATGAATGAGTTTTTGTGATTTTTGGTGCATGGAATAAGGGTTTTTTTCTAGGTTGACCCATATGGGTCACTTGTGACTATTATGTTATGAATTTGGGATTTTTAAAAAATGATTTATTGGGTCAAAGTTATCATGAGGGACTGACCTCCTTTTGGTTGGACAGATGAAAAACCATATAAAAGTGAAGTTTAAGCTCATTTGGTGTGCCAGTCTTGTAAGGGTGAAGACTGCGACCCAAAGGGGAGTGAAGCATATGACGGAACGTTTTGAAAAGCTGGTCATATTGGTTACATGTTGAAGACTAATTTCAAAGATATGTGAAATGTGTAGAGTAAAGACACGTCTATGAAGACCTAGAGAGATCAAGTTGTAGAAGGTGTGTTTGAGCAAGCATTTGAAGGAATTTGGAGCTGAAATTTGGGATCGCTATCAACTATGGTATCAACATATTTATACTGGACATACTTCTTCAAATTATCTTATGATGAGTCATATTCATAGGATTATTTTTTTGTGATTCATATCAACAAGGGCTTAGGGGTTGGTGCCTCACTAAATAAATCTCGTGTGATGTGTAATATTCACTTGAGTACTTTTTTGTGCTTAATATTAGCAAAATTTTATGGGTTGGTGCTCCTTGTGGGTTCAATGGCTCACTACAAAAATCTTTTAGGATGTGTAATATTATTGTAGGTCCTTGCTTTGAGTAATAAAAACAATGGTTTCAGTGGTTTTTCTTCCCCTTGAGGGTTTCCCACTTATATCTAGTGCCCTTTGATTTTTTCACACGTGATTGATTATCTCACACATAATAATTTTACATGGTTTATGGATATTGAATGTTTAATTTTTATGATGAATCTAAGGAATGGAAAGCAAATTTGTAATTATTGTATGACTGATTCACCCCCTGCAGTCATTGTACTTTCAACACCTTTAACTATTGAAGATTATACACAATTCTTATGATTATATCGATATGTAAAACCATATTTAAATCTATACAACATTGAAAAACATAAAGACTTCACATATTCTTGTTTTATACACTATTACAGACCTCAACGACCACATACAGATATATAACCCTTCTTATCAATCATGAATAACCCATTATTCCACTTTCACAAACCTAATCATGTTTTTGCTCCTTCATACTTCTTTCAATATGAAACAAAACTCTTACAATAACCTCAATCATGACTTAAGGATTGATAACCCAACATACTAGCCTTGATATCACATTTAGAGTCTTGCAACAATGTTATGAATTTAGAAGGCATACCTTTACTCATGGTTCGCTTGTAGAGTTTCAAAGTCCTTCATCAAGTTATGATTCTCCATTCTAGGCATGGATAACCTAACAAACCATCTTATCACCCTTTGCACCTACTTGATACCATAAAAAAGACTCCAAAACATCATGTACATGAATGGCACAGTGCCTATCAACTGAGAAACTCACCTTTGCACTTCATAGGATTATTCTTTCCTTGTGTTACTTTATACACTATATATGAGGACTCAAGGGATGAGACTCAACATTTGAGATTTTTTCAACTCGTGACATACCTGGGGAACACTATTACACCCGATATAGATGGTTTGATCAATTCATCATATTGAATAACTTATTTCTTTTTCCTGATACCTACTCCCTTTCTCATTATTAGCATCTAAACCATCTTAAAAGCATTTTGAATACCTTCAAGAATATGATAAGGTATTATTCTTCTCATGTATGTCCTTACAACTTTGTTACATTGTCAACCTATGATCTCAATTATCCTAGTTTTCAATTTATCCTTAATATTCAGTTTTTAAAACATCTTTATCTAGAAATAGAAGAGATTAATAGTACTTATTCTAGTTATAAATGATTTAGATAGCCTTCTTGACATTCTAGGAATCTATTTCAGATAAATTGATATAATATAAGCATCCATATGTAGTTTTCAGTCATTATCATCAACTAAGAACTCTTGTTTATTTATCTTCACATTCGTACTAAAGATTTAACTATTCTCATACACCTTTTACCTTCTTGAACTAGCTCCCTTGCACTATGAAAGTTCCTACAATAGACTAAATACGTTTATAGACATGACATTCATACATTGACACCTTAAATACACACCTACAATAACATACTCTAAACTAATCAACCCCTGCTTCTTGTAAAGCTGTATATGGATAATCATGCCTCTAAGAATCCTAATAGAGACATATATCATCATGATGAATCTAAAATATTGTCTTGAAGAGGTCCCAAACACTATTATATACCTAAATATCACATTTTCCATATTTTTTCTTCCTTATTAACATCTTTTTATACATCCATATCTATTGATTATGTCACAATCTTATTCCTTATAGGCTGCCAAACCCTGTTTTGACTTCAATCATGCTTTGTAAGACCTTAAAAGCTCCTCTCTTTTCTTGTAGGACAATAATAAACCCTAGAAACATGTCAAAACCTTATTACAATTGTAATAGAAAAGTGAATTCCTACCTCTAGTGCCTTCATTCCTCTCATTCTTATTTAACGGTTCATATAAACAATACCTAAAAGTTTGACCTATCTCATGAAAATTGTAGCACAATAATTTATTTGATTTCTCTGTCCTTTTATCCCTCCATGGGCGATCATCTTAGATAAACCTCCTACACTGATTAGCTATATGTCCAAATCCATTCCAAGTGAAACAATAACCATAGGACGCTCTTTCGTACATTGAATCATTAAGCTACCTTATTAAATTTTTTATTCACATTTTCTTTGACATATTTCTACTTTTGTTCTTATTTGATGTTAGGTCCTTCATTCTCCTTTCTTGGAACCACTATGCTCTTACATTACTTCTTTCTCTTAAATTTCATCCTTTAATATTAAGCTTGCTCTATCTCCTACTAATTTTTTACTTCTCAAAATTTCTTCAATAGTATTAGTGGTTTTCTTAAACTTTTGGAATGATTTAGCTATGTTGACTACATCAGATAGACCCCCCTTTAGAAATATCACCTCTTCTTCCTTATATTCCAAGATTAATGTCATGCATTTCATTTACATCTCAAGACTTTTGACTGTCTCATCTAGTTTCTCTGTCACAAACCCAATGTCTCATCTTTAGGTCATGAATATTTTCCTCGTATTATTTGACTTGAGATCTCAACTTATTCTTAATTTTCTGAGCTTGATTCAATTCACATCGAACACATACCAATTTTGTTTCAAGATCATATTCTTCTCCTTCTCCTTTAAAGTCCCTACAAGATTTTTATATGAATTCATCCAATAGTGTGGAGCCACTATTTTTAGATCTCATGGAATCCTTGTTCATGAACAATACCTTGTCTATAGCATCTTAATGTTTTCATTAAGATTCACAATTTGAAGTACCATCATAGTTTCTTTGCTAAGATGAACAAATATCTTCCTTTGTGTATAAAATTTTCTTGCCCTTATTTTCTTAGTCAAAGGTTTTGAAATTATTGTTTCCTTTGTTATACTTATGTTTCTCTAGTCATGATAATTTTCATGATATTCATTACCTTATCTTTCATGTCTATGTGGACACTTTACAGTAAAATGACCTACTTCACCACAATTAAAACATTTAAAAGTAACCTTACCTTTGTACTTTTCAGATCCTGACCTTTAATCTCCTATGAACCATTACAAAGAGTTATTTATCATCAATATCAAGGGAATCACCGTGATCCTTGAAAGAAATATCTGACCTTTAATCTCCATTTCTCTTCATCTCGGATTTGAAAGAAATATCATTCTTATCTGGTTTTGAGTCAACAACCCTCATTTCATATGTGGTCAATGTTCCATGAAACTCATCCACTGTCAAAACCTTCAAATATTTGGCTTCCTCATTGATAGATAATTTGGAATCAAACTTAATATTAATATATCTTAATAATTTTTTTACCAAAACTTCTTCATTCACTTCTTCACCTAATCATTTCATGGTATTGACAACCTTGTCAACCCTAAGCAAGTATGAAGTAATAGACTCGTCATCACTCATCTTTATCCCTTCAAACTAATTTATGAAGGTTTGGAACTTAGGTATTTATTACCTTGGAATCACCCTCATAAATAACTTGAAGTTTCTCCAACATAGCTTTTGCTGATGTACAAAGCATGACCTTCACAAGTTTAAGTTCAATTATGGCACACATGATTACATTCATAGCCATGGAATTATCAATACTCAACTTCTTTTCTAGAACAATTGTTAGAGGGATTTATGAAACATTATATCCATCCAACACATATTTCCAAATATCATATCTTAAGGAAAGGATGTGATTCCTCATCCTATGAATCCAAATAGAACTAGTTTACTCCATCAAATAATGGTTCCTTTCTAAATGAAGATTGAATTTTTTGAATCACCATTTTTGTGCTTCAAAGGATATCCTTTCAAGTAATTAAATTATTCCAAAAATACCCACTCTGATACCAATAGTTAGAAGCACAATGGACTGAGGGGTGTAGTTAATCCAGTCCTTTTAAAACATTAAATAATTCAAAGTAGTATTTATTATTTCACTCAGAAGCCTAGGTGCACTATAACTTCACTCAGGCACATCCGAACACTCACCCAAAGCACACGAAGCTACCACATACCTTATTTATGTCATTTTGTCTAGATGATAGTATGTATGTTCATTCTAACCATTAATTAATACATCTTTAGTAGTATAACTAAAAAATATATGAGCTCATATTGGACATATTCATAATAAGGAAACATATTGATTGAATAAACACCAAAATTAAGTTCACCATCATTACACCATAAGAAGACACATCAATTACCATAGTAATCCATTAATAACCATAAATATTGCATTATAGAAGCCGAATACAATGTAGCAATGTTCTAATTCATGTGTACAGATTCATACTAGCAACATACCTCTACTATTATTTGATCCATAAAGTAGTGTACTGTCTCACATATATATAGGGGGTGGGTACTTTCCCTTCACTACCCATTGCATTCTCAAAATAAAATGCATGCTCAAAATACACATGAAAACATACAAAAAAACTATGAATGGATGCATACTAGTCTAATAATATATTAACCATATAAATAAACTCTATTTCAAATCCTATTATTAGCACTCATGCATTAGTTTAAAATATAATTCCATCCATAGAAAATAGACTCTCCTTAGACATAAAAATCTTCTTGTGTGTTTCCCTCTACATATCTATTTTTAGCCCAATAATCATAAAGTGGCTAAGTATTCTACCTCCCTGCAATGATCTGCGCACGTAACCTTGTCCCTTCCTTCACGAACAAAATTTTTCATCCAACGCATTAATCTTATTCACTCATTCGTGTGTTTCCTCTACAATCCTTCCATGTGTGTGTGTTCCCATGTATAGTTTAACACTTAGTCATTATCTAACATCTAACATTACCCCAAACTAGGTATGTTGTCTATCCTTGGCAATAATTTGTTTGTTTGTGAAAATAATGGCAAATGATTATCTAAGAATCAAATAATGAAGAATATCTACACATATTTCACCAAAGAATGAAATAATCATATCTTTAATGATAAAAAAATAGGGGGATTCCTGATTCACCTGGGATTCCAATTCCTTCTATTCCTCTAACTCCCTACCTTCCTGAATAGGTATATTAACCACAATTTCAGGAACCTCTACAGGTATTAAGTCTTCAACCCTTGACTTCAGATTTTTGACCATAGCATCTAGTTTTTCCCCTTCATCACTCAGTGCACCCATCCTGCACATAAACTAGGGGTAAATATCCTTTAAATTGTTCTTAATGGAGGTATTGAAAACATGAATTTCCTCCCTCTTTCTCTAAACTTTAGCCAAAATTATTTCACGTTCCGCTCTTTTTCCCTTGTACTTGGCATGGAAATTCTTCAGATCTACTTCATCGTTGGCCATAAGTAGTCCCAAAATTTAAAATGGTGTATGAAAAAGTGAAATAGTGATATTTTATATTAGGGTTGTGTAGACCACCATAATTCTATTTTTAGAAAATAAGAAAATGTGATTTATCCACAATGAAATTGAAAGAATGTGAATATTTTATAGTTTAAAAATAATATTTATAAAATTGTCAAATAATCAACATGATTTCTATCTTCACAATTATCATAAATAACCTCTTTTATATGAGCAGATGAATTCAACGCTTCAACCAACTCATCATATTGAGAAATGAAGGCTTCAACTTGCTCCTTCTCTTATTGCTTTTTCCATATCAATACCTCTTCCACAGAATCCAAATCTTGAGTTGGCTTTTATGTGGTGATCATGCGCATGAGGTCTTGTAAACAATGAAAAGTTTTTGTTTCATAATTTATTCCATCATGAAGGGAAAAATACGAGCATGTAAGAAAATTGCATTAGCGATGCATTCTACTTTTTTATATGTCGCACGGATCCATCCTTTTACTTCCCTCACTTACTATTTTAACTGCACAATTATTTTCTCTTTATCCTTTATTTCCCTATCTCTCTCCCTTATTTATTTTTTATTTTCATCCACTTCCATGTGCATATATCTTATTTTGTTGTTTTTATCATAAATTTGAGCACCAACCTCAACCAATAGCTTATTCAAATCATTGCACAATTATTCATCTGACAACTACTGCAAATGTACTATTGGGTACGTTTCTCCTAGAGAAGATATATCCTGGGTGTATATCAATAAATAGGCGCTAACTAAAACTTGAGTTTTTCTATATGTGATTCGAGCACACATGATAACATCTTTCGTATGTGTGGTAGTGATTCCTCCTTACTAAAAAATAACTAATAAAATTGTTAATCTATGGGTATTATGTTCTAATACCTGACGTGGAAAGCTTTATTCGGGTCATTAGATTATTGCATTATAGGACCCTGTGGAGTGTACCTCGGCCTCCTATTTTTCCCTCAAAATCCCTTAGGGAATTTTATTGCAAGATATGTCTCCACGCCTAATAAATATGTTTTCCTTCACTCATTTCTCCCTCACCACACACCAGTTCATGCTCAATGAGATGTTCTATAATTTCTCTAACTTCCTTTTCAATTTTTTGCTCTATCTCGGGATCAGTGCTATGCCCAGCTCCAAGCTCTGTAATTATCTCTAACCTCTCTTATGTGGTTTGATTGATTGGAACCTTGATGCCTCCTACATCCACATCCATAACATGGGTGTCCTCACATTGTGTGGTATGGTCCTCTACATTTTATTCATCGATAGTATAAACATGTGGTCTTAATTAATCTACCACCTCTTCCTTAATTTCAGCATCTTTTTCATTTTGACTCTCTATCTCCTCACAATTAGAGCTAGGTTCTACTCTTTAAGTATTCACCACTAGAGACCTCCCCATCATAGGTTGCCTTCTAGTTTTGGTACTTGGCTCCATATCTTTGTGATCTAGTATCTACACTACAGGTGTGCCAACAATGGGAGTCTTATCTCTACTTCCTTCTTTGCGTTCACTAACAATGGGAGTCTCTTCATGTACTCTCTTCTTTGGTTATACTTTCTTTCACATTGCAGAATATTTGGGGATGGTTACATCATATTCCACGAGATTCATGTCTATAAGTCATGACATTATATATATATATATATATATATATATATATATATATATGTTGTTGTTGTTACCGAGGACATTGGCAATGTAACAAGATTATACAAATGAATGCTTTTTGATAATTATTTATGCTCTTATGCAATCTTCTTATGGTAAATAGACATCTCAAGCATGGTATGGTGCTCGTTTGTCTGCTTTGTCTACATCAATTTTTAATTTACGCACTTTCTTAAACCTATTTACACCACTCTGAAAGTACTACGTTGTGAAAGAAAATGAGATTTTACACCATGACCTCTTGGTACAATCCTTTAAAGTGAAATTCCAAATGCAATTTTTTTGATATACTACAAAATTGACATCCCCATCCATAAGGGCAGGAAACTCACTTGGAATGCACCATCCGACACCAAACACATCGCGTACCCATTTGTACCATTTGTCCTCTAACACCCTATATGTTGGTGTTAATTATTCACATGTATACTTTGCAAACCACTTCGCAGGGGATGGGTCTTCCTTAGGATAATCCCATATTTTATCATTCAGCACATCGGCCACTGAAATATATGAGAAAACTATAAACAATAGAATACTTCCAAATATGATTTTGTCTCCATCACATGCAACCTTAATGATTTATTCTTCTATGAATGAGGTAATGTTATATATCATTCCCTCTGATATCTTATTACATACTTGAAGCTAGCATTTGTTCACTTGGATGTACCTCTCTTACCCATTCAAATTTTATGAGTAAGCATGCAACCATCCTCATGATAGTATCATCAAGTTTGGTGAAATCCATCACGCACCCTCCTTTTTTGTATTCAAACTCTATAACATTAGTTTTTACTTTGGCATCATTCACTAGGTCTTCATCAAATACAACCCTTGTACTAAAAATACCAGTATACTTCTCAATCAACTATGCAGTAATGAACATCGTCCTTCCTAAAAAATATAAGAAGTCCTCATGGATGCGCAACATCAGCCATTAGTACAATCTCTTAGGTTTCCCAAATATTGGAACCTCGTATAGTTATAACAACCTTGATTTTTCCAATAGCCTCTTCACCTTGTCATCATATACAGGCTTGTCATTCGTGGTTATTTCTTCTGTTGACCAAAAAATTACTAAAACCATGTCACGTGCAGTAAACATCTATGCGATTATTATAGTCACTTACTCCCATGTTCCACAAATGGGACACTCACTCCTTTTCCATTACCAATCTATCGAGGTAGTGCATCTCTGAATAACATTCCTTGTGAATATCCATGATAAGTGTCAGCTTCTCCTTTCCCTTTACTTTCTTCTTTGGTGATGTGGTTTCTTATTTCCTTGGTTCCATCTCAGTCGTGAAATCTCAAACCCTTAACTTGTGCCTTACTCTACTCTTGGTGCCTTATACTTCTTGTCACATACCTTATCTGCAAAAAAAAAAAGATTCCTAGTTAAAATTCCTTACTCTGTGCCCTAAATTTTAATACTCTAACTAGAAAAGTCGTGATCTTCCCCAAGTAAACTCAACTTTGTCTCAGCCTACCAGGATCCCTCTAATCAAACCCACTCTTCACTTAGATACGTCTTCTTCTTCACCCTGGCTATAGAAACTCCAACTCAGAACTCTAGTTCTCAATCAAATCACTCAAATTCACTCTAGGTAACACACATCTAATGCAAGGTAAGGTAAAATGAAATTTACCCCGAAACCCTATTTATAGGTTTCCAAATTTTAACTACATTAATGGCTCACCAAATACCACTATACAACTACTTTAAATTCATTTTTTCTTCTTTTCCCACCTTTTCCATATTTTCTGTCTTACTTCAATCGTGCGTTCTAGCAACAACCTTTAGGCACATAAACTCTTTCCTTGACTGTAGACCTTTGTACACACACTCTATACACCAAATTATATAAGCCTCTACATCTCATACCAATTAGTTTCCCATGCTACTTCCTACCTCCCATTACACTACATGCAGATTCATCATACGTTAATTTTCCTCTAAGAACCATCCTTATTATCACCATCCTTCTTATGACACCTTATCTCTTACAATATTCAAGAAACTAACATCATCATCAATGCACACACTTCTTTAATTCTTAGGCAACCTTCAATAAAAACACTTGTATTTTTCTTTGCCATACTTGCAATCCACCCCACACTAAAAGAATATGCAGTCCTCTGTGTATGAACTCAAAATATAGTAATCATCTTCTGTGATTAAACATGCTTATTTAAAAAAATATATAACTAAATTGAAAAAACATAGCAATGAATAAAGGAAATAGATGAAAAGGGAAATCTAATGTATGTGGCTATACTTCCTTATTACAAACACCAAGAAGCCTTATTTATAGTAGGGATTCACCCTTCTCCTATTGAAGTAACGGGGCAATAATGTGTCATCCAACTTCTCCAACTGACAAGTGTCCGAAACAAGTATCTTCATTACAAAAAATGGTCCCAACCAATGCACTTTAAATTTCCCTAGGTGGTAAGTAAACTTAGAATCATATAGTAGAACCATCTTTCCCACTTCAAACATCTTGTTTCAAATATGTAAACCATTCCATGCCTTTTGTCACACCATTTTTTTCTTCTGGCTCTCTCGGGAAACTATGTACCTTTCATCTAATTGCATCAGTTTGTCTATGCACTCTTCAATAGCTTTCTCATCAACTAGTCCTCATGCACACACAATACGTAGTGAAGTTAACATAAATTCAATAGGAAATATAGCTTCTACACCAAACACCAACTGAAAGGATGTGGCCTTATTCAATCTCTTGTGTGTGGTTTTATAGGACCGATGTACATCAGATACTTTATCATCACAGTGTTTCCTTATATCAAAATAGTTTTTTGTCACATGTTGTGTACTGAAATCCTTTTGAAAGCTTAAGTAGTGTCATTAGATTGTGGATTATAAGGATTAGTCTTATGATGTCCCATCATAAACTCTTCCAAAATTATTCTAATTGTATCATTCAAGAAATGATATCCCCTATCACTAGTTTAGATTAATGGGCAACCATAACGGCTAAAAATGTTTTCCCACAAAAACCTTGATGTTGTGGCCAATGGGAAATCCTTTGTAGGTTCTTATTCAACACACCTTATTAGATATTATGTATAAGTTATAATATAGCATGCATCAGTCCTACGTGTGGGTGGTGAAATAGGGCCTATAAAGTCAATATTCTATTTCTCAAAAGGTTCAGCACTTGAAATAGGCCACAAAGTCATCTCATATTTGGTTCAAGGATTCTTGGGGCAACTGGTAATGGTCAAATGCCTTGACATATTCCTTAGTATCCTTGTATAAATTATCCCACTAAATTACATCCATCATAATATTACCCATAGCTGCATGACCTACATAATGACCTCCTACAATTCCACCATGAGCTTCTTCTATAATATCCTCACACTCATGCTCCAGAATAGTCTGATAAAAAACTTCATCGAGACCTAACTTGTAAAAATCTCCACAAATCAACTAGTAGGGTGCAACGAGTATTGTAATTTGTTTCGTTTCCAATGTCTTCATTCCCTCAGGCACCTGTCTAGTGCACAAGAATACTATAATATCTTCCAAATTTTGTGGGTGCATGGCTCAATCTAAAGAGTTGTGCATCTGGCATGGTATCCTCAATGATCTATGTATCCTCATTACAATTAATTTATGAAATATGATCAAGCCTTGAGTTAATTTTCCTTAGCTTTATAACAATAGTGAAGTCAAACTCCTAAAATAGAATTATCCACCTGCAAATACGCCCTTGTAAAATTGGTTTGTTAACTAAATATTTATTCGCCATGTGATATATGTAGAAAATTAAAAGAGTTTCCATTAAATATTGTATGAACTTGTGCAATGTGTAGATCATGGACAAATTCCTCATGCTCAGTAGTTGTATGATTCTATTATGCATGTGTTAACTTCCTGCTTATAAAAAAAATAGCGTGATCCACAATCCCTTATCTTGGCTGTGTTAACACTGTGCCAATGCCATGCTAGAAGTATCAACATGGACATGAAATGATTTTTCCAATGAAGGAAAGCACAAAATAGGTGTAATGGTTAGCCTTTCGTTTAGTGTTTCAAACACCTGCTGTTGCATGTCATATAAATAGAATTTTCCTTTATCCTTCAATAATTCCTCTAGGGGCAGGACAATATTTTCATAGCCTTTAATGAATTTCCTATAATACCATGCATGCCCAAAAAATCTGTGCACTTCACTCTGATTATTAGGTTCTTCCAAATCCAAGATCACAATGAGCTTAGATGGGTCTATCAATAACCCTTCCTTGCAAATTATGTGTCAAAGTAAAGTACCAAAAGGTGTTGCAAAGATGCATTTCTTAATGTTAAGAGAGATTCTAAACTTCATACACCTCTCAAAACATAAGTCTTATATTCTCACAATGGTCCTTAACTAGGCCACAAATGGTCCAATCATCCATAGACACCTCTAAAATATTATGAATGAAGTCCTGAAATACATGTAGCATAATGTGTGTTAACATCATTGGCACATTCTTCAGTTCAAATGGCATCACCGTGTATGCAAAACTTTCACCACTGTATGAAAAACTTCCCCACTCAGTGGTGAAAGTTTTCTTTTCCTAGTCTTCCTTTTCTATGCACACTTGGTGATAACCTAAAAACCCATCTGTAAAAGAGTATATCTCGTGTTCTGCAACTCCTTCAAGGATCTCCTCTGTAAATGGGGTGGAAAAAGTATCAATAACGAATTAACCATTTTATTATTTGTATTCTACTTAGATCTTTTTCCTCATATCCTTTCTAGTACTAATGACCATGGGGCTCACCTATTCAGATTCCTAAATGTGATAAATTATACTAGAATTAAGCATATTATCAATTTCTTCCTTTACCTTGACATGTAGATTAGGATTCATCATGTATGTCCTCTTCCTAATCCAGCATGTTCCTTATTTAAGTTTTATTCTCATCTCTCCTAAAGCAGGTTATACTCCTTTTAACTCATGATAACCTCTTGGAAATAAGTCTTGAAAGTCCTGTATGAATTCAATAATCTTATCTACTTTCTACTCCAACCAGTAGTTAGCAATAATGACATCTTTAGGCTCAACACATTCCAATGTTAACCCTTTTCATTTTCATAGGCCCATGATACAAACATGCCTTTGCATATTCTATTTCCATCACTTCACTTGCACCCTTAGTATGGTTAACATTAAATTTATCATCCTCATCATCCTCACCATCGATCATGCATACCAACTTAACCTTTTATTTTACTTCCTAGGCGTGTACCATTTCTTATTCCTTATTTTCTTTAAGGTCAAGGCATGCCTCTAAATTCATATATTTAACCATATCTAACAGAAGTTCCTCAACCTTCATGTTATCCCCAAAAGTAAGGTGCTTCAGAATCTGCAGTGCTTCATTGAGCAGTGGCTTAGTAGAAAAGTAATAAAACATATGAATCATACCTGAGGTCATCTCCTACTAATTAATTTTTTCTCTTATCAGTTCTACATGACCATACTAGGTGCGTTCACAACCACTTAAAGTGGAATAAAACTTATGTACTCAAAATGATGGTGGAAAGGCCTCCTGCCCCTCCATCCAAAGTCTATCACAATTCTAAACATGGTATGAGGCAGAGGACTTACCATGAAATTAACATATTTTTGAAAGTACATTACTCCTTAGGAACCTAGTAGAATAGGAAATTCTCACCTCTCACCATTCCAATAGGTCATCTCTGTGTGTAGTACACCAACACAATGTTTTCCCACACACATAGTATATACTAGCACATTTCTTTTATCACCCTCATCCTTCCACTAGGATTAAATGGCATGTAGAAATACGTCAGGGTTCCCTTCACAATGTACCAAGGTATTTGGTTGTAGCTCAAGCACCTGACTATGCACAACTTGATCATGTGATTACTTGTTTTCTTGATCTCCCACCTAACTACTTCATATATTTAGTATGCCTAGTTATCACAATAAATACTTATGGTATCACTAATTGAATGAGCATCATCCCATTATATCACTCCTTCCTTAGATGATTCAGTTACCACAGGTTCTCTAATTGTCTGTGCATATATCCTATTCAAATCATCTTTGCTTAGGGGATCAACATATGGGGTATCCTTCACATTAGTCAAGGGTATAATGACACAATACTCCTTGTTCTAAGAAGCTAATATATCCTTTGTTAAAGTGCAAATACACATTATTATGATAACACCAGGGTCTCCCAAGTAGTGCTGGGAAAATATTGCATTTAGGTAGTTCCAGCACCTCAAAATCCCCAATAAACTTGGCCCCCTGGATTATAATAGTCGCATCATTGAGTACTTCAAGATGCATTGACCTAGTTCTATTTTCCATATATAATATATTCGAAGAGGGCTGCAATGTTGATCTTCCCATCTGGTACCATGCATCCAACATAAGTACATTAACCTTTACACCTATTTTTCTCAAAATATTACATAAGAGACATCCATAAATAACTACATGTAGCATAATTTCCTTGTAATATTTTGTAATATCCCCTTCCCATTCGAAGACATTTGGCCTATTTTGTCAACCCGATGGCCAAAGGAAAAACATAAGGGTGGCTTAAGTTATATTTAATTATTATAAAGTGCCACTAATAAAGAAAAAAAAATATAGAGCACTTATAATAATTTATATGACTTAATAATTATTAAATCAAGGATGGAAAAGGCCCAAATATAAATTGTTATCCATCCTAGGTGAAAAGGCGACTTGCCTTAGAAGGGGGAATGGGAACATAGAAAGGATAAATGCCCATTTTACTATGTATTTTCCTTAGAAAAATGTGACTTGCATTAGGAGGGAAAACGTTGTTGGAGAAAGAATTTAATATGGGAAAATATTAAATGCTTGCATAGGGAAAATCCTTGGGAACTAATTGGATATTGTAGAGGTTTTTTTTGGGTCTCTTCTTCCTTTATAAGGAGAAGTCGACTTAAAGGGAAAGATATTCCATACCATTTGATATTTTCTAATTTGTTTCTTAAGCTTGTAGCTTATGCATATTCTTTCATGTGCAACAGTTGTTTGCAAATATACAGCTTATGGAGTAAGATCACACAGGAACCCTAGCTTTGGTGGTGAGAGATCCATCCCTAGCTAGCAGGCATTCTTCGGTAGTGAGAGATTTACCCTAGCTTGTCAAGTTTGGAGCTAAATTGATGCCCTAAATGTGTTTGGGGACCTGCGTTTTAGAGAAAAAATTAGGGTTTCATGTTTGGAGTGTGAAAAATATTTTTGGAATATTATTCTTCATATTTTTTTGGGCCCAAGATCCAAACTTTCAGCTCATTTGCACTTCTCTAGCAAAAGATATTCATTCTAGAAAGTTTTTAGTTGTTTAGGACACACTGTAAATTTTTGGCAGCATTCTGTTATTCAAAAAATTCCAAAACTAGTTATATAATATATGTTATTGTATTAGCAAGCTCCATTTAAAATTTCAAGAGATTTGAGAAAATATTTTTGGAGTTATCCATTATTTTCTGTTCGCTACCCTAGATTTAATTTTCTACAAAAATCATATTTCTGTTTGGCTGCAATTTGTTTGTATTTTGCATATTTAAAGTTGGGATTGCCTAAAATCCATTTAGGGGTAAAATAATGTCCATTGGGGACATTACAAATGGTATCAGAGCTGTTGTTCCTGCAGCCTGTGTGGGTTAAATATGGCAAATTGGAAAGATTTCAATATGGGTTCTATGAAGGAAATGTTCACCAACACGGTGAAACAACAGGAAACCACTAACCTTATTTGAGCCAACTCACTCAGAGTTTAAATCAAATAAGGTCTTGGGAAAATAAGGAAAAAGGTGAGAACAATGGGGGAAGATTCGCATGAATAATCTACCTTTCTCGCTCCAGACCAATGCGTGGTAAATTTTCTCTCAACCTCTCTCCTAGCAAGGGGATGATGTTCTCCTAGCACAACATGCGACATACTTCCTTTAGGTTATATACATCCCTCTATAGTATTTCAACCTTCTTTTCCCATTCCATGACATGTGCTTTCTCCTTCATACACTAAATCTCTCCTTGCATATCACTGATGACATCCATAGTTTCCTGGTATGCCTCTTTCTAATGTGTAGCATTAGGATACTTGGAATTTATCACCTCATTTGTCATTATAAATGGCTTATTCTTCAGGGATTCATATGTGTGCATAATATCAGTACATGTGTTAACTATAAGAGGTTGTAATTGATAATTAAGCCCTATCTTTAGCATCTAGTGATCTCCAACAATGCGTTGAATCTTAATCATTAACACACCCTTATTTTGTTTATGTTGTTTCCTAATGTGCTCATACAAGTTAGGGAATTATTCAAACTTGTGTTATTTTCCACACCATGAGAAAATCACATTCTGAGGGAAATTTCACTCATAATGATCATGAAATCCATGTGTATAACAAGTTCCTCTAGGAAATTATCCTTTGCCATGGCTGTGACCTCAACCTCGATATCTTCCATGAAATGCTCTATTCTTGTTTTCCCCATTATTGCACCCTTCATTATGATTTCTCCATGTTACTTAGATCCATATTCTACATTAGTCTGGTGCATACCAGTCTTAATAGCCTCATGAATACGATTAATCACCTTGTAGTCAATAGTGTCATGAGTATGAGTTTTACAAATTTTACAATGCATAAAAACATTCTTTTGGATCACACACTAAAAAAGGATGCATATACTCGCATAATGCTCCAAATGAAAAATATCACAATCTAACAACATGGCACACACTGACTTGTGAGGGAATTTATCCTTTGTGTTTCCTTCAACCTCACAATCTATGCACCATATTCCACTATGCATCTCGTGATCTGAATTAACAGAGCTGCAATCTTAGGTTCTAAAAATGGGTTTAATCTAGTATTAATGCTCCTAACTACTTCTGCATGTAAATATGCTTCCAAATACTCATGTGGATTATTAAATTTCTTGTGAGATAATGCCCTTCGGAAATGAGTTGACAAGCCACCAAAAAACCACCGGGCATGCTGACTTGAATGAATGTCATAAGATAGGTTGGATACACTTTTAAATAAGACATTATTAATGTCTTTGAGTGTACTAATACTCCTCTATTCAAAATTATGGATATGGAACTTATAAATAAATATAGAGCACAAAGCATCATAATCCATGGTAGTCTGATCTAGATCATACTTTCTCTACTAGCTATGTGGGTTCCCTTGAAGAGTAGTAGTAAAATGACTTTCTTTTCTGTATGAGTATGTGATTCCTTTAATGTGCCATATAATCTCACACTCTTACACATGTTCTATAACATATTCAATACCCTTATATTATGGTAAGTGAAGAGACATTTCATAGTAAACCTAATGGAGCTAATGAGGCTGCAAACCTTGTCCACAAAATCCTAAATAGAAACACCCACCAGTATTTCCTCCACCTCCAGAACAACCTGATATAATTGATCCATATTCTATTGATCCTCCTGATCCACCTCCTATAGTTTGAAATGAATCAGTGGATGTACTTCCTTATGTCGCAAGAGTTGTACTAAATTGAACTCCAACATTTTGCAAATTTGTAGTACTCCCACACATATTATGAATGTTCTACCCACTCAAAATCTATCTTGATGACACACTAGAAAATATTCCTCCAATTGGTCCCCCAAACAAATATGATTTCATCTATACTTTCATAGGTGTATGTGTTGTTTGATGTACTTTTGTATTAAAAGGAAAATGATATCTACCTGAAGCTACTTGATCACCTACACTCACCTAATTATCAATCTGTAATTATGGAACTAGAAAACCAAACACAAGGGCTAGATCACTAGGCTGGATCAGATGTGTGCTTGTGGTCATCAATATTTCATCCTCTGACACACTCTCATCAAAAGATGAAGGGGATTCTCTATTGCTCTTTCGTAAGTGGGGGAGAGCCTGATCCTCCGTCTCCACGTCTTTCACATGAGCTTCAAATCCTTCACGAGACATCATCCTCTACAACTCCTTGGACTCCTCAATATCACATTGATTCAATGATTCCCTCTCCCATGCTTCATTATACTTAATCCTTATTTCTTATCCATGCCTTTCTATGAAATTGTTTTCCATCTTCACCACACCTATTCTTGCCCCAACGTGAAGTGGTTTGATTAGCTAGTGATAGGTAGGCATTCTAAAATCAGCACTACCATGAAGATCTGAATTTCCAAATGAATACCATGTACGTTGGATCCTTTAGGCTCACAAAAGAATTCAAACTTCACAAATTCAATACAAGAATACATAGAAACAACATCCTCTAGAGTATAACTATGTAGAACAATGACTCACCAATGATCTAAAGAAAATTTACAAGGTTCATTGGCATAAAAAAAGCTATGGTAATCTTATTTGATCCTAACCCTTGGTTTGTAACTGTATTTTTTCTTTGATGGGTATGTAGACAACTATTTATACAATTCTATAGGAAATCAACTGAAAAATGTCTCATAGAGTTCATGATATAGATTATCTTCCACCCACTTATGTGCATTGAATTCAGGTCCAGAACCATATCTTTACACAAACTACTCTTGCCCTTCATCCACCTAATCTTCAATGGCCCCGAGAGTCAATCGATATGTCATAATCATGCAACATCATGGAAAACAGTTTGAAAAGAGGTCTAAACAAAGGAACAAAAATGTAGTCTTTATTTTTTCACATAGAAGCCTAGGCATATTGGAACTTCACTCACACACATTTGAGCTCTCACTTGAAGCACGTGAAGCTACCCCATCCCTCCTTTATACAAGATTTTCTAGATGATATCATGCATGTTCATTCTAACCATAATTAATGCATCCTTACTAGCATAACTACCAAATATGTGAGCTCATATTGGACATACACATAATAAGGAAACATATTGATCAAATAAACACCAAGACTAAGTTCATCATCATGACCAGGGTTCATTTTAAGAAGCCTCCTCTAAAAAATTACTTTATAATTTTTGGCGAATCTCAAAAATTAACTTTCGAATTGTTGGTGAATTTTAGGAAAAACGTTTTGCAAAAAGGTGGTTTCACAGAGAGAAATTTTCTCGAGGTTTTGCATAGTTGGTCAGGAAATTTGGTCAGGTAGGTTGTTCAAGTAAGTTGGGCGAGTAGGATGATCAGGAAGGTTAGATGATTAGGTTGGATAGGTAGGTTAGTCGAGTGGTTGGTCAGGAAGGTTCGACGGGAGGGGTGGATGGGTAGGTTGGTCGCGTTAGTTCTCAGAGTAGGTTGGATGAGTACATTAGTCAAGTGGAGGAGCATATTCATTGGTCGAGTGGGTTGGCCATGTGGGTTGTTCGGGTAGGTATTTCGGGTGGGTGGACTTGATGAACAATTGGGGTGGATTGGTTGGGCGGGTGAGTTGGTTGGTTGGCTAGGTGGGTATGTTATATGAGTAGGTTGGGTTGCGTGGGTCACTTGGGCAGTTGCTTTGGTCATCGATCGATCAAATTGAACACTTAGGTTGGTCGCGTGGGTTGGCCACATTCATTGGACACGTGGGTTGGATAGGTTGTTTCATTAGGCTAGCCAGTTTGATTTTTTGGGTGGGTTGGTTATGCATCCAATATGGGTTGGAAAGTTTTCATGGCTAGAAAATAGTTTGTCATCACGTTTCCTTTAAACTATTCAGACCCCTATAAATACCCCTATGGGATTGGTTGGCTAAGGGGTTAAACAAAGAAGGGGTTGGAAGGTTAATGGATAGGATGGCTCTGAGATTCTGAGATTGGATGAACTTGGGGTTGGATGGATTGCAGTTGTGGTTTCACAACATGTGTTGTACAGTACTCATTATTTATGTTTACTTCGGTGAATATGCGCACGAAATGATTTGAAATGGTGGTGAATTACATGCATAAGCTCTTATATGTGTGTGTGTGTAAAATTTAGGTGAAATGAACCATACAAAGGACATGTTGGTCGATATTTTTTGTGAATACGTTGGCTGCAAATCGCTTAAAATTCACAAATTCAAATTTCCATGGACCTCGATTTTCGCTAGTGTACGAAAATTTTCCACTAAAATTTTCCTTGATCATGACACTATAATCGAACACATCAATTACCATAATCCAACCATAATAATTCATAAATAACCAAAAATATTACATAATAGAAGTTGAATACAATGTACTAATGTTTGAAGTCATATGTGCAGATTCATACCAACAACATACCTCTACTATATTTCGGATCTCTAAACTAGTGTTATATATATATATATATATATATATATATATATATATATATATATATATACACACACACACACACACACAGGGGTGGGGAGTTTCCCTTCACCACCCATGCATTCTCAAAATTAAATACACACTTAAAATAGACATGCATACATACAAAAACAACTAGGATGAATACATGCTAGCCTAAAAATAGATTAACCCTATAAATAAACTCTTCTTCTAATCCAATTAATATCTCTCACACAATAGAAAGAACTGCAAGTCCATCCCTCAAATAATAAATTCTCCTTAGCTTAAAAATACTTCTCGCATGTTTCCCACTTCATATCTATTTTTATCCCAATAATCGAAAAGTGGCTAACTCTTATGTCTTCATGCATTGATCCATTTGCACAACCTTTTCCCATATTTTATGTGCTTAGTCTTTCATCCAAGATGCTCATCATGTTCACTCATTAATGCATTTCCCCTACAATCCTTCAGCACATGCGCGTTCCCCTATATAGTCCAACACTTAGTCATTTTTTGGCACCCAACATAACTTGCATATGCTATTTAACATTAAACCATACATTAATTTGATCTTAACAATATGTAATAACCATCCACAAGAGCATAACCATGAAAAATTACACAATAACACAATATATATGTGGGAAAACATCAAGAGGAAGAAAATCCACTCAAATTTTGATTATATTACTCAAATAAAAATAATTTATTGAATCACCAATTTTACAAGGACCACCAACTCTTTAAGGAGAACCAACACCTGATATAATCAAGAACCAACCCCATAAGGATGTACTAAACCCCTAAGGATATAAATAACCAACTCAGCCACCTTTATATGAAGCTATCTAATGTATAGTTTCTGGCACACATGATGGAGATCACTAATTCACCTCACACACTTTTAAACACTCTTTAAATGCACTATCTACTAACTTTTTCAAACTAGATATTTCACGGAATGATTTGAAATAGAACCCTTGAAAAATATATCTTCATCTCTCTTATTAATTTCACACAATTTTTCATCTCTATCTTTATTCCCTTTAACCACTTTTACTCTATCACCTAGCTCGCACTTTTTCCCTTTCTCAACTAGTTCAAAAATGAGCCATTACATTAATTTTTATACTTGACTAAACTAAAAAACATAACATAAGTGTGTCATGAACCAAGAGGTGGGTCATGAAAATGTAAAAATAGAACTAATATATCATACAAAATCATAACATTGACCCATATAGTTCAGCAATGCACCAAGACACAACACAAGCCCGACTAGGCTTAACAACAAAAAAATATCCTTTGCTGAGCACTTCAAGACCTCCAAAAACATCACCAAGATTTTTCATGCCTCTAAAGGATTCAAAAATGTAAAACATACCATATAAAAATCATCAATTTGATCAAGAACCTTTATACCTTTAATTTTCTTCATATCACTCTCAAGTAGGATTGTTTCCTTATAAAAAAAACACTTCTAGTAACCATCCTTCACTAATGGAAATCAAGATCACACTAAAATACCTTAGCTATTCCATGTATCCATTTATTGTAAATATAATGATCTTTATAACACATTTGTGTATGCTACACCTCATGAAACACCATTCAATGCAAATGAGACCAATTATCCTCTTCAGAAAATTGAGGTACCCAGGAAGTATTTTTTGCAATGTAATTATTGTACACCATTTTTTTCACTTTCAATACTTATAAATGCTTTAAATAGCAAAAAAAATAATCCATATTCACTCTCAAGTGGATAAAAAACACAATCTAAGATAAATCATTGATCTTCTACATTGCTCTTCTCACCAAAGCAATGTCGTCCTGAACTAGTCAAATTGGGTCAACTTGTGACCTCAACCATGCCACCTCAATACACTTTAAAATATCCACTAAAAATTTAAACATGGCATATAAGATGTGTGCAACACCTCAAATTTCCTTACACTCCATAAAAAATACCAAAAGTGCTTAATCACTTCCATTTTCCAACACTGCTAAACGACCTTTTTAGCCCCAAAAATCAGTCTTCAAAGATAGGGTACAATTTGAACTTTACAACCTCAACCATGACCTAAAAATATCATGGGAATGTATTAAATATCCCAAAATTTCATAAATTCTTATTTAGTGAATATGTTAAATGGACATGTTTTTCATAAACTTAAGACCTTCAGAAACGATCCTTTTTTTATTGGGGCCTACATACTCTCACATTATCTAAAATAAATAATTGGGAATTTGGAGGATTCCTCTACAAAATTTAAAATTTAAATTTGTAAAACCAATACATTCGAGGAACCTACCAAGAATATATTCTCCATTTCTAGTAAACTAGGGTTTCAAGGCAATAGAAAGTGACTTACCTTCTTAACAATCATTCATAAATTATAGGGCCTCATTTGACTTCATTGAAATTATGTGATCTTATTAAACCCATTCTAGAACATCTCTAAAATTATCATATCCCCATAAAAACCTTACATGTGTCAACAATGAATATTTCTCTCACTTCTAGCTGGAAAACATGCTTCGAAGATACCTGTTTTTGTCAAAACTTCATATCTTGCAAAATTATAATCATAGAAACCTAAAATTTAACTCACCACTTTATGATAACCTTATACATCATATAAAATCATCATGTTTCCACAAACATGTCTATATATTTTCAACCACTATGAATTTCATGACTAGGCCTTGGGGTTTTTCATGTTCAAGGCCACAACCAAGTGAACTAACACTAACACCATGATAAAAAACCACTAAAAATTACATCTAAATGATGAAAAAAATATTTCACACCTTTCTGAGTGTCCTCAATATCTCTTACAAACATGCAAGAGATCATCATGTCTCATTGTTCCTCCAGACACTAAGATTGGGTCTACTTTGGACCTAGACAAAGTAGGAAAACATAATGAATTTGTTTCCAAAATATCGAAAAGGTCCTAACATGATTCAAAAAACATGAATCACACCCCTGCATGCCTCCATGAGATCACATGACTCTAAAACTTATTATGTCTAGATGAGAACCTGTAACTGAGTCCACAACCTACACCTGCACTATGAAGATCATGTGAGTGTCTCAACACACTAATATAATTCTCTCCATGCCTTTACCATGATCTTTAATTCATCGTGCAACTCAAATTATCATGCACCTAGGATAACTAGGCCACCTGATATGGCCTACTAGGCTATGGCATTCTCACCTTATCCACCCTTGTAACCATGAATAAACCTGAATGCCAATCTCGCCATCATATAAAGCATATTATAGAACTCATACACATTTTTCATCAATTTAATTTCACCTTTTACATCAATTAAAACACTAACTAGCTCACTCATGTGAACAATTCTATTACATGGAGAATTGTATTTATTTGGATCCATTTTTTAGCTTTTGAATCATTGATCATATTGCATCTTATAATTTCTGCAATTTCTCGGGCATTTTTTTTCATCATTAATTTGAAAAATATAATATATATACATACACATGTGTGTGTGTGTGTGTGTGTGTGTGTGTGTGTGTGTGTGTGTGTGTGTGTGTGTGTGTGTGTGTGTGTGTGTGTGTGTGTGTGTGTGTGTGTGTGTGTGTGTGTGTGTGTGTGTGTGTGTGTGTGTGTGTTTGTGTGCGCACACACACACACACACACATTTGTAAGGTACTCCTTCAATAGCATAAATTTTGTGCCATGCATTTTCACAAACAAGCATCCCATAAAATTACATTTTATGTAACTCTATAGATAGTTTCCCGAATTGAATATGGAATTTAATGCTAATAGATCTAACAAAAAATTCTTTCTATTGATTTCATTTAGGGATCTAGATTTTTTCCATAGATTTTGAACTCTAACTGAAGCGAGAGGAAATTATTTTACACATTTAGATTTATAACAATGAAATTTCACATTTTCCACTTCATCCATAAATTATATATTGAATTTTTTTATCCACATCATATTTTCAATTTGATATATTGGATAGAGGGACATCCAATTTTGATGTGTTTTGGCATTGTCAGATCTTCTTATCACTATTTGTAATGATTTTCATTAGTGGAACTAAAATAAATTAGTTAAAAACATTATGGTTGTCACTCTTCTAATGCAGGCCACATGATGTCCTCAACCTCTATTGAGACTTCTTAAAATCCAATATCCATCCAAGAACCATTTATGTTGGCTAATTTTGTAGCATGCAATTGTTTGAGAGATCCTTCAAATAGGGATCATACTTTATAAGGAGGTTTGATTACACTATCAATATGCTCACCAAAGATATTGACATCTAATAACTTAAAATTTATGACGTCTCCTTCAATTACATTGGAAATTATTCCCTCTATAACATATTTTCTTGCATATGAGAATAAATATATTAGTTTAGTAACAACTCCTTTACACTTCAAATTATGATCATCACTATGTACAAGGTACAAACCATCTAGTTGACCACTCCCTTGCTTAACCACAAGGGAAATTATTTTTTCATGTTAAATCAAATGTTTTATTAGCCAAACTATTAATTTATTAGGTGGTAGCAATCAACACACAAAGTTACCACATTTTTGAGCTATACACCAATTTTCTAAGGATGTAACCTCTCTTGACTAATTTTATGATCTTCTAGCACACGTGTTATAAAACGCATGGCTATTTCATTATCTTTGCTAGAACATTTTGGTTTAAGAATGACATTGTTTAAAAATAAGTTCAATCTTTAGGACATACATTTATGGTGCTTTCATTTTCATCACTGCAATCTCCATCTCTTGTAGCATTGTAATCCTATGAGACACTAAAAGTATGATCACTTCAAATAGGTTAATGGATGAGATTTCATGTTTTGACATTTTACTCGCTTCCCAAGAAATGTAGTATCATTTATTCCCAACATTTGACAAGGTTTCAAATTCATCAACTAAAAAAGGTTATTTTAATCTTCCATAAAATATTGTCTCAACAATGACAAAAAAATTCCTCTTTGCACATATCTACAACGCAATGTCCTCCTACTTGGATATACTCTTCCATTTGGAAATTTTGAACCTTTTGAGAACATGTCTACCTAATCATCCTTTACAATTGCAAGATAAATTAGTGCTATAAAACATACAAACAAATTTTATGAGATGAAAGAAAATATATAAAACCATATCAAATAAAGAAATTAAAAATACTTGTATATATAACCATAACAAATATGTATGCACATTGGACATGAGTTGTAAATTACATAGGAGAGGATTAAATTTTAGGTTTTTTGAATTTGTATTTTGAATTGAAATATATGTTATTTGAATTTTTTTCTATAAATAAGGTAGAAAATTTGGTGCATATGTATTGAGATATAACAAATTCATCAAGTACAATCATATCCATGCAAATTTTTATTTTTAAGTGGTTTTTTATTTTACATTCCCAAGAAAATATAAATTACATTTTAAAAAAATAATATAGCTAATATCTCGAAGAAAGGCAACCATACACACATAATGATCCATTGCAGCCATAATACACTAAAAGTGTTCATAATTTTGATTTATTTTCAAACATTTCCAATTAGGCCTTCATGTCTACATAGAAATACGCCACAAATAAAGGTTACAATAATATGGTTTATAGGAGGTTAAACAAATTTAATCATGGAGGGATATAAACCTTACCCCTTACAATTGTAACCAATTTAATATTCATTTGGAATCCATTGGGTCACTTTTTATCATCATTTGGAATTCATGTTATAATTTGATTCTTTTCAATTTATATTTTATTCTTGAGGATTTCAAACCCTAGCTTTTGGGAGAAATATACAAATAGAAATTTGTATAGTTGTTAAATTTTTGTTGCATGCCATTATAGTAGAAAAGAGATAGCTGGAAATAATGTTTTCCTTGTTCTTTAATTATTATTGTATGTCATTATAGGTTGCCAAAATTGCATTTAAAGGAAGTGATTAATAAAAAAAAATATTCTTACCTTCATTACCTACTAATTATTATACAAATAGAAGATTTTATTAGTTTGAAATGATAAGTTGTTGAACGACATCAATTACTTATGGTTTCAATTTGATTTAATTATACTAGTTGTTGATAATGTTTTTTTCAATTATTGAAGATTTTATTTTCATCTTTGAGTTGTCTATTACAACCATTTAGGGTTTGAGTCTTTCATGTTTAGGGTGGCCATAATTTTTACTTCTCCATACATGATGTGTTTAGGGTTTGGGTCTGTTGTGTTTAGGGTGGCCATGCTTTTACTACTATAAAAATGTTGTCTCTAGGGTTTTGATGAATTTTAGTGCTCTATATATTTGCATGTTATAGTTATTTACGGTTTGGTTCTTCTCTATCTAGGATGAATGTGACATTTTTTTCTCTACACATGTGGTGAGACTCAAAAAATCGAATGTAACTCACAACTCACTCTAAGCTTTGGTCTAAGTCAAAGAACTCAAACCCAAAGTATTGATCATCCTTCTTTGACTCTCTCACACAAAACAAAGCTACTTACATTCACACATTCACACTATCACATTCAAACACACTCCACACTCATTCCCACACTTCTGAGACTCAAAACAGGACAGGGAAGACCCTTCCAAACTCCCAAAAAGTCAGGGTATATACATTCCTAGTGTAATTTAATATTGGCTCCAAATTTGATAAGATTATTTTCTGTCATCCATGTTGCAACCTCAGCTGGAAAATATTTCCACTTAATCAGATATTGATAGTTTTATTTTCCTCTTGTTTTTTTAATCACCTTCTTGTCCAACATCTTCTCTATCTCCTTTATTCTGGCTCTAGACATACATGTGTGTTGGCCAACTTTCCCCCTTCTGTCTTGTTTTAGCTTCCTCCTCTATTTTTTCCTCACCATTGTACTCATACAAGTTTGAAACATTGAATATTGGAGAAATTCCAATGCCTTCAGGTAGTTTTAGCTTATAGGCATTATTAGAAAATTTGTAAGTATCTTGTCGGGACCAATTTTCTTGATTTTCAACTTGTTATACTCCCTCTTAGGAAATCTTTCCTTCCTTAAATGTGCTAGTACCTCATCACCAACCTCAAAAATGATTTCTTTTCTTCTCTAATCAACTCTTTGTTTGTACTTGGTATTATTATCCTCAAGCTTCCACTTTACTTACTCGTGGATGTCCTGCATTGCCCTAGCAAATTCTTCAGCATCTGCACTTCTAGATTCCATATTTCCCAAGTTTCTCAATTCATAAAAACCTCTTGGGTGATATCCATAAATTATTTGAAATGGAATCATACCCGTACTTCTGTTGGGGGAATCAATGTATGTAAACTCTGCTTTTGCAAGTGCCAAATCCTACTGTTTTGGGTGCATGCTTACCAAGCTTCTCAGGATGTTTCCAAGGCTTCTGTTGAATACCTCAGTCTGACCATCTATTTGTGTATGGTAGGATAAAATAAAAATCAAATGAGTTCCCAAATTCTTCCATAATGTCCTTTAAAAGTGCTCAAATAACTTTGTGTCTCTGTTAGATACAATGCTCCTTGGAAAACCATGTAGTCTCATTACCTCTTGGAAGAACAAATTGGCAATGTTGGTGGCATCAGTGGTTTTGGTGCATGAAATGAAGTGATCCATCTTTTTGAACCTATAAATAACCAAAAATATTGAATCATATATTTTCTAAGTCTTGGGTAAGACAAGTACAAAATCCATACTAATGGAATCCCATGTTCTACTGGGAATAGGAAGTGGTTGGTACAATCATGTATTCTGACTAGTTCCTCTAATATAACCACACACCTTGTACTTATCCATAAATTTATTCACATCTTTACCCATCCTTGGACAATAGTAATGTGCACTTAGCTGAGCCAACATTTTTTTTTGGCCAAAATTTCTAGACAAACTTCTAGTGTGTTTCTCCCTGATCAGGTTCTCCCTCATTGAGCTCTAGGGAATGCATAGCTGGCTTCCCTTCAACAAAATACCTTCTTGCAGCATATAGTCAAACCATGGAGTTTTATCCACCACTATATGTTTTTAAAACATTTTAAAACCTCTTTGAAATCATTGACTGCTTCATACTGCTCTCCCAAGTTCTCAAGACCCATCACACTCAGCTGTAACTCCTGCAAAACCTGAAATCTCTTGTTCAAAGCATCTGCCACTTTGTTAGACTGTCCTTTCTTATGTTTGATATTGAAAGTAAAAATTTGAAAGTATTCTACCCATTTCACATTCCTTTGATTCATTTTGTGCTAGTTACTTATAAATTGCAAAGCATAGTTATCAATAAACAATATGAATTCTTTAGGAAAAATATAGTTTTTCCATTTCTTTAATGCATGTAATAATGCATATAATTATTGGTAATAAAATAAATAATTCCTCTTAGCTTCACTTAATTTCTCACTCAAGAAAGCAACTGTTTTCCTTCTTGTCTCAAAACTACCCCAATTTCTAACCCATAAGCATCACATTCAACTTGAAACAATTTACTAAAATCATGAATGATTAGAATGGAATCTTTTGTTACATTTTTCTTTAGAAAATTAAATCCTCTCTCAGCTTGTTTAGTCCATTGTAAATTCTCCTTATTACCCTTGATTGTTTCAATCATGGGAGCTACAATTCCACTGAAGTTTCTTATAAATTTCCTATAGAAACTAGCTAACCCATGGAAACTTCTTACATCATATACAATCCTGGGTGTTTTCCATTTAAGTATGGCTTTGATTTTCTCTTTATTCATCTTCAATCCTTCACTGGAAAGGACAAAAACCAAGTATAGTAACTTGGTTTGTAAGAAACTACATTTTTTCATATTTATCAGTAGTTTCTCTTTCTACAACTTTTCTAATACCATTCTCAAATGATGCAAATGCTCCTCTCTCCTTTGAATGAATATCAAAATATCATCCAAGTAAACAATGACAAACTTACCAGTAAACATTTTTATTTTGATCACTTCGTTGATCAATCTCATGAAGGTGCTAGGAGAATTGGTTTTTAATATAGTCTTCTACTCATCCCCCTTTCTAATTCTGATCTGATGGTATCCACTCTTCAAATCAATTTAGAGAAATAAGCTTATCCACTCAAACAATCAAGTAAATCATCTATCCTTGGCAATTGAAATCTATACCTAATTGTGATCTCATTGATGGCTCTGGAATCTGTACACATCCTCTAATTTACATACTTCTTTAGGATGAGTACTGTAGGCACAACACATGGACTCAAGCTCTATCTCACCAATCCTTTATCAAAAAACTCCTAAATTTGTTGCTTGATCTCCTCATTCTCTCTAGGTGTCATCCAGTAGGCTGCCTTGTTTGGAAAAATTTCTCCTAGAATCAGATCTATATGGTGACTGATGCTTCTGACTGGTGGAAATTCATTTGTTAGTTCAACAACCACAATGTCTACATATTCATTTAGCATGTCTTGAATCTCAATAGGCAAATCAACCAACTGAGTAATAGTGACCACACTCTTCAATTTACCAATGATTGCAAAACTTACCTCTTCTTTCTTCATACCTTGTAAGAATTATTTTCCACTTATCATCGTCACCTTGTAACTTGGTCCAACTGCATCATGCTCTTCTTTTAGTAGTATGAGTTTATGATCCACTCCATTCTTCTTGAAGATGGAGGTGTTCTTCTTCCCATCATGGATTTATTTGTTGTCAAATTACCAAGGTCTCCCAAGCAAGATATGGCAAACATCCAATAAAATAATGTCACACATGACCTAATATTTGTATGCTCAAATCTGAAATTCCACCTTGGACTTCACATTTACCAGCAATTGATGTCCTTTTTGCAGCCAAGACACTTTGTAAGGAGTTGGGTGTGGCACTCTCTTCAAGCCTAGTTTCTCAACCATCTCTGTATACACCAAGTTGTTTATAATTCCACTATCAATCACTGCCTTGTAGCACTTTTCTTTTCTATTACATCTTGTTCTAAAGATGCTCTTTATCTTTTTTGGTTCCACATCCTCTTTTTTTGGTTTCAACAACAATCTCTTAATGAGAAGAGACTCATGATCCTCTGGAACATTATCATGTCTAGGAGTTGTCTTTGGTTCTTCACCTTGCTTTTCACCTAGAGCAACATACATGTTCTTCCCATGGCTGGTTTTAGGGTTCTTTAGACATTCATAAGACCTATGACCAACATACTTGTTACATCTAAAACACTTACCCAAAAATATGCCCTTGCCTCGTTGGTATCCTAGATGGGTCTCCCTCCTCTTGGTGTAAAACTACCCCTTACATGTTGTGTACCGCTGGATTTGTTCCCTTCATCTACAGTTTCTTGTAATTACCTCCTACCATTTGGATTTCCTCTTCCTCTAAAGGATCTTTCCCTTCCTCTTGAGACAATACGCTTCCTCCTTGTTATCTTCTTTTCTACTTTCAAAGCAATCTAATAGGCTTCCTCAATGGTCCTAGGAGTGAGAAGACTAATCTCATCATTTATGCCAAATATCAACCATTCACATATCTAAAAACCTTCTCCAAATCCTCCTCTACATGACCTAGTCTAATTATAAGCCTATAAAAATCCTCAGTGTATTCTTTTACCGACAACTCTTTTTGCATTAAATTTTGCAATCTTTTGAAAAGGTCTACCTCATAGTCTCTGGGAATGAATTTACCTTTCATATTTTCCATCTTATGTCCCAGCTCTTGATCTTTTCTTTTTGTTTCCTTCTTATCTCTTCTTACACTCCATCACACTAGAGGGTTTCATGCTTCTGCAATCTAGTCATGGAAAACTTTACTTTTTTTTCATCCTCTAATATGCCCTCATAGTAAAAATATTTTCCCAATGCTTCGATCCAATCAATCATATCTTCCACATTCAAATTACCCTCATACATGAGAACGTCCATCTTTGGCTTTATGTTCACTTTCATGATGGCTCTAATCAATCTTTCACTAGGTGTATCTTCCTCCACCTCTACAGTCAACTCTTCCACTGGTGGCTCTTCTTCACCATCGTTGAATTCTACCATCTCCACTCCTCTTCTCTGGGCCATCTCTAGGTCTTGCAACCTAGCTGTTAGGTTCCTCAATTCCTATGTTAATGCCATTTTTGCTGATTGAGCCACTTGTACTACTCTCCTTGGTAGCATTTTGTCAAAGATCTTCCTTGCTCTGCTTCACTTCTCTTCACTCTTTTCTGGATCTTTGGATTGTGCAAAATCTTAGCACTATGATGCCATAAATGGTGAGACTCAAACAATCCAATGTTACTCACAACTCACTCTAACATATGCTCTAAGACAAAGAACTCAAACCCAAAGCATTGATCATACTTCTTTGAATCTCTCACACACAACAAAGCTACCTACACTCACACATTCACACTATCACATTCACACACACTCCACACTACTTCCCACACTTTCGAGACTCAAAAAAGGATAGGGAAGACCCATCTCAACTCCCAAAAAGTTAGGGTATATATATTCCTAGTGTAATTCAGTATTGGCCAAGTTGTAGGCTTGTAACCTTGAAAACTTGTAAATTTACCTCTACTTGGTAGAGGAATACGAACCATGTAGACACCTATATAGTTTTGGGCACCCATTTGGACCACACAATTAATATCTCTAATTCACCAAGGGTATTTTTGGAGGAAAGGCTACATTTTTCCACTTTGTGATTGTCCCAAGGACTTGTTATCACCGAATCACAATACCATTATGTTTACACAAGTGCATATACTTGATCTCACAGTGTGATTGGATAACATGGGTACTATCTCCAAGTTATGGGAATTGCTACTTAAGATATACCTCCAAAGAAAGCTGGTTCTTACTCCTAAACTACCTGCCACAATCTAGTCTAATGCAGGTAAAAATGTATTTCCTAATCTATCTTTCCAAGGGACCAAGGAGAGAGAATGCATGAAAATGAAAGCCTACACTAAAGCAGTGATACACTAGAAAAAGAGGGGTGTGAGAGTAGTCTTCCAATGTGTGAAAAATAGAAGTAAAATTCATACTAGAAGGGGTGATAACAGTTCTCCACAATCTAGCAAATGCAGTCACAACAATATTTCATGCTTGCACAATAATAATGAGTCCTTGCAAGAGCATAAAAATAGACACAATATTCTTGTAATTAAGGTTGAAAGGGGAAGAAGAGTGCAAACAAACACAACAGGGGAAGATGCATCCACAAACTTGTATTTTATTGCTTCATGATATGTAGAGTTCAATCTATTACAAGATAAAGGCCTAGATCACTATGCAAGTAGTCCACTACAAGTGCCTACAACACATTGGCTTCACAAAACAATTTTGATAGAGCTTTACAAAAAAAAAAACCTCTCTTTTACAATGAGCCCAACACTCCAATTTATAGAGAAATAAGAAGAGAGAGAGAGAGAGAGGGAAAATGGAAATCCTGAAATCTATCATTCAACTACTTGTAAGAGGTATTAAATGGAGTGAAATTATATTTTGTTGCTTGCAAAAGGATCCCCATACTGTCCCATGACTTGCAGCAGTGAAATATGGCAACCCATGCTTCATTGAATGCATCCAACTACCAAATAAATATCTATCTATCCTTCATCAAATCTGAAATTTCTTGATTTTTGTGCATATGAATCGGAAACACTCAATGGTACTAACTTCATGTGATTTCGTTGAAAAATGCAAAAGTCATGGCCGTCTGAGTATGAGGAGCTATTTTGGGTTTGCCAGGCATTTTTTGTCATTTGATGGGAATGAGTAATAATTTACTAGAGCTGAATATGTTTATTATATTTTAATATATCTACCCTCATCAAAATTAAGAAATCAGAGCTCGTTCCACAAGACGTCGTGCTCATTCCAGAAAGTCCAATTTTATGAAAATCGGAGCTCGGAGTCAAAATTTATGGCCGTTTGAAGTTCGGGAGGTCAAACATTGAATTTTTCTCTTCATTGTGGTTACTTCGGAAAAATCAGGTCCGTGTGTCCCGACTGTCCCAGACATATTCTTCCACATCGCCCAATTCGGGCTTCCTTATCCCCGCAGGTCCACCATTGACCAGGTCATGAGGGCCATTGACCTCTGCATTTGCTGCATCCTATTCAGCTTGGCTCTTTATGCAGAGATTTCACCTTTTCGTGTCCCACATGTAGTTTTGTCCCAACCGTCTCAGACACATTTCTCTGTGCCACGTGCAATGCACCGACTTGTGACAAAATTAGCTTTTCACGTCCCACACGTACTTTTGGTCCAGATGTCCCGCGGACCATGCAGGACGAAAGCTTCCTCTTTTTCTGATTTTTACTACCTATGGCCATTTCGGGTTTGCGCATCCCATTCGTACCTACGTCCTGACTGTCCTGCAGACTGCTTAGAACAAAAATGTCTAATTTTTCTTCAAAATACCAGAATGAGCCCGTTTTTTAGATTTTTTCCAATTTTCTCTAAGTTCTTGGGTTTTTTACTAGATGGTGGAGTTAGAGAGAAGTGAAGGGGACCCCAAAAACATGATTTTGGACCTTACTTTCTCGGGACTTAATAATGTGATGCAAGTTATCCAATATTACCTTGAGGGGTGAACTTTGGATAACAGGACCCAATTTGGTTTCTTCAGCCCACTCAAGGTGGCAAAAACATAGAAATCCCTCAATTGTCTTCTTTACTCTCTGCAAACATGATTTATAGGTAAAACCAAACCTAACTAACTTGCTACAATAATAATCTAGCTTGGAGAACTCACAAAATACTTTAATTGCAACTTTTCCTTGACTGTACAGACTTCAAAACAATCATGAACAGGGTTTTCAGGGTTCACACGTGTGTAGGAGGTTTCAAGCTCTACACTCTTGATTTCCTGTAGGTGGTTACATGAAAATGGTGTATTATAAATTGTATCTCCTCTCATCAAGTATTGACTAAGATCCAGGATTCCCTAGGACAGGCCTAGCGAGGAAAAATCAAGTTACAAGGAGCTATTAGCGAGGTTTTTGTTGTCACCAAATCACTGCACTCTCCGAATGGCCAAGATGTGAATATGATGTTCAGTGTGATTGGGACACATGGGATCACTTCTCAAGATGTGGGACTTGGGCTCGAAGTGAACCTCCAGATAAGGCCGACTTCCTCTTCTTAAACTAAGTGTTGTACTACTCCTAGTGTAACAAAAATGATTATCTAGTCTTATGCTAACATTTTCATGGGGTTTTAGGGAAAGAGATTTACAGAAATGAAACTATACTAGGGATGGTGATGCACCAAATAAAGGGTGTTTCCAGACTTAGGAAGGGTTAATTTGAAGAGGGTGTGTGCACCACAGGTCAACGTCACCTACTGCAACTTAGAGAGGGTACATGATACCACAAACTAAGAGACACGTTCCCTTCGTTAAACTTTATCATATCAAGAAATATACTAGTTTCTCATTGAAGAAGGATGAAATCAAGAAGGGTGAACATACACCACAACTCAACTACATGCAATACTCCACCACTAGATAATCACAAAACTTGAAGAACCTGCAATAGAAACTTAAACTTGCACAGTGTACCTGCAAGTACGAGAAAGGCACAAAGAAGCATAAAAGGATGAAAGGACCATGATTAGTCACAAAACACACACTTTTATTGCTTCAAGAACATGCACAATGCATCATACATTCAAAAGAGGAAATAGTTTCCATTACAGTCTTGAAGATGAGGCTTGAAAGCTCTCTCAACACACAAGAACAACTTGCAGAACAGAGAGGACTCTTGAAAAGTATACACTCACCTGAGATATCTAACTGTATAACTTGTCTGAACTGTTGGAACCCTTTGAAATGAGCTTCCAACTTACATTTATAGAAGAATATGTGAGAAAGAAGAGGAAAGGTCATAATTA
This sequence comes from Taxus chinensis, assembly GCA_019776745.2. NCBI lineage: Eukaryota > Viridiplantae > Streptophyta > Pinopsida > Cupressales > Taxaceae > Taxus > Taxus chinensis. The sequence goes on from CM034156.1 coordinate 562,324,129, forward strand.
CATTCCTAAATTGAAGGCCCATGATGTGTTTATTACATTTAGTTAAACCACCTAAGAAGGTTCCATCATGGGTCATTAATTGCCTGATGACCTAGTCTTCCCAATTAATTAAAAGAATATCTAAATAAAATATTTAAATAATAATAATAATTATTATTATTAAAATATTTAAATAAAAATATTAAATCAATTAACATAATGTTGGGACCCCCTGTTGACCCGTTTGACTTGAAGAGGAGGAGGGTCCATGTGGATAGAGTCTGCACATAGCCTAACTAGGTGAGTTTCGAATCCTCTATAAGCTCGACCGGAGCCAATTTACCCCACCGTCATGGCTTTTTGAACACCTTGTGAGCCAATCAAAATGAACTCAATTATCCACAACTCATCTTCCACCAGCTCTTCTCGATGCTTCGTGTCGTCTTAGAACTCCTGAGCTCTTCTTTGGCTCAACTCACTTGAATACCGAGCTTAACCCAACATTTCTGAAAAGAATGTTTTTACCACAATGCTCACGGTTCTTCCTTATTATATAACACTTGTAGTAAGAATGTTTCAAATTTTCCATAATAAGCACAATTATACCTTCCAAAGGATGAGAAAATGCCATTACCAATAAAGACCTAATGCTGTCATGATGATGACCCAGGTTCATGCCCATAACATGTCGATAGACACCCTTAAAACTGATTCTTGGCCAAAGAGCCCTTCGGTATTTTGGCAGTGCACTCTATAATCTCAGCTCCAATCAACAATTATGCCACTATTGGGATCTTAGTATGGCATAGGTAGCTGTGAGCTACACAATATACTCATTTTTCCATAAACTAAAAAGATCCTTTATGTTAAAATTTGCAACACATAAAAGAAGCCCTTCAAAAAAAATATGTTGAATAACTGGGGCAACCAAGAGGACCTTGGAAAAATGTACAAGTAACAACCATATGAATTCTTCCTTAGTCGTGGATCAAAGCTAATAGAAATAACACTAGATAAAATTAGCTTGAAACTACAATATAATCATCCATTGTAAAAAACAAGTTTCTGTGAACCTGGTAAAAGAATAATTTTTATTGTCTGATTGGACGTACATAATGGAAGGGTATAAATATTGCCTATTGCCCTAAGAGTTTCTCAAAGAGACCATTTACAAGTAACAAGGATGTAGCATACAAAACGGCCAACCAGGTATTTTCAGAGTTGACCTTCACATTCGATTCATTTTTAGGAGATAAAATGCTGAGCAATATGAATCGTTTCATTCTGCACGTAATAAACCTCCATCTCCTGATTCAGGGAAATTTTATGAAGCATTGAATAGCATGACTCCAATCCATCGTACACGGTAGTGAATATTTGTTTCCTATAGCTGCTATGGATCTAAGTTTAGAATAAGGATAAGCCTACAGCTGCATTATGCTAGAGCATTGAGAATCCCAAATTTGAGGATGCATTCGATACTGAACAGATAACGACATAGTTGGACAACCTACTTGCTGGAAGTTCTCAAAAAGGCTTCTACTATACTGCAACATGCCTACTACCTGGTGCGTGGGAAATTCTCTCGCGACCACCAATTATTCTTCCGCCATGCTTCATATTGATGAGCTTGGTATTACCTCCTTATGTTGCATTGGTTTCCCCATGACCCACTCCAATTCACAACTGTCCTATTAATCCTCTCGGTGACTCGTAAAAAGATTCAGACCACTCCAAGCTACGTGGAATTCTCATGACGGATCGCCATCGTATGATCTCCACTTGGAAATTTGATCTGATTTCTCCCATTCATGGAAGTCTGATCATGGTTTACCAACCCAATATTTCCACTTGGCGGTGTATTCCCCAAGTTCCCCTATTCATACCTTAGCGCGGGATTAACAGCTCGGCCTGCCATTCATAAAAACCCACTTGGAAATATAGTGAAATGTTTCCCATGCACGGAATTACCTGCTCAGTTTACCATCATCGTGCTCTCGATGTTTTAGCAATAGACTCAAACTTCTCCCATGCTCAGAATTTTTTTGATGGCTTGACATCATGTCATTTCCCTTAGCAATGCTTGCCTTATTTTCCACGTCTGGGATTGGAGTGCGGGGTTTCGTCATTATTTGGCCATATTTCATTTTGGACAGATGGCCACTGATTTCCACTTTTCCACTCGGCGTGAGGAGACATCATTCTCTTGGTGCAAACATTTCAGTTGTAGCTTGTAAGATGTGATAATTCTGATAGAAACCTTTATGCCTGACAACTTAGTGACTCGTTGAAGATGCTCATATAATTGCAAAGAAAATTGTGCGTCATGAATATTTTGATATGAAACAGTTCCACCTCTATGAGATTCACTTCCATGAGTTACATCGTAAAATAAGTAAGGTCTCGATAGAGAATCTTTGTCATAAATTTCATCTGGTCTCCCAGTAACACTCTCACTGTCACTTAATCGATTTTGATAAAAATATTTTGAAGGAAAATCCTGAATTTGAGGATGCATTCGATACTGAACAGATAACAACATAGTTGGACGACCTGCTTTTTGGAAGCGCTCAAAAAGAACCTCTACTATACTGCAACATGCCTTCTGCCTCAGCCTGCCTTATACCTCGTTGAGTCTAGAAAAAGTTCCATAGCCTGTGCACCGAATGCTCAGCCGAGGAAGGTCTGAACAATGCCAGCAAAAATATATATACTGTATTCACTAATACCCTGGCCCAACATTCTTACTGCCTCTGCGAGCTTACCATTGTAAAATTATTTTGAGCAGGCCTCTAAGTTTTGCATTAATCAATGAGCCCTAGAATTGTATCCTAGAAACCGTCTTTAATACATCCACACGAAATGAGTTACCTTGAATTATCCATCATGCTCGATGAGTCCCATCGATAGGCTCCATCACGTATCTCTGTTTACGCAATGATCTTCATTCATTTTATGGCACTCTTAATGCCTTGGCTTGTGTTTCAATCACCCTAGCTCTACAGAACGTGTCCTAAAAGAAGCTCACCACATGATCTCCAAAATGAATGAGTCGCTAAGATGAGTCGAATTCCTTATCTCTACCTTCACTTCCGCCTGTGGCTTGAACCTTTCCAATTTGTTGAGACTTTATTGATGCCATAGCTTGAACTTTGACTCTCCTTGACTTGGTCTTCAAATATTTTTGCATCGATCTCTATCGAGATCCTTATAGAGTTCCCTTCATTCGTCAATTTTCAACGAGCTATATTTTGCATTAACAAGACCATCGTTGAGCTCTTACAACTGAGAGTCTCTACCGAGATGATCTCTGAGATGACTATCAATTTGACACCGGGTTCTCTATCAACTCGACCTTGAACTCTTTACTGAGTTGAGATCAACTGGGTGCCTTTTGATGCTAGGTGATCTCTTCATATGCAATTTAGGAATTATTTTTTAATTATTGCATCTCGATAATAACCGGAGATGGGTTCCTGGGACTATTATTTCATTTTGAATGTGATAGGACCCTGTTGTCCAATCTTGCCATGTGTGCAAAATTGGATAACAGTTTCATGAGCTGAGAAAATTTTAGGAGACATGTTTTCATCCCCTTCACCTCTTCGAATAGTTACAATAAAGGTTCTCGAGCTCCAATCGTAGTGTAATTTATTACCTCTTGGGTTTGGAAGGAACCGTCCTGAATATAAAGCAAAATAATGTAGTTTTCAGAAAAACATCAAAAACCTTGCACACCAAAGCACACCAAAGATTTATTCATTAAAAAATCACTCTCTTCACCCCTACTACTCGAATCAATCACCCCATTTTCTCTTACATTGTCAAATACCAAATTTTGGATTGGAGAAACAACCTCCACCATTTGCTCCTTATTTTCCTATCTTTACTTGGAATTCCCTTAAACTTGGAAAAACACTAAAAATTAGACTAACCATCCTATTTTGGCTCCCTTTATCCTAGGAGAGGACTTGGAGATATTTTCCTAGAGGGAAAATATCTTCAAGTCCATCACAATTTCTTAATTTTCCTTGTTCACACACATAGGCCTATTTTAGCTCATGGAGCAACTTATACAAAGGACTTGTTCAAATGAAACAAATGGACGTAAATACTTCGCACACTAGTAAAACACACTAATCCCTTTATAAAATTCCAAAAACCACACTATGAAAATCATTTTGGAGATGCTTCTGAATCAACATGCAATTAGATTTCACCTTTACTTGACTATTTTTCACAATTTGTAAAAAAAATCAATAAGTTGTGTGTCTCTCATTACTTAAGTAGAATTTGAGGTTCTTTTCTTAGTTTCCTATTATTTGAATTCTTGCAATGTTACTCTTCTTTTGATCTTCACAATGCTAATGTTAATGTTACTGTTAGCAATTTTAAATCTCATGTGATATTGATTTTGCATTTTTTGACACACACAACTTTTAAATTCTCTTTTACAACCTTTTTTTGTTTTAGAGATTTGACTCAATCAAAAATAAAGTAGCTCAAAGTTTCCATGTGTTGTGCATTACAATATTTTTGAGCCTACCCACAATGTCTTATTTTCTTGTGTTATGGCCCTATGTAGATGTCACATTAATTACTTCATGTATTACTTTAAAATTAGAAAGTTGAAGGTATTTTATTCCAACATATATGTCTTTCTTTCTTGTGTTTTGGCCCTAACATGTGGATGTCATATCAATTAATTATTGTATTAGTTAAATCAAAAGTAGGAATGTATTGTATTACAAAATATACATCTTTCTTAGTATTTTTAATTTGTTTTGATTTCTTTTCAAACTATAATATTTAATAAACATTTTTATAGTGATGGGGAGCTCTCAAATCTTTAATAAATATTGTATTAACATTGTTCTACAATAATAATTAACCACATGTGAATTTTTCCCATAAATATATGGTTCGTGGGAGGTAAAAAAATATAAATGATGAAAATTTAAAAACTCAACCCCTTATAATTTTATCCATTTTAATCATCATTTGGAATCCATGTTATAATTATATTCTCATTAATTTATATTTTAATCATGAGGATTTAAAAGCTTAGTTCCTATGAGAAATATGGAAATAGAGTTTGCATTGTCTTCAAATTTTTATTGGATGTTGTTATAGGGATATTCACCTCCTTTTGGAGGATGTGGTTAATAGGAAAGTTTCTCCTTATCTTGTTATCATAATATTTATTATCCACATAAGAACACATAATTTGGAAATGATAAGTTATAAGATTTTATATACACCACTATAGTATTATTTTGGTATAAACATGATACTCCCTGTTTGGCATATACATTACTATTATTTCTTTATCTTTGATATATGAGAATATTTTGAAAAGGAAGACACCCATTCTCATATTGGTAATATAGAGGAACAATTATGGTTACTTTTATTTCTTATATGAGGGGAAACCTCCCATTCTTGTATATGAAATATAGAGAAAGAATAAAGGCTACATTTTTTATTTTATATACCATATGAATTTTACAATTATCATACAAGAACTATAGTGGAAGAATAAAGGTTACATTTTAAATTTTGTATAGAATCATAAAAATCCCATTCTCATAGTTTGAACAATATAGAGGTAGTATAAAGGTTACATTGTTTAGGATACAAGAGTAACAATGGGGTGTGTGTGTGTGTGTGTGTGTGTGTGTGTGTGTGTGTGTGTGTGTGTGTGTGTGTGTGTGTGTGTGTGTGTGTGTGTGTGTGTGTGTGTGTGTGTGTGTGTGTGTGTGTGCGTGCGCGCGCGTGTGTTTTTTTAACAATTTCTATGTATTATAATAACAAATAATAATTTTGACCATTATTAATGTAGCCAAATTCTAAACAAACTCAATATAATGCAAATAACATCAACTACAAAAGAAAAAAGATCTCCTTATTCATTATTTAATCATGAATTACAATGTTTCCTAAATAGAAAAACAACTCCCAACTTGAGTTACCTAGTAAACTCTAACTAAATTTGATTAAATCTACTCTAGGTGGAGGAAATTACTATTGTTAGCAGTTTATTAGAACTTGTTATTCTTAGTAAGTTTGCATGCTTATTCGTACAGGAAAGAGATTTCCATGCATATTATACATGCCTAAATTAGAGGAATTTCCAAGTTTCCAACTCATAAGCCAACTAATAGACTAAAATTAACTAATGCCCTAAAATAGGAAAAATATGAACTACAACTTAAATCCGAAATTTTGGCCTCAAGATGGCAGATTTTGTGCCCAAAAATGTGCCAAAAATTACTCCAACAAGTAGGGCCAGTTGACCGATGCGTTCATCTCATCAAAACATGTGGTTTCAAAAAAACAACAGACTTAAATGGACACCCAGAGCACAACTTATGACCTTTTTAAGTGCCTACTAATTTTGGCACGTCATTCTCACCTGCTTGAAAAACATGAAGCTCCTACAAGTTGTCTTCTTCAATCTGCTTCCATTTATCTACATCCAACTTCTTAATCTCCCACTCTATGACCCAAGTATTGTCCTGTTGTTCCAGTTCTTTCCCATGTACCAAATATTTGTTGTATTTCCCATGTCGCATGTCCAATATTTTCTTATCTAGAATCTAATCCACTTCTTCTTTCTTCTTCACCGGAACCTGCTGCCTCCAATATTCTACTTTGTCAATAACATCCCTTTCTACACCATCCCCATGAAAATAATACAAATATGAAACATTAAATACTAGAGTAATATCAAAATTATGTGGAAATTCTACCTTATAAGCATTATCAATATTTTTTCATGATTTTGTAGCGACCAATCTTCTTGTACTTCAGTTTGTTAGAGGTTCTTTTTGGAAACTTTCCTTCTGCGGGTATACCACAACCAACTCAACAATTGTAAATACCTTTCTTCATCTATGTACATCTGATATTTTCTTATACTTATCATTACTATTCTACAACTTCTTCTGCACTTCTTCATGTAATTATTGTATATGTTTGGCAAATGCTTTTGCATCATCACTGACTCTGCCATCAATTGGTAGTCATACCAAATCTAACACCCCATTTGGATTACTCCCATACATAATAAAAAATGGAGACTTTCCTATGGATCTATTTATGGAACTTTTATATGCAAACTCAGCTTGTGGTAATGCTAAGTCCCATTGTTTCAGATTTTCCCAAACTATGCACCTTAACAAGTTTCCCAAACTCTGATTTACCACCTTTGTTTTCCCATCAGTCTGAGGATGATAGGTACTAATGAATTGTAGTTTAGTTCCCAAATTCTTCCATAAATTCCTCTAGAAGTGACTTAAGAACCTGGTGTCCCTATCTAAAGTAATGGTTTTTGGAACACCATGCAAACGAACAACTTCTCTAAAAAACAAATCTGCTATGCATGTCGCATCACTTGTTTTCTTGTAAGTAATAAAATGAACCATCTTAGAAAACATATCAACAACCACAAAAATTTATTCATTACCTCGTTGTGTTTTTGTTAATCCCAAAAAAATCCATACTCAGATATGTCCACGACCCTTTAGGAATAGACAACTTCATATATAACCCTGTATTATGTGCATGGCCTTTCGAGACTTGGAAAATTCGACACCTCTCCACATATCTTACCACATAACTTTTCAGCTTTGGCCAATAGTATGTCTCTGCTACCTAGTCTATCGTCTTATCTTTACTAAAATTCCCAACCAATCCTCCGCTATGCAACTCTTTCACTATATTCTCTCTGATAGACCCAACTAGAATACATAGTTGGCATCCCTTGAATAGATAACCATCCTATAAAATGTACTCATCTTAGACATCTCCTGCATTTTTTGACAATGAATGAATTAACCTTTCAACAATATTATTGAAATTAGAATCAGAAGAATACAAACCATTTATTGCTTCAAAACCCACCACCTCATTTTCCATACTGGTAAACAAAGTCACACGCCTACTCAATGCATCTGCAACTTGATTTTTTTTTATTGATTTATGTTTTAGAGAAAAACTATAACCCTACAAAAATGATACCCAATTTTCATGCCTACTATTCAACGTCTTCTGTGTATTCACATACTTTAGGGCTATGTGGTCTGTAAATAACAAAAACGTCTTAGGTACTAAGTAATTCTTCTAATGCCTCAATGCTTGTACAATTGCATAAAATTCCACATCATAAGTAGAGTGGTTATTTCTTACCTCATTCAGTTTCTCACTAAAGAAAACTATTGTCTTTCCACCTTGACTTAGAACAAAATTAATACTCACATATTAGGCATCACAATCAACCTCAAACACTTGTCAAAATCTGGAAGTCCTAAAATGGGTGCCTCTAGCACCTTCTTCTTCAGGAAATTAAAACTATCATCAGCTACCTTTGTCCACAAAAAATCCCTTCCTTTTGTACAATCTGTTATAGGCGCTACAATAATGCTGAAATTTTTAATAATTTTTTTGTAAAATGTTGCTAAACCATGAAATATTCTTACCTTTGTTATACTCTGTGGAGTAGGCCATTCAATAATTTCCTTTATCTACTCTAAGCCCATTTGTACCCCATCTACTAAAATAATAAAGCCCAAGAATACCAAAATATCTTGCATAAACGTGCACTTATTCATATTTTCCTAGAGTTTATCTTTCCTTAAAACTTCAAATATCACCCTCAGATGCATCAAATGTTCTTCTTTAGTTTTACTCAACATCAAGATATCATCAAAATAAACCACAACAAACTTACCATTATACTCCTGCAACACAATGTTCATCAGTCTCATAAAAGTACTAGGGTCATTGGATAACCCGAATGGCATCACCAACCACTCATATAATCCATTTCCTGTCTTGAATGTTGTTTTCCACTCGTCTCCTTCTCTGATCTGAATCTGATGGTGACCACTTCAAAGATCAATCTTGGTGAAATACCTAGATCAAACAAGCATATCCATCATATAATCAAGGTGAGGTATTGGGAATCTATACTTGATTGTAATTTTATTGATTTCTCTGCTATCTATGCACATTATCTATGTTCCATCCTTCTTTGTTCTTAATAAAGCTGGGGTTGCACATGAACTCATGTTATCCATTACGGCCCCATTTCTCATGAGGTATGCCACTTTCCTATTCAACTCTGGATGTAATGTAGGGCTCATCCTCTAAGACATGATTTGGGAGTGAAGATCCTGGAATCAAATCAATATGGTGTTGAATATCTTGTTTGGGTTGTAATCCATCTGGTAGCTCATTAGCAATAGCATAAAAAATTCTTCGATTAATTCTGTTGTTTCTACTAGTATTTGTGCACTTGCAGGTTCATCCTTATTTATGACTAGTGCATTAAAAAAACCAATTACCTTTTCCTCCTTTACAAATTCCTTTGCAAAAAGTATATTTTCAGCCTTCCCCTCTTCCTTAAGAGGTAGCAAAACTTTTTTTTTTTTCATCCTTCCAGAAAGTATAAGTATTCTTTCCGCCATCATGAATAACTTTTCTATCAAATTTGCATGGTCTTCCTAGCAGCATATGACATGCATCCAAAGCAATAAAATCACACCAAATCTCATCACTATGACTGTTCCTAATAGAAAAACTTATTAAACATCTCTTATGAATAGTAATTTCATTACCCTTCTTAAACCATGCAATATGGTAAGGGTTAGGATTCTTCTCACAATGTAAACCCAATTTCTCGATCATCTCATTTGAAACCATGTTCTCACAACTACCACCATCAATAATAAAATTATATAACTTTTCTCCTGAAGTGCATCTTGTTCTGAAAATATTTGTCTGCGGTCATGCATCCCCCTTAATATCCTTTCTTGGAGCAATCATCTTCCTCTTGATTATCATAATTTCTCTAACATTTGGTTGAATTTACAGGTCCCGTTCATCTTCTACTTGTTCAAATTAAAAAATATTTACTCTTGGAGCATCTGATTTACTCTTATCATGTGTATAAGAATGCAAGCATTCAAAATACCAATGCCCCTCTTCACCACATATGTAATAAACAAATGGTCTTCATGAAGCCTCCCATCCTCTATCTCTAGCATATCATCTGCCCCTAGAAAATCCTTTGCCTCTTTGTTTATTCTGGGAATCTTGTCTCATATATTCTTCCTTTTCCACTCCATGAGGTGATTCTCCCCTACTTTGGATGAAACTAGCTCGTCCCGAAAAGGAAGATGAGGCCGCCATATTCATTCCAATTGATCTCGTAAAACATTGACAACTTTATTTTTCCTCAGCCTTTAAGGATAATTGATAGGCATCCTCTATGCTCTTAATTCTGTGCATACTTATCTCATCTTGAATAATTTTTTTGATCCATTTACATTCCTTGCAGTCATTTGTTCCTTGGTTTCTTCATTCTCTAAATGAATGGATAACTTGTAGAACTCATATGTGTATTATTGCAATGTTTGTAAGTTCTGTCTGAGATTCTAAAACCTCCTGTAAATGGTTTGTGTATAATCCACATGGAGAAATTAATCTTTCATCTTCTTCACCATCTTACTCCACATCCTAATTCTTTCTTTCCCCATTCTTTACCGCTCTTTCTATAGGTGATCCCACCATAACATAGAATGACCTTTCAATTTTGTGCATGCAAATTTTACCTTCTTTTCTTCTAACATATCCTTCCACTCAAATAATTTCCCCATGCTAATCAGCAAGTATATCAGCTCTTTTGGTTTTAGACTACCTCCATATTCTAAAACATCAACTCTTATCCCATTAGTCTTTCCTTCTAATGCTCGAAGCATCCTTTCTTCAAAAGATAAGGGTGGTGCTTGTTTTTCCTCCTCTTCACAAAGGTCTTCTTCATTAGTGTCATCTCCACCTTGATTTCCTCTCTGGGTTATCATTGCAGAAGGCATAATAACTTACCTCTACAGATCTTGCATATTTATATTCATCTGGGAAATACCGCATCCTCTTCTTCTTCCTCTTCCCACCATTTTTTAAAGACTCGAACAATCTTTGATACCATATAATGTAGCCAAATTCTAAATAAACTCAATATATTACATTAATATGAACTCCAAAAGAGAATAGATCTCCTTATTCCTTATTGAATCATGAATTAAAATGTTTCCTAAATAGGAAAACCACTCTTAACTTGAGTTTCCAAGCAAACTCTAACTAACTTTGACTAAATCTACTCTAGGTGGCAGAAATTACTATTATTAGTAGCTTACTAGAACCTGCTATTCTTAGTAAGTTTGCATGCTTATTCGTACGGGAACATAAATTTCAACACATATTATACATTCCTAAATTAGAGGAATTTCAAACTTTCCAACTCATAATGAAACTAATAGACTAAAATTAACTAATGCCGTAAAATAGGAAAGAACTACAACTTAAATCCTAATTTGTGGCCTCAAGATGGCGGATTTCAGACCCAAAAATGTGCCAAAACTTTATCTAACCAGTAGGTCAGATTGAATTGTGTGTTCATCTCATTAAAACATGTGGTTTAAAAAAAACAGACTCAAATGGACACCTGGAGCACAAGTTATGACCTTTTCAAGTTCCTGCTAATTTTGGTGCATCAATTATGGTATATTTCATTTACAAGAAAGTACCCTCTCGAAATTTTATATGCATATAATTTTTATTAGATAATTATAATCTAGAATGAACAATAAGTGTAATCACAATATTAAGTATTAGTGTATATATGTCTAATATTTAGTATGGATTAGACAATATGAATTTAGTCTGTAGTTGTGATGAACTATCCTTCCTAACTATCTACAACATGGCATTGGAGGATAAATTTTTTACTGTGAATCATAACATATTTGAGTTTATTGGATGATAAAAATATTATGTATATGCTTGCAACCTCTATATGGCTAACCATATGCTATAAGATTATGAATATATACATGTATTTATAGGTCAAAAGAGAAAGGAGAATGGGTACCCATCACTTGTAAAGAGACTATCCAACTACTTACATTTCATCACAATGATCTTGTGGGAAATTTGTAACACTTTTTGACGTATTATTATGAATACAATATTGAATGGAATAAGGTATTTTTTACTTGAAATTTTCATCTAGTTCTATATTGAGTTATTTATTTGATCTGTTATATTATTATTAAATGTGGCTACACCGTGGAGAGTGAATTAAACTATGATAATAGTTCAGAATTGAACATAAATATTCAAATTTATCTAAATTAGATTATGACACATGCGTGCACAGAGAGGAGAGAGAGAGAGAGAGAGAGAGAAGGAGAGAGAGAGAGAGAGAGAGATACACATTAAAAAAAATGATTTCTCATGTTAATATATCCTATAAGAGCAGTTAAAATGTTCAAATATGAAAATGAAATTTAGTTATACTAAATATTAATATGTTTAAGTAATTATGAATATGTTTTTTTTAACCTTTGTAAAGTCTACAAGAATGGGAATCTTCATGTTCTGTAATGTTTATGAGAATAAATATATTCCCATTTTGAGTCTACAAGAATGGGTAGATACCCAATTAGAGAGCACACGTATTTATAGAGAAAATTTGGTCTATTTGTATTATGTGGATATCTAATTCAAGAATTCATATATAGTGATGGATAATACTCTTATTAATCGATGACATAATCTTGCAAAGTGTGATACTAGCTACATTCATCCTTACTTATGTATTGATAATCTATATAGACAACTTAACTAATGATTGGCACATAAATTATTGTAATTTTTTATGAAATGTAGAAAAAATCAGGTTAAAATGTGAAATCTACTGAAATCTCAGGAGGAAAAAAAAATCATGACTACCCTAAAGACCACATTAACCCTATTTCATTCCTATCTCATTAGGTTAGTGCATTCTTCCTTGAGATCTGCATGCCTTAGTTTCATATGAATTTGCATTGTATAGACTAACAAACAAGTAAAATAATATTTTACTTCATCTTTTATTTACAAAATGGGGATTAAGAAGAAGTCATAAGATGAATCAAGTGAGGAATTATTAAAAGATGGGGAAATAGTATTTATTTTTAAGAAAGCATGGTGCATGCATATGGTTTTTGAAGAAATTCGAGGGGTTATAACTTGAAAATGGTAGAGGAAATTTATAGGAACCTTTAAAGTTAATATAATATTGTTAAAGGATTCAAAATCCTTGTGACAATTAAAATTATTCCACAAATTTCTGAAACTTCAATCACAGGGGAAATGTTTTTCAATATAAAAAATCATACTCATGAATCTCTTGTAGGTATTTTTACATTAGAAAATAAAAAAAAGAAGTAGAGATAATATGTGACCAACAAGGTAAGAAAAATGAAATCAAAAGAGAAACCTTACCTAAACCCTAGGACACGGTGGCCATTTGGATCATAACATATTTTTACTATGATTGTTAGTTTGGGACTGTTTTAGGGAGTTGCATGAAAATGATGATCCATTACAAAAAGTGGAAACAACATCCTTTTAGAATATGTCATTTTTGTATTAATTTCATCAATTTATGTATCATAGGTATTAAATGATGATAAAGAGATGATACATCATGTGATTCTATGATTGATTTGTGAGTAACATTTTTTAGAACAGAAGATGGGGAACACAAAATGGGAGTGGTTTCTTATAGAAATTTTTAAACGGCTCCTCCAAGTATGTTTATTGAGGACCCTAAACAAAACAGAGGAAGATAACCCCACTGCTGCTTCCAATAAAAGAAATAAAATGGAAAAATAAAATTAACCATTTATTCCTATAAGTATATTTAAAGGAGATTTTTAAGGAGTAAAATCCACTAATACAGAGAAGGAAAATAAGAAGGAGACGACTAATCATTTATAATGAGGAATCCACTTAAGAGGAAATAATAGTAGCAAACATCATGGAGATCCTACTAGATGAAACAAAGGTGAGGTAGATCATTGTACCTAATAAAGGGAAGAGGATATGTAGGATACTCCAATAAAGGATATTGGGAAAGACCAAAAGGAAGGCCCCAATTAAAGATGAAGTTGAGAATATACCACCTTCACCAAATGAAAGTAGATAGTTAAAATATGCATTAGATTTCTCTAACAACCAAATGATTATTGAAGAACAAAGGAATAAATCCTTCTCATAAAAAATAAATAAATGAGAAGAATGGGAGAATAAAAAAAACTAAAATATAGATACTATGAACGCAATCACTCAACCAAATATAAATCCACCACCCACCCATAAAGAATTTGTAGATATAGATGCTAAAACAAATTTTAGTCCACCACATGTTCAAGAGGAAATTTTGAAGTACTTTATCAAGCAATTTAAAACTCCATTAACTGCACATAAGGAAACTGTAGAAGAATTGACTTAGACAAACATGATCCAACCTTATAATACAATAATATGGTTAAAAAGAAAATTTGTAATCAAGAAAAAATAATTTTTATGGAAGAAGAAAATAACAATATTTGAAAGAGAAATTGAATAAATCATAAAAGAGAATACACCTAGGATACATAAAAGGACAAAAATTAAAATGGGGTTCTACATGTATTTTCATGGAAAATTTTCTTTTGGCTTGTAGAAAACAAATGTCATTTATTGTATGTTTTCTAGAAATATTTTATAAGTGGGAGATATTTTGGATTTCTTGTGACCTCCCTTATGATATGGATGATGGTAAATAATCTATAGAGGCCTTTTTGATGGAAAATAAGGAATATAAATGTCTCCTTTGTGAGTTCTTTCTATATGGTCTATCATTACACCCATGAAACCATTTTTATAATCAATATTTTTGCATCCCTATTATAAAATCAAATACATTGGATGATGTCAAAAAATAATTTGAGTAGAACGAGAAGATATAAGGACTATTTATTTCGCCTAAATATCCAAAAACATCCAGTTTTGTTACAAAAATCCGAAGGTTCTTATATGATCCAAAACTATTAGGAAAATATGATGCAAACTTATAAACTTGCATATAGGAAACCCAAAAATGTTTCTCTAAAAAAAATACTATGGCCCTAAAGGTTATTAAACTTAGGTAGGATTAAATTTCTTATCTAGTGAGGAAAAGGGGGAATATCTCTTCCATAAATTTGAAACGGTCAATAAGAAGCGTTAAGGATGTGGTAGAATTAATCACAAAATAAAAAAATGAAGTGGTTTTGAATGAGGTATAGACTTCCTCTTTTACTAGTTCCAACCCGCATTAGGTCTTCTATGGATATTAATATAGAGATGAGCTATAGAAGTGGCTTGAAGAAAATACTAAAAATGAAGGATGTGGAGAATCTGGTCCAAAGGATTGGGGGGAATTGTTAAAGAACATATGTTGTGTTTGCTACATGAAAACAACTAAGGATAAAAATTCATGAGGGAATGCATTAAAGTAAGTTTGGAAAGATGATGATGAGGCATATAAATGCCTTATTCTTTCATTCGTATTGACAGTGTTAACCAACTTTGACAAGAAAATATGGATTTGGTTGTAGTTTTTATCTAGACTTATCAATTTAAATGCATATTTTGTCTTTTTAATACCACTAACAAACTTGAACAAATGTAGACCTATAAGCAATTTTTAGATCAAATATGGTCTACAAAGTATTTATTTTGCTTTTAAACTCATGGCCATTTATACTTCTATCTCTAGATGATATATATAATTCTAGTTGGAGACTAGTTATACTTCAAGCTCTCGACCATTTATACTTCTAGCTTCAGACCATTCATACTTCTAGTTTTGGACTATTCATACTTCTATCTCTAAAAAAATCATACTTCTAGTTCTAAACGATTTCTACCATTAGCTTTGGACCATTCATACCAACAACTTTAGATGATTCACATCCATTAGCTTCACACTTTTAAAACAATTGTATACCATTTCAACTAGAAATGTGAACAAGATCCCAGTTAGATTATGCATTTTAGAATATTTTATATGCACATTGATCTAATAGTGGAAGTTTTTAATTTATGAGATAGACTACCTCCTACAAACACTATATTTGTGGGAATTTGAATGTGGTTTATTAATATTGTGGACCAATGTTGGGAATTTTTGTAATGGGATAAAGAAAAGGTATTTAAGATGAAAACATATCTTTCAGTCTAATAGTTCAATGTCAATGCAAAAACTATTTCAATATTTCTCCTTGATCCCTATATTGGCATGTAATAATAGTTTGAAAGAAAAGAAATATCTATTTCCATCATTCTCCTAATAACTATGGTTTCAAATCCTCACAAATAAAATATAATTGACAAGAATATAATTATAACTTGGATTCCAAATGAATATTAAAATTGACCTGATGGATTCAAAATGATGATTACACTAGATATAATGATAAGGGGCCAGGTCCTTGTCCTCGCATGATTATTTTTTAATCCTCCAATGAACCATATTATAGTAAGATTTATTTAAGTATTATTTCTACAAAAAACTAAAATCCTAATGGGCAGGGCTTAATAATACTTCAAAATTATGCATATAATAAATATTAACCAAATTACAATTATAAAATGGATTCCAAATGATGTTTAATTTTTTTTATGGTGATCTCTCTCTACTCCCTATAGTGGCATGGACCAAAAGTACGATGGAAATGAAATTTTTTGTATCAAACTTGCTCCCAATGTAGACACTAAAATTAGGTCACACTCCCCCTTCACCTCACTAGTATCAATTTAATTAAATTAACTCATTATCCTCACCATATTTATTATTTAAATATTTTAATTTAGATAATATCCACAGAAACAGTTCACTTAGACACCTCACCCTGTTAACTAAACCTAAGACCTATTCTTAGTAAGTTTCCATAACTAACTAGGACTTACCCAAACCCTAAAAATCAATGCCTTCAATCCCTCTAACCACATTCTTGCATGCTCACAAGAAGCTCCCAGTTGAATCCACAGGATAAAGAAACAAGATCCTAGGAAATCAGGAGGATTTCCCCTATGTTTGGTAAACCTATGAAATCCTGCCTTGACTGACGTTAGTTACCCAGGTAACCATTGCCGGTTAAGCCGGAATGCTGTCGATTACCCCCTTTTTAACCCCAAATTAACTTTATTCTCAAGGTTGGAATTTGGAACCTAGAATTTGGAAGCAAGAAAGTTGACAAGAAAGAATGAGATCTCAAAAGATAACGCATCTTAAGAGAGTCAATTCCAACAAAATCACATCATCCAAGGAAGGAGATTGAACATCTTCTTCTGCACAGCCATCCTAGCCACGTTCGGATCTATCTAAGCAAAGAGGAGCATGCATGCAGCCCATGTAGAAGCTTTTCTTCAGTTGGTGATCACTTACATCCTCCAAACGCATCATCAGCACCTCCATCCTTCACACACAAACTTTTAGAAATGAAATCCAAGTAGGTATAACATCATACTTTCCTGGTTATTTTTTTCATCATTATGATATCATCCATTGTTTATCTTGCTCCTTATTGACCATCTCCAACCCTTTTCACCTCTATAGACCCAGCAAAACCTTTCCAAAAACCTAGTCTAGTCACCCATTACCTTGTCCCGACTAACCAAATCCTTTGTGCAATCACAAATAAGACCAAAAAACCCTATTCTGTGATGTTCCCAGATCTCATAGTAATCGGTGCCGGTTATACCTAACCGCGGTCGGTCACCCCTGACTGACGTCAGTCTCTATTTTTTCCCACACAGCCTTAAACAGAGACCTAACCACCTCATTTTACTTCACCCTCACTTACGTGTGACCTACTTGAGACATTTATTAGACCTATGTTGGTCCAAAAATCTGTCGCGTGGACAGATTTTTGGATAGACGAGCCAACAGTGTGCAGGGCTTAGCCCCTCTTTGAGACAGCAAAGCGAAACTGGTTTATTGCTATTTCTACTAGCAGGAACCTATGCAAGTCTCACAGATTCTGCCTTCGGGGGTTGGGATCTCATCCCAGTAGAGTGTTCCAGGCTGCGAAAAGAAAGGAATGAAAGAGGGAGAAGAGAAAGAACAGATCCGAAGGGAGAAAAGAAATGAATTCCAAAGCAGAAAGGTCAGAAGATTTATGTTTTTAGTTTGGTAGTAAACAGAGCCAAAACCTACTTGCATAAATAAACAAAGCAATACTGATAAACAAATGATGGAAAAGTAGACATGAATCCAACAGATTAAACACATACAGATCTAACGTAAGAAAGATCTAATGTATACACAGCTATTGAGCACAAAGTCTGAATAATTGTATTACTGTTCTTTTCTGTTACAAGAAAGCTCAAAGTCTTTCTCTCCTCACTTCTATTTCTATCTAAAAAATGTTCACCCTGAATACAACAAGTATTCACATATTTATAGAAGATGAGGGAGAGAGAAGGAAAAATGGAGCCAACCACTTATTTACAAAGATATTTACAAAATATCTAAAAGTCATGTTGACTTTGACAACTTGGTGGATGACATCATCCCATGATGCAACATGGATGGATGATGTCATCATTTGTATCAACACATTTTAGACATTTCAAAAAGAAAGTCGGAGAATAGAGAGAAGAAGAAGAAGAAGAAGAAGAAGAAGCTACTCATCATCATCATCCTGCGGCCGAAAAGGGGTTGCCTGTTTCTGATGCTACTCAGGTGATGATATGTGGAACTGAGCGCGGTATTCCAAAAACTTGCTGATCATTGGCCCAAATTGATCCTGTGATGGATCCTTGTGCCGTTCACTGATTGCTTCGCAAGTCTCCCGCTCGTCTATGAGCTTTTCCAGGAGTTTGGAATAATCTTTCTCCGCCTCGATAAGGAACCCGATGAAGTCCCTACAGGCCAGTAGGTTGTTGATAGATTCAGTGTCGAATGTGACCTCTGGCCCTGTCCCTTGAGAAGCTATCTCCTTGAAGATCCGGATAGTGTCATCAGCTGATCTCAAGGTAAGGGAAGGAGTGAGCAACCCTGGAGTCATGGCGAGGACAATTTTCTCCATTTGATGCATTGCATCCAGGGCCTCTTCCTTTACCTTGTCTATCTTTTCTAAAACAAATTCTAGCTGATCTATCTGATAGTCCAGAGTGGACATAGTTTTGTTGAGGGCCCTTGGATGACCGAAGACTCCGAACTTGACCAGATCTTTGACTAAACAGTCGAACATTTGTTGGAAGGTCTCGTGCTGGAGTCTAGCATGTTCTAACTCTTCTGATATCGGACTTGCTAATGCTTGGAGTTCCTTATTCACCTTCTCGATGTTTAGGTATAAAACTGATATACTCGGTGATTACTCTTTCACTATCCTTGAGGATCTGGCTCCTCCAAGCAGAAAAACAGCCATACCCTGCTCGCCGATCTTTGAATACTCATTGATCTTCTCCTGACTGAGCAGCTCAGGAGTCTCGGCGGCGGCAGTTGTGGGAGGTGCACTTCCCATCTTCTGTAAGGCTTGAAGCAGGTATTTGTTCTGCTCCTTCAGTAGCCTTTTCTCCTCTTTTGTTTCCTGAAGCTTTTTGTAGAGTGCATCAACTGCGGAAAGAGCTTCCCCCTGGAGACTTTCAGAGGATGTCCCCATTGTGACTTGGGTCACGGTGAAATCTGTCAGAGACAGATATTTCTTTCTCTTTGAGGGGGTTGGGGTACGCTATTTCCATGACTCTCTCACCTGCAGCGCTCTTCGAGAAGCGTGTAACCGGCTTGTGCTTCTTTTCTCCTTTAGCTGGAATGATCGAAAAGTCCATCGGAGCGATGGGGACTTTCCTCTTTTGTTGGCTCAGCTGCTGAGAGATCCAAGCTGGTCCTATAGAAGAAGGACCAGAGACAGAGGGGGAGGCAGCAAACGGTAGAAGAGGGGAAAAACGTGGAGACACGCGGCGGCGGCATGGAAAGAATAGCCGAAGAAATGTCCACGAGAGGAAGGGAAACCGCAACTGCAGAAGACATAGGAAGGGAAGGGAGCTCGGAGATGAGGGAAGAAATGGAGAAGACAAATCAGCGAGGGAGGAGAGAAGATAGATGAAGAAGCAGGGGAAAGGGTAGAAAGGGTAGAAGAAGGGGCAGAGGACACGACCAAAGGGATGGTCGTTTGAGTCACTCGAGGAGGGGAAGGAAGGAAGAAGAAGAGAAGGGATAGAAGGGACCTCTGAAGTTGTAGCGACGCCGACATCCTGGGTGGATGGGCGTATAGGACTATATCCTCTGTCAATTCCTCATCAAGAGTTATGACTTGTTCTGGCTCTGAGGGAAGAGGACTTTCAGGGGCTTCCTCCTGAATGGTGCTAGGTTCACCTTCTGCACCTTTGCCTTTCAGCTGCTTCTTTGACCTTGGAGGTGCGTTGCCCAAAGGGGAAGTTGTGAAATCTACCCCGAGGTAGATTAGTCCGTTCATGCGGCACCAATGCTCTGTTTCTCCGCATAGTCTCCTTGACCCTCTCCTCAATTGTTTGAGGAGACTTATTCCTGTCAATGGCCGGGAAGGGCCAATTGTCCCCATCTGTGTCATTATACACCTTATCTACTTCATCTTCCGTAGTCTGGAAGCCTTCGGGGACAATGGCCACTCCGTATTGGATGATTTTCCGCCAATGCTAAGCGAGAGTGATCCTTTTCTTCTGAGTTCCACCTCATGGAGAACGTCAATGTAAATATCCTCAATTTGAGGGACATGGATCGGATCGAGCTTCGCTTTTGGCAGGCAGCTTCTTGGGTCGAAGGTAGGCCTGGCTGGGAAGTCATGCTTCAAATTGAGTAGCTCCAGCTCTGCGAACATTTCCTTCGCCTTATGGTGGGGGGAGCATGTGTATCGGCCCACTTTGAGGGGGAAAGGAGTTCCACCCTTCTTTCTTTTGAGGCACACTTCTCATGGTATGTGACCAGCTGCCTTGACAGTTCTAGTAGAATCAGCTTAGGCCCAGCATACCTTGGTAGCCTGGTTGGCTCTCTCAAAAAGTTGGCAGCCCTCAGATAGGTGAACGTGGGAAATTGGGTGAACAGGGCCCCCCATTTCTCTGTGACTGCCACTATGTTTTTTGGTCGTCCGGCTATGAGTCATGTTTGGCCTCAGTAGGCAGATGACATGATAGAAGAATGCATCGTTAACTTTTGCGAAATGTTGGATGCTATTCTCCAGCCTCAGCTCTGGGTAGTAATCAAATATCTTGGCCTGAGGCCATACTCCACTTCGGTTCAGCCCCGGATAATCCCTTTCAGCCGACGCTGCAGCGTAGACTACATAGGAGTTCATATGGAACACTCCTGTTGTGGCGAACTGTTGTAGCTGCTCAGATATGTGCTGCTTATTATTTCCCCCCAGCAAAAGTGCTGATCGGGCAAATTCTTATTCATTGTCTCCAGGTACCGCAACATCCACTTATGGAAATAGTGGGCATCTGAAAGCCCGAAGACTCTGCTCAGGAAAGTGATAGTATCACTGAGTTCCTATGAGAAATCACTTCGGTGGATAGTCTGAGGCCACCGGGTCACCACCTTCTTGTTCTTTAGGTAGACCTCATTCATCAACTGCATGCACTGGTCTTCGTTGTCTTCCCAGGCCTTGATGCATTCTCGTTGGCTAACAGCCACGTAGTTCCGGTGGTGAGGGATGCCAAGTATCAACTCAAAGTGACGGGCAGTGAGGTTTATGACTGCCTCGCCCTTACTGTTCTTGACACATCTTGTGTCTTTGTTGTAACATTGCGCAATCACCATCATGAATTCGTTGTTTACAGCGCTGACAGGGATTCCTCCGGCGAAGTGCAGGGCACTGCCTATTAACTTGTCCATCCATGGACTCCTTGTAACTTTTTGAGTCCTAACCCAGAACTCATCCATGTCAATGTGACCCAATTCAGAGTCTCTGACATCCATACTGCACTCAGCCTGTGATTCGGGCATCCTGACCTCTGTACTTTCTATCAAATTTGCATGGCTTCCTAGCCTCATATGACATCATCCAAAAGCAATAAATCACATAAACAAACCAAATCTCATCACTATGACTGTTCCTGAATAGAAAACTTATTAAACATCCTTAATATAGTAATTTCATTACCCTTCTTAAACCATGCAATATGGTAAGGGTTAGGATTCTTCTCACAATGTAAACCAATTTCTCGATCATCTCATTTGAAACCATGTTCTCACAACTACCCCAATCAATAATAAAATTATATAACTTTTCTCCTGAAGTGCATCTTGTTCTGAAAATATTGTCTGCGGTCATGCATCCCCCTTAATATCCTTTCTTGGAGCAATCATCTTCCTCTTGCTTATCATAATTTCTCTAACATTTGGTTGAATTTACAGGTCCCGTTCATCTTCTACTTGTTCAAATTAAAAATATTTACTCTTGGAGCATCTGATTTACTCTTATCATGTGTATAAGAATGCAAGCATTCAAAATACCAATGCCCCTCTTCACCACATATGTAATAAACAAATGGTCTTCATGAAGCCTCCCATCCTCTATCTCTAGCATATCATCTGCCCCTAGAAAATCCTTTGCCTCTTTGTTTATTCTGGGAATCTTGTCTCATATATTCTTCCTTTTCCACTCCATGAGGTGATTCTCCCCTACTTTGGATGAAACTAGCTCGTCCCGAAAAGGAAGATGAGGCCGCCATATTCATTCCAATTGATCTCGTAAAACATTGACAACTTTATTTTTCCTCAGCCTTTAAGGATAATTGATAGGCATCCTCTATGCTCTTAATTCTGTGCATACTTATCTCATCTTGAATAATTTTTTTTGATCCATTACATTCCTTGCAGTCATTTGTTCCTTGGTTTCTTCATTCTCTAAATGAATGGATAACTTGTAGAACTCATATGTGTATTATTGCAATGTTTGTAAGTTCTGTCTGAGATTCTAAAACCTCCTGTAAATGGTTGTGTATAATCCACATGGAGAAATTAATCTTTCATCTTCTTCACCATCTTACTCCACATCCTAATTCTTTCTTTCCCCATTCTTTACCGCTCTTTCTATAGGTGATCCCACCATAACATAGAATGACCTTTCAATTTTGTGCATGCAAATTTTACCTTCTTTTCTTCTAACATATCCTTCCACTCAAATAATTTCCCCATGCTAATCAGCAAGTATATCAGCTCTTTTGGTTTTAGACTACCTCCATATTCTAAAACATCAACTCTTATCCCATTAGTCTTTCCTTCTAATGCTCGAAGCATCCTTTCTTCAAAAGATAAGGGTGGTGCTTGTTTTTCCTCCTCTTCACAAAGGTCTTCTTCATTAGTGTCATCTCCACCTTGATTTCCTCTCTGGTTATCATTGCAGAAGGCATAATAACTTACCTCTACAGATCTTGCATATTTATATTCATCTGGGAAATACCGCATCCTCTTCTTCTTCCTCTTCCCACCATTTTTTAAAGACTCGAACAATCTTTGATACCATATAATGTAGCCAAATTCTAAATAAACTCAATATATTACAATTAATATGAACTCCAAAAGAGAATAGATCTCCTTATTCCTTATTGAATCATGAATTAAAATGTTTCCTAAATAGGAAAACCACTCTTAACTTGAGTTTCCAAGCAAACTCTAACTAACTTTGACTAAATCTACTCTAGGTGGCAGAAATTACTATTATTAGTAGCTTACTAGAACCTGCTATTCTTAGTAAGTTTGCATGCTTATTCGTACGGGAACATAAATTTCAACACATATTATACATTCCTAAATTAGAGGAATTTCAAACTTTCCAACTCATAATGAAACTAATAGACTAAAATTAACTAATGCCGTAAAATAGGAAAGAACTACAACTTAAATCCTAATTTGTGGCCTCAAGATGGCGGATTTCAGACCCAAAAATGTGCCAAAACTTTATCTAACCAGTAGGTCAGATTGAATTGTGTGTTCATCTCATTAAAACATGTGGTTTAAAAAAAACAGACTCAAATGGACACCTGGAGCACAAGTTATGACCTTTTCAAGTTCCTGCTAATTTTTGTGCATCAATTATGGTATATTTCATTTACAAGAAAGTACCTCTCGAAATTTTTATATGCATATAATTTTTATTAGATAATTATAATCTAGAATGAACAATAAGTGTAATCACAATATTAAGTATTAGTGTATATATGTCTAATATTTAGTATGGATTAGACATATGAATTTAGTCTGTAGTTGTGATGAACTATCCTTCCTAACTATCTACAACATGGCATTGGAGGATAAATTTTTTACTGTGAATCATAACATATTTGAGTTTATTGGATGATAAAAATATTATGTATATGCTTGCAACCTCTATATGGCTAACCATATGCTATAAGATTATGAATATATACATGTATTTATAGGTCAAAAGAGAAAGGAGAATGGGTACCCATCACTTGTAAAGAGACTATCCAACTACTTACATTTCATCACAATGATCTTGTGGGAAATTTGTAACACTTTTTTGACGTATTATTATGAATACAATATTGAATGGAATAAGGTATTTTTTACTTGAAATTTTCATCTAGTTCTATATTGAGTTATTTTATTTGATCTGTTATATTATTATTAAATGTGGCTACACCGTGGAGAGTGAATTAAACTATGATAATAGTTCAGAATTGAACATAAATATTCAAATTTATCTAAATTAGATTATGACACATGCGTGCACAGAGAGAGAGAGAGAGAGAGAGAGAGAGAGAGAGAGAGAGAGAGAGAGAGAGAGATACACATTAAAAAAATGATTTCTCATGTTAATATATCCTATAAGAGCAGTTAAAATGTTCAAATATGAAAATGAAATTTAGTTATACTAAATATTAATATGTTTAAGTAATTATGAATATGTTTTTTTAACCTTTGTAAAGTCTACAAGAATGGGAATCTTCATGTTCTGTAATGTTTATGAGAATAAATATATTCCCATTTTGAGTCTACAAGAATGGGTAGATACCCAATTAGAGAGCACACGTATTTATAGAGAAATTTTGGTCTATTTGTATTATGTGGATATCTAATTCAAGAATTCATATATAGTGATGGATAATACTCTTATTAATCGATGACATAATCTTGCAAAGTGTGATACTAGCTACATTCATCCTTACTTATGTATTGATAATCTATATAGACAACTTAACTAATGATTGGCACATAAATTATTGTAATTTTTTATGAAATGTAGAAAAAAATCAGGTTAAAATGTGAAATCTACTGAAATCTCAGGAGGAAAAAAAAATCATGACTACCCTAAAGACCACATATAACCCTTTTCATTCTAGATCTCATTAGGTTAGTGCATTCTTCCTTGAGATCTGCATGCCTTAGTTTCATATGAATTTGCATTGTATAGACTAACAAACAAGTAAAATAATATTTTACTTCATCTTTTATTTACAAAATGGGGATTAAGAAGAAGTCATAAGATGAATCAAGTGAGGAATTATTAAAAGATGGGGAAATAGTATTTATTTTTAAGAAAGCATGGTGCATATGGTTTTTGAAGAAATTCGAGGGTTATAACTTGAAAATGGTAGAGGAAATTTATAGGAACCTTTAAAGTTAATATAATATTGTTAAAGGATTCAAAATCCTTGTGACAATTAAAATTATTCCACAAATTTCTGAAACTTCAATCACAGGGGAAATGTTTTTCAATATAAAAATATCATACTCATGAATCTCTTGTAGGTATTTTTACATTAGAAAATAAAAAAAGAAGTAGAGATAATATGTGACCAACAAGGTAAGAAAAATGAAATCAAAAGAGAAACCTTACCTAAACCCTAGGACACGGTGGCCATTTGGATCATAACATATTTTTACTATGATTGTTAGTTTGGGACTGTTTTAGGGAGTTGCATGAAAATGATGATCCATTACAAAAAGTGGAAACAACATCCTTTTAGAATATGTCATTTTTGTATTAATTTCATCAATTTATGTATCATAGGTATTAAATGATGATAAAGAGATGATACATCATGTGATTCTATGATTGATTTGTGAGTAACATTTTTTAGAACAGAAGATGGGGAACACAAAATGGGAGTGGTTTCTTATAGAAATTTTTTAAACGGCTCCTCCAAGTATGTTTATTGAGGACCCTAAACAAAACAGAGGAAGATAACCCCACTGCTGCTTCCAATAAAAGAAATAAAATGGAAAAATAAAATTAACCATTTATTCCTATAAGTATATTTAAAGGAGATTTTAAGGAGTAAAATCCACTAATACAGAGAAGGAAAATAAGAAGGAGACGACTAATCATTTATAATGAGGAATCCACTTAAGAGGAAATAATAGTAGCAAACATCATGGAGATCCTACTAGATGAAACAAAGGTGAGGTAGATCATTGTACCTAAATAAAGGGAAGAGGATATGTAGGATACTCCAATAAAGGATATTGGGAAAGACCAAAAGGAAGGCCCCAATTAAAGATGAAGTTGAGAATATACCACCTTCACCAAATGAAAGTAGATAGTTAAAATATGCATTAGATTTCTCTAACAACCAAATGATTATTGAAGAACAAAGGAGATAAATCCTTCTCATAAAAAATAAATAAATGAGAAGAATGGGAGAATAAAAAAAACTAAAATATAGATACTATGAACGCAATCACTCAACCAAATATAAATCCACCACCCACCCATAAAGAATTTGTAGATATAGATGCTAAAACAAATTTTAGTCCACCACATGTTCAAGAGGAAATTTTTGAAGTACTTTATCAAGCAATTTAAACTCCATTAACTGCACATAAGGAAACTGTAGAAGAATTGACTTAGACAAACATGATCCAAC
Organism: Taxus chinensis; assembly: GCA_019776745.2. Taxonomy (NCBI): domain Eukaryota; kingdom Viridiplantae; phylum Streptophyta; class Pinopsida; order Cupressales; family Taxaceae; genus Taxus; species Taxus chinensis. Next base: position 562,350,838 of record CM034156.1, read on the forward strand.
CTTATAATACAATAATATGGTTAAAAAGAAAATTTGTAATCAAGAAAAAATAATTTTTATGGAAGAAGAAAATAACAATATTTGAAAGAGAAATTGAATAAATCATAAAAGAGAATAACACCTAGGATACATAAAAGGACAAAAATTAAAATGGGGTTCTACATGTATTTTCAATGGAAAATTTTCTTTTGGCTTGTAGAAAACAAATGTCATTTATTGTATGTTTTCTAGAAATATTTTATAAGTGGGAGATATTTTGGATTTCTTGTGACCTCCCTTATGATATGGATGATGGTAAATAATCTATAGAGGCCTTTTTGATGGAAAATAAGGAATATAAATGTCTCCTTTGTGAGTTCTTTCTATATGGTCTATCATTACACCATGAAACCATTTTTATAATCAATATTTTTGCATCCCTATTATAAAATCAAATACATTGGGATGATGTCAAAAAATAATTTGAGTAGAACGAGAAGATATAAGGACTATTTATTTCGCCTAAATATCCAAAAACATCCAGTTTTGTTACAAAAATCCGAAGGTTCTTATATGATCCAAAACTATTAGGAAAATATGATGCAAACTTATAAACTTGCATATAGGAATACCAAAAATGTTTCTCTAAAAAAAATACTATGGCCCTAAAGGTTATTAAACTTAGGTAGGATTAAATTTCTTATCTAGTGAGGAAAAGGGGGAATATCTCTTCCATAAATTTGAAACGGTCAATAAGAAGCGTTAAGGATGTGGTAGAATTAATCACAAAATAAAAAATGAAGTGGTTTTGAATGAGGTATAGACTTCCTCTTTTACTAGTTCCAACACCGCATTAGGTCTTCTATGGATATTAATATAGAGATGAGCTATAGAAGTGGCTTGAAGAAAATACTAAAAATGAAGGATGTGGAGAATCTGGTCCAAAGGATTGGGGGGAATTGTTAAAGAACATATGTTGTGTTTGCTACATGAAAACAACTAAGGATAAAAATTCATGAGGGAATGCATTAAAGTAAGTTTGGAAAGATGATGAGGCATATAAATGCCTTATTCTTTCATTCGTATTGACAGTGTTAACCAACTTTGACAAGAAATATGGATTTGGTTGTAGTTTTTATCTAGACTTATCAATTTAAATGCATATTTTGTCTTTTTAATACCACTAACAAACTTGAACAAATGTAGACCTATAAGCAATTTTTAGATCAAATATGGTCTACAAAGTATTTATTTTGCTTTTAACTCATGGCCATTTATACTTCTATCTCTAGATGATATATAATTCTAGTTGGAGACTAGTTATACTTCAAGCTCTCGACCATTTATACTTCTAGCTTCAGACCATTCATACTTCTAGTTTTGGACTATTCATACTTCTATCTCTAAAAAAATCATACTTCTAGTTCTAAACGATTTCTACCATTAGCTTTGGACCATTCATACCAACAACTTTAGATGATTCACATCCATTAGCTTCACACTTTTAAAACAATTGTATACCATTTCAACTAGAAATGTGAACAAGATCCCAGTTAGATTATGCATTTTAGAATATTTTATATGCACATTGATCTAATAGTGGAAGTTTTAATTTATGAGATAGACTACCTCCTACAAACACTATATTTGTGGGAATTTGAATGTGGTTTATTAATATTGTGGACCAATGTTGGGAATTTTTGTAAATGGGATAAAGAAAAGGTATTTAAGATGAAAACATATCTTTCAGTCTAATAGTTCAATGTCAATGCAAAAACTATTTCAATATTTCTCCTTGATCCCTATATTGGCATGTAATAATAGTTTGAAAGAAAAGAAATATCTATTTCCATCATTCTCCTAATAACTATGGTTTCAAATCCTCACAAATAAAATATAAATTGACAAGAATATAATTATAACTTGGATTCCAAATGAATATTAAAATTGACCTGATGGATTCAAAATGATGATTACACTAGATATAATGATAAGGGGCCAGGTCCTTGTCCTCGCATGATTATTTTTTAATCCTCCAATGAACCATATTATAGTAAGATTTATTTAAGTATTATTTCTACAAAAAACTAAAATCCTAATGGGCAGGGCTTAATAATACTTCAAAATTATGCATATAATAAATATTAACCAAATTACAATTATAAAATGGATTCCAAATGATGTTTAATTTTTTTTATGGTGATCTCTCTACTCCCTATAGTGGCATGGACCAAAAGTACGATGGAAATGAAATTTTTTGTATCAAACTTGCTCCCAATGTAGACACTAAAATTAGGTCACACTCCCCCTTCACCTCACTAGTATCAATTTAATTAAATTAACTCATTATCCTCACCATATTTATTATTTAAATATTTTAATTTAGATAATATCCACAGAAACAGTTCACTTAGACACCTCACCCTGTTAACTAAACCTAAGACCTATTCTTAGTAAGTTTCCATAACTAACTAGGACTTACCCAAACCCTAAAAATCAATGCCTTCAATCCCTCTAACCACATTCTTGCATGCTCACAAGAAGCTCCCAGTTGAATCCACAGGATAAAGAAACAAGATCCTAGGAAATCAGGAGGATTTCCCCTATGTTTGGTAAACCTATGAAATCCTGCCTTGACTGACGTTAGTTACCCAGGTAACCATTGCCGGTTAAGCCGGAATGCTGTCGATTACCCCCTTTTTAACCCCAAATTAACTTTATTCTCAAGGTTGGAATTTGGAACCTAGAATTTGGAAGCAAGAAAGTTGACAAGAAAGAATGAGATCTCAAAAGATAACGCATCTTAAGAGAGTCAATTCCAACAAGAAATCACATCCAAGGAAGGAGATTGAACATCTTCTTCTGCACAGCCATCCTAGCCACGTTCGGATCTATCTAAGCAAAGAGGAGCATGCATGCAGCCCATGTAGAAGCTTTTCTTCAGTTGGTGATCACTTACATCCTCCAAACGCATCATCAGCACCTCCATCCTTCACACACAAACTTTTAGAAATGAAATCCAAGTAGGTATAACATCATACTTTCCTGGTTATTTCATTTCATCATTATGATATCATCCATTGTTTATCTTGCTCCTTATTGACCATCTCCAACCCTTTTCACCTCTATAGACCCAGCAAAACCTTTCCAAAACCTAGTCTAGTCACCCATTACCTTGTCCCGACTAACCAAATCCTTTGTGCAATCACAAATAAGACCAAAAACCCTATTCTGTGATGTTCCCAGATCTCATAGTAATCGGTGCCGGTTATACCTAACCGCGGTCGGTCACCCCTGACTGACGTCAGTCTCTATTTTTTCCCACACAGCCTTAAACAGAGACCTAACCACCTCATTTTACTTCACCCTCACTTACGTGTGACCTACTTGAGACATTTATTAGACCTATGTTGGTCCAAAAATCTGTCGCGTGGACAGATTTTTGGATAGACGAGCCAACAGTGTGCAGGGCTTAGCCCCTCTTTGAGACAGCAAAGCGAAACTGGTTTATTGCTATTTCTACTAGCAGGAACCTATGCAAGTCTCACAGATTCTGCCTTCGGGGGTTGGGATCTCATCCCAGTAGAGTGTTCCAGGCTGCGAAAAGAAAGGAATGAAAGAGGGAGAAGAGAAAGAACAGATCCGAAGGGAGAAAAGAAATGAATTCCAAAGCAGAAAGGTCAGAAGATTTATGTTTTTAGTTTGGTAGTAAACAGAGCCAAACCTACTTGCATAAATAAACAAAGCAATACTGATAAACAAATGATGGAAAAGTAGACATGAATCCAACAGATTAAACACATACAGATCTAACGTAAGAAAGATCTAATGTATAACACAGCTATTGAGCACAAAGTCTGAATAATTGTATTACTGTTCTTTTCTGTTACAAGAAAGCTCAAAGTCTTTCTCTCCTCACTTCTATTTCTATCTAAAAAATGTTCACCCTGAATACAACAAGTATTCACATATTTATAGAAGATGAGGGAGAGAGAAGGAAAAATGGAGCCAACCACTTATTTACAAAGATATTTACAAAATATCTAAAAGTCATGTTGACTTTGACAACTTGGTGGATGACATCATCCCATGATGCAACATGGATGATGTCATCATTTGTATCAACACATTTTAGACATTTCAAAAAGAAAGTCGGAGAATAGAGAGAAGAAGAAGAAGAAGAAGAAGAAGAAGCTACTCATCATCATCATCCTGCGGCCGAAAAGGGGTTGCCTGTTTCTGATGCTACTCAGGTGATGATATGTGGAACTGAGCGCGGTATTCCAAAAACTTGCTGATCATTGGCCCAAATTGATCCTGTGATGGATCCTTGTGCCGTTCACTGATTGCTTCGCAAGTCTCCCGCTCGTCTATGAGCTTTTCCAGGAGTTTGGAATAATCTTTCTCCGCCTCGATAAGGAACCCGATGAAGTCCCTACAGGCCAGTAGGTTGTTGATAGATTCAGTGTCGAATGTGACCTCTGGCCCTGTCCCTTGAGAAGCTATCTCCTTGAAGATCCGGATAGTGTCATCAGCTGATCTCAAGGTAAGGGAAGGAGTGAGCAACCCTGGAGTCATTGCGAGGACAATTTTCTCCATTTGATGCATTGCATCCAGGGCCTCTTCCTTTACCTTGTCTATCTTTTCTAAAACAAATTCTAGCTGATCTATCTGATAGTCCAGAGTGGACATAGTTTTGTTGAGGGCCCTTGGATGACCGAAGACTCCGAACTTGACCAGATCTTTGACTAAACAGTCGAACATTTGTTGGAAGGTCTCGTGCTGGAGTCTAGCATGTTCTAACTCTTCTGATATCGGACTTGCTAATGCTTGGAGTTCCTTATTCACCTTCTCGATGTTTAGGTATAAACTGATATACTCGGTGATTACTCTTTCACTATCCTTGAGGATCTGGCTCCTCCAAGCAGAAACAGCCATACCCTGCTCGCCGATCTTTGAATACTCATTGATCTTCTCCTGACTGAGCAGCTCAGGAGTCTCGGCGGCAGTTGTGGGAGGTGCACTTCCCATCTTCTGTAAGGCTTGAAGCAGGTATTTGTTCTGCTCCTTCAGTAGCCTTTTCTCCTCTTTTGTTTCCTGAAGCTTTTTGTAGAGTGCATCAACTGCGGAAAGAGCTTCCCCCTGGAGACTTTCAGAGGATGTCCCCATTGTGACTTGGGTCACGGTGAAATCTGTCAGAGACAGATATTCTTTCTCTTTGAGGGGGTTGGGGTACGCTATTTCCATGACTCTCTCACCTGCAGCGCTCTTCGAGAAGCGTGTAACCGGCTTGTGCTTCTTTTCTCCTTTAGCTGGAATGATCGAAAAGTCCATCGGAGCGATGGGGACTTTCCTCTTTTGTTGGCTCAGCTGCTGAGAGATCCAAGCTGGTCCTATAGAAGAAGGACCAGAGACAGAGGGGGAGGCAGCAACGGTAGAAGAGGGGAAAAACGTGGAGACACGCGGCGGCGGCATGGAAAGAATAGCCGAAGAAATGTCCACGAGAGGAAGGGAAACCGCAACTGCAGAAGACATAGGAAGGGAAGGGAGCTCGGAGATGAGGGAAGAAATGGAAGAAGACAAATCAGCGAGGGAGGAGAAGATAGACGAAGAAGCAGGGGAACGGGTAGAAGAAGGGGCAGAGGACACGACCAAAGGGATGGTCGTTTGAGTCACTCGAGGAGGGGAAGGAAGAGAAGAAGAAGGGATAGAAGGGACCTCTGAAGTTGTAGCGACGCCGACATCCTGGGTGGATGGGCGTATAGGACTATCCTCTGTCAATTCCTCATCAAGAGTTATGACTTGTTCTGGCTCTGAGGGAAGAGTACTTTCAGGGGCTTCCTCCTGAATGGTGCTAGGTTCACCTTCTGCACCTTTGCCTTTCAGCTGCTTCTTTGACCTTGGAGGTGCGTTGCCCAAAGGGGAAGTTGTGAAATCTACCCCGAGGTAGATTAGTCCGTTCATGCGGCACCAATGCTCTGTTCTCCGCATAGTCTCCTTGACCCTCTCCTCAATTGTTTGAGGAGACTTATTCCTGTCAATGGCCGGGAAGGGCCAATTGTCCCCATCTGTATCATTATACACCTTATCTACTTCATCTTCCGTAGTCTGTAAGCCTTCGGGGACAATGGCCACTCCGTATTGGATGATTTCCGCCAATGCTAAGCGAGAGTGATCCTTTCTTCTGAGTTCCACCTCATGGAGAACGTCAATGTAAATATCCTCAATTTGAGGGACATGGATCGGATCGAGCTTCGCTTTTGGCAGGCAGCTTCTTGGGTCGAAGGTAGGCCTGGCTGGGAAGTCATGCTTCAAATTGAGTAGCTCCAGCTCTGCGAACATTTCCTTCGCCTTATGGTGGGTGGAGCATGTGTATCGGCCCACTTTGAGGGGGAAAGGAGTTCCACCCTTCTTTCTTTTGAGGCACTTCTCATGGTATGTGACCAGCTGCCTTGACAGTTCTAGTAGAATCAGCTTAGGCCCAGCATACCTTGGTAGCCTGGTTGGCTCTCTCAAAAAGTTGGCAGCCCTCAGATAGGTGAACGTGGGAAATTGGGTGAACAGGGCCCCCCATTTCTCTGTGACTGCCACTATGTTTTTGGTCGTCCGGCTATGAGTCATGTTTGGCCTCAGTAGGCAGATGACATGATAGAAGAATGCATCGTTAACTTTTGCGAAATGTTGGATGCTATTCTCCAGCCTCAGCTCTGGGTAGTAATCAAATATCTTGGCCTGAGGCCATACTCCACTTCGGTTCAGCCCCGGATAATCCCTTTCAGATGCAGCAGCGTAGACTACATAGGAGTTCATATGGAACACTCCTGTTGTGGCGAACTGTTGTAGCTGCTCAGATATGTTGCTGCTTATTATTTCCCCCCAGCAAAAGTGCTGATCGGGCAAATTCTTATTCATTGTCTCCAGGTATCGCAACATCCACTTATGGAAACAGTGGGCATCTGAAAGCCCGAAGACTCTGCTCAGGAAAGTGATAGTATCACTGAGTTCCTATGAGAAATCACTTCGGTGGATAGTCTGAGGCCACCGGGTCACCACCTTCTTGTTCTTTAGGTAGACCTCATTCATCAACTGCATGCACTGGTCTTCGTTGTCTTCCCAGGCCTTGATGCATTCTCGTTGGCTAACAGCCACGTAGTTCTGGTGGTGAGGGATGCCAAGTATCAACTCAAAGTGACGGGCAGTGAGGTTTATGACTGCCTCGCCCTTACTGTTCTTGACACATCTTGTGTCTTTGTTGTAACATTGCGCAATCACCATCATGAATTTGTTGTTTACAGCGCTGACAGGGATTCCTCCGGCGAAGTGCAGGGCACTGCCTATTAACTTGTCCATCCATGGACTCCTTGTAACTTTTTGAGTCCTAACCCAGAACTCATCCATGTCAATGTGACCCAATTCAGAGTCTCTGACATCCATACTGCACTCAGCCTATGATTCGGGCATCCTGACCTTCTGATATTTGTACTTCATCTCTTCTTCTGTCAGCTTAGCCTTTCCTCTTGGTTTGGTGGGTTTCTTGCTTGACGTAGACATGTGTTCTTTCGAACTCAGTTGCTGATCTGCATGAAGAAGAAGTGAGACCCAATCCAAAAAGGTTGAATTAGTCATTTGATCTTCCATTGGAAAGCTAGCAGAAGAAAGAGTTAGAGATTTTAAGGCTCAGGGCGCGGGAAAAATGCAACTGGTAGGCCAAATAGATAAGGTGCACAGAAAAGGGATGTTGCAGAGGTTATACTGGCGCCAAAGGCGCATGGCACATGGATGAAGCAGGTTGCATTTTATAGCAGGGCACATGGAAAGAGTATGTTACATGAAGGTTCGGTGCGCCCTTTGGCGCATGGATGGATTATGTAACATTAACAAATGGTGTGCCAAAGGCTTTGGCGTGGCGCATGAAGGGTTTACACAACATCATGCTACTGCAATGGAGGGTGCGCCCGCGCCTTGATAGCTTTATACTTGCGCGAATAAGGCTTGTGTTACATGAAAGCTGGGTGCGCTCCTTTGGCGCATGGAAACATTATGTAGCATGGATAAAGGGTGCGCCAAAGGATTTTAAGGAGGCGCAGGATTTACACTTGTAGCATGCAAAAAGGGCACGCTTTGAAGGCGCAGGTTTTAATCATGTAACATGGCGGGTAGATGCGCCAAAGGGGCGCAACTGTTTTAAGTGTGACAAGACGCGCCAGTGCGCCATAGAACTAAACTCATTGCTCAATCATTTTCATTCTTTTCTCCATTTCAAAGATAGCATGGACATACAAGGTTTTTATAAAAAAGATTCTTAGACCAAGCTATTTCAAAACAATACTCTTTACCAGCAGATCTGGAAAGAGGGAGGAGGAGGAAAAGAAGAGAAGAAAACAGGACAGCACAGGGGGGAAACTAGCTCAAACATATCTCATTTTACACTGGCTAGCAAACCAAAATACAGACCAAGAACACCCAAGGAACCGAAAGCACAAAAAAAAAAGAGGGAGAACCTCTCACCTTGAATATATAGCAAAAATTGAGAGCGGGTCCACAGGGCGACGAAAACGACGGAGCAGAGGCTGACAAGTCCAGAGAGATCACGTGCTCGACAAAAAGAATGAAAAGGACATTGGGCGCGCACTGATATATATAGAAAAACTTGTCATCAATGTGCCAACCACTTTTGAAATGGCGCATGAAAGTTGCTGTCGATAGGGGAAAACGTGTGCCCTTTGGCACACGAAAGTATTTGACAACAGAAGATTGAGCGCGCCTTTGGTGCACCATATGCATTGTCGACATGAAGTTATGTGCGCCCTTTGGTGCACCAAAACTTGGTGTTGCATAGAGATTATGTGCGCCCTTTGGCGCACCGAAAGACGTGTTAACATGGAAAACCATGCGCCAAAGGATTTTAAGGGGGCGCACCAAAACTTCGTGTTACAAGGCAAATCCATGTGCCCAGCCAAAAAAGGCTCAAAAAGACTAAGTTCGAAAACTAGATTTCTCGGGAAGGGATTTTACAACGTTTCGAACGCAAGGGATCCCTAACAAGGGATCGAAACAAAATTTTCGGTATGGTTATCGGTAAAATTGCCCTTGTCAATTTTACGGGATAACAGCTGGCTCCTTCTGGGGACTACTCCTGAGCGAACTTGGGGGTAGAGAATCCCAGATCACATGTGCCTATCCATTGGGTACGGAGTCAAAAACAAGGGGGACCGGAGGGAGAACAAAGGAAACACAAAACAAACCGAAAGCAAACACACGACGAAAGCAAACACACAACAAAAAGCAAACTGTACAAAGAAGAGAGCAAGCTCTACTTCTTGAAGATCTTGAGATGTTGCCCGCTATAGGGAAGCGGGAGTTCAGCTCCATCCAGATATGAGAGATAGAAACTATTCTCTCCATTGAGTTGCTTGATTTTGAAGGGCCCTCTCCATAGGGAATCAAATTTTCCGTGCATGCCCTTTGGCTCTCTTCGCTTGTCCCATAAGAGGACGAGATCTCCCACTTGAAAATTTCTCTGCTTGGCCTTCTTGTCAAAAAGCCTCTTGACTTGATTCTGATGCTCAGTGATCCTGTCGACCACTCTTACTCTCTTTTCTTCAAGTTCCGCAAGATACATGATTCTCTTTTCTAGAGAATTCTGGAAAGTTTCATCTTCAATTGCTCGTTCCAAGCGCAGAGCAGGAAGTTCAGCAGAAATAGGAAGCTCGGCATCAGTGCCATATAACACTTGAAAAGGTGACATGCCGAGAGATCTCTTGGGAGTAATGCGGTCCGCCCATAAAGCATCGTACAAAGACTTGTGCCACATCTGCTAATTCTCATCTACTAATTTCCATATGATGGTCACCAAGTTCTTATTACTGGATTCTGCCTGACCATTTCCCTGAGGGTAATAATCCGAGGCATGTGCTAAAGTTATCCCATATTCATAGCAAAAACTAATAACTTCCCACGAGGAGAAGTTAGAAGCATTATCAGCAACGATTTTGTTTGGAACGCCGAACCTGACAATTATATTTTCTTTGATAAAACTACAAACCACCTCAGAAGTGGCATGCTTGACAGGTATGGCTTCCACCCACTTGGTGAAGTAATCCGTTGCTGTAAGGACATAGCTATGTCCAACACTCGATTGAGGATTGAGGGCGCCAATAAAATCGATTCCCCATTGCCTGAATGGTTCATTGATGATGACCGGCCTTAGGGGAAGGGCAGCCAACTTGGGCTTGCCGACGAATTGTTGACAGGGTTCACACTTTGCCACCCAGGTAGCCGCATCTTGAAAGAGCGTTGGCCAATAGTACCTGGCTCGAATGATCTTGTGTGCTGTCACGGAAGAAGAAAAATGGCCTCCACAGGCTGAATTGTGAAAACTTTCCAGCAGTTTCACTTGCTGGGGCTTGTCAACACATCGCAGGAAGACACCGTCTATCCCGCGCTTATATAAACCATCATCCCAGATGACATATTTAGCTGCTCTGAGCTTTATAGTGCGCTTCTCCCTCACAGTTAGGTGTATTGGGCATTCACCGTAGGTAAGGAAGAAAGCGATGTCGGAGTACCACTCGTCACTAGTTGCAACAAATAGAACCAGAGGTAGAGAATCAGGCTCCTTTAGAGGGCTTTGCTCTTCATTGGCACAATCTTCTTTTCCTTTAGGGCCTTCTAAATTTTCATTTTCAGCCATTAGCTGACACAGGCCTTTGCCCCTCACCAGCTTGGTAGGTTTAATATCCAGGTCATATTCCTGGACCTTTGCGATCCAATTCCCTCTCAAACTTCCTAACTCCTGCTGAGTTAGAATTGATTTTACCGCCATGTCAGGGACCAACACCACCGTATGTGAGTTTAGAATGTAATACCTGAAATTCTTCACTGCTTTGACAACGACAAAGGCATGCTTTTCCAATTGAGTCATCTTCAACTCGTGAGGCGTGAGGGGAGAACTCATGAATGCAATCGGGGATTCAATGTCTTCTGAATTCTTTTGCATTAAGACTGCAGACACAGTATGTTCTGATGCGTAGCTATACATGATGAAGTCCTTGGAGAAATCGGGACATACCAGGACTGGTGCATGGGCAACAGAAGTTTTTATTTCTTCAAATGAATTTTTCCCTTCCTCACTCCATCTGAAAGTTGGTGACCCCTTCATCATGTTCAGTATGTGGCGAGTCTTTTCGGCAAAGTCAGGAACAAAACGCCTAAGAAAGTTCACCTTTCCGAAGAAAGAATGAATACCAGTCTTGCTTGTAGGCAGAGTAAGGCTCTGAATAGCCTTAACCCTTTCAATATCTATCTTCGTTCCTTCTTTGCTAACCACATGCCCTAGCAACTTCCCTTCCGTAACTCCAAAAACGGACTTTTTGGGATTTAAGGAAATTCCATGTTCTCGGCACTTGGCCAGTACTTGCTCCAAGTGATCGCAATGATCACTTCGTTGTTTAGAGAACATGGTCAAGTCATCTAAATAAACTACAATGACTTTCCCCATCATACCTTTAAATGCGAAGTCCATGGCCCGTTGAAAAGTAGCACCAGCATTAGTCAGGCCAAAAGGCATCCTGCTGTAGGAAAATGTACCCCAGGGAGTAGTGAATGCTGTTTTGAATTGATCTTCAGGCAAGACTTCAATCTGATTGTAGCTTGAAAAACCATCAAGCATAGACAACATTTCTGATCCAGTTACTGCTTGCAGAACTTGATCCATTATCGGAAGAGGGTAGTTATCTTTCAGTGAAGCTTGATTCAAATTTCGAAAGTCTACGCATATGCGTATCTCGCCGTTCTTCTTGTGCACTGGCACAATATTTGCCACCCAAGTGCTGTGATGGATAGGGAAGATGATTCTTGCATCCAGCATCTTCTGAATTTCTGCCTGGATGGTGCCCGAAATCTTCGGATTATAGTGCCTTTGCTTCTGGCGAAAGGCTTTGACATCTTCTTTCAGTGGTATGTCATGCTAAACGTCCTTTGGCTTGAAGGACTTTAGATCGGCATAGGACCATGCCAACACATCCATATATTTCTTCAGCAACTTGACAAATTTCTGCTTCTCTTCAGGCGTGCAACATTTGCCAATGTTTACAAATTGCGGATGTGCCTCAGAACCTATATTGACTGGTTCTGTTTCTGGGGATGAGTTAGGAACGTCTTGCTTCTTCTTTTTCATAAAACGGTCGTGCCTGTCAAACAAGCGCTCTAGAGAAACCAGGCCCTTCGGAATTTTATTTCCTTTGAGCTGACATATGCCGTCCTTCTCCTCTGATTCATGGTTTTGACTGTTGATTGATTCACGGCATGTAGAGGTGGATCCTTCAAAATACAACTCATCAAAATGTTCTGATTTTTATAGAAAGGCAATGAGGTGATTATCATCGTTGAATACCTGCCAATGCTGAGAGTTGTCTGGCAAGCTCAGGTAGAAAACCACTTCAATGGTGTATTTGTTCGTTTTCAAACTCGGGTGCGGGAGCATGAGAGATGCTGAAACGGCCAATGAATCGGCCATATCATTTTGAGCTCTTGGAATTGCCCCTATCGAAAAGGCATCAAATTCCTCAATGCTGTCCCATACTGCGTTACGGTAGTGCCTGAGCCTCTCATTTTTCACTTGGTAAATCCTTTTGACCTGATTTACAACTAGCTCCGCATCACCTTGAACTTTTAGATTTTTAATTCCTCTTTCCTTTGCGGCTTGCATACCGAGTAACAGAGATTCATACTCAGCAGTATTGTTAGTATTGAAAAACTGCAACTTGAAAGAAAGAGGAATTACCTCCTCTTCGGGAGATATTAGCACGATTCCAGCGCCACATCCACTAGTCGCGCAACTGCCATCGAACTGCAAGGTCCAGATCTCATTAAGATCCTTTTCTTGAACAAAAATGCCCTCTGTACCCGTCTCGATAGATAAGAAGTAGTTCCCCATCCCTGATGATTCAAAAAGGATTTGGGCTTTGGGGTCCTCAGAGCTAGTAACCAAGTACTTCTTTTGCGATTCTGGTTCTAAAGTCTGCATCACACCTTTGACGGGTATTCTAGCTTTAGACCAGTCCATGTGAATTTCTCCACCAACTTCACTGCAAAAACTCCTTCCTAGCAGAATTCCATAGGCTGCTGGAATGTCAGCAACGAGAACTGTCATCTTTACCCTCTTTTCAGGGAATGCTGCGAACGCAAATTGCGCGTCTTTGATTTGGCCAATCAATGGCACTTGCTTGGTCTCCAAGGAGTAACATCTGCTGAAAGGTTTGGTAAGAGTGAGGCCTAAAGCATGGGAAAATTTCGCCGGCATGACATTATCGGAAGCTCCGGAATCAATTATACAGTTGCTCAACTTATGGCCGTTGATTAGGAGAGAGAGATAGAAAGGTTCTATCTTACCTGATGCAGATGTTGAAGCAACATTTATGCGGGATTCAGGGGGAGTGGAAAGGATTCCTTTTGGGGAAACCTGTTTAGATGTAACAGCTTGACTTTGGATATACTTAGTTAATCTTACAAGCTGTTCGGGGTTTGACTGAAGGTACTCAGCTTCAGACATTTGGATCTTGGTCTTTTTTGCATGATCTATTATATCTAATGCGGCCAAGGGTTGCGTTGGTGAGGGAATGAGTCCTTCACTTCGCGATGGTGGAATAGGGTCACTGATCTTGATAGGAATATGAGGGGGCTGATTCGGAGGAGAGATGGGCGGAAAAGACTTCTTTGCAAAAGACTTAACTGGAAATTGAGTAGGAAGAGGATTACCTCTTCTAGCAATGGTTGGAGGCACGTTTGACACGACCTTCTCCTTCTGCACATGGGTAGCAACTTCCGCTTCCTTTCCTTGAGAGCGGGTAAAAATAGCGTAGGATTGTCCGCTTGCATAGCCCTGAGTACTCTCTTCTTCATCAGATTCATCCTCATCAAATTCCATGTATCCAATAGTAGAGTCGCCAGTTGGCTCACCGACATCTTGATCATCTTCGTCTTGAGGCAAAGATTCTTCATAGTACTGCTCTTCCTCTTCAATTTCGGCCAAAGCATTGACCGGAGGAGCTTCAAGCGCCAACCGTGGAGCAGTTGTAGGTAGGCGCGGTCTTTGTGAAACATTGTTGGGAACGAAACTCCTTCGTGGAACGTCTCGGTATGAAGAACTAGGAGCCTGGGCCAACTATTTTTTTAATGCGAGCAGATCATTTGCCATCTTTTGGAATGCCGGATCAGACGAAGTAGCAGGCGAGGGATCTGAAGATTTGGACTTTGATGATTCCTTTCTCAACTCACCAGATATTATCAAATTGTCTTCTATCCGGATGGCAACAGCCTGAGCGAGAGGTAGAGTAGCTACTCGCTCTTGAAGGAGCAAGAAGCTGACTTTTGAGCTCATGGCGTTCATGAAGAAACACTTCTGATTCTCCGATGTTGGAAGCATGGCAGTAGGGACACGGTTGATTAATGCATTGAACCGGGTGACAAAATCGCGCATAGTCTCATTGGCCTCTTTCTTCAGGTGGGTGATCCGTGATAGCAATGCAAATGCATCTTCTGAAGGCTTGTATCTGTCTTCAAAAGCTTCCCGCAAGGTTACCCAACTGGTGATAGATGCAGCTGGCAAATGCTGAAACCATTCGGCTGCGGGCCCTTGTAGAGTTTCCAGAAAAAGGTGAACCGACACATCTTCATGAGTTACGTCCAAAATACTGCATGACATAATGAAAGCAGATATGTGGGAATCCGTGCTTTGATTTCCGCTCCCGTCGAATTTAGGAAAATTCTTTCGGTTTCCGTGAGGGAGCGCGTGGACTGGATGTGGCAGTGCGAGAGGACCCATAGCATTTCCCCATGGTACCGCCATTTGAAAGGCTGGAAAAAGCACACGAGCTGGGAGGGTGGTTCCACTGAGCAGTAAGGCACTACAGAGGGATGTAGATGCTCCTTGTAAAAGACTTTTTCTTCGTGGAGGTGAGACACTCCTGGATGATCGGCTAGCCAAACTTAACGTTGAAAAACGTGCCGGTGTTACGCTGAAATTGTGCCTTTGAAGCAGATCAAAAGTAGGATCAACTTCTCCACGGGCTCTCCTGCTGCACGTAAAAGGTTCACTTGCCAGCGTACCTTCCAGATCTGCGATATTATGGCGTAGATTTAAACTTTAATTTTGGGTGTACTTGCTGATTTTCTGGTTTTTCTGACAAAAACCAGCAGCATGCACTTTTCTAGATATTTAAATACTATCCTCCTCGAAAAACCGATTGTGGTTAATGACAAATAGCAGCGAGGATAAGATGGCAGGGAAGAATAGCAGGCTGATTTTCAGATCTGATCTTTACTTTTCAGAGGGTTTCAAACTTTTTTGAAAACAGTCAAAAACTCAGAACTACGGAAAAATGTTAACTTTGATAAAAACTCAGCGAACTAAAGATCTGTAACTAGGCCCGATCTATGGATTTCAGAAGAAAATTTTCAATTTCGGGCACTTTTGTAATTTTTTGGATTTTCAACAAAAGTTCAGATTTGCAAACTGGCAGCGATTTTCTTATATTTTTCTGATTTTATATTATATCACCACCATAGATCTGACAAATCTCTTCATTCCCCAGCGGAGTCGCCAAAAACTGTTGGTCCGAAAATCTGTCGCGTGGACAGATTTTTGGATAGACGAGCCAACAGTGTGTAGGGCTTAGCCCCTCTTTGAGACAGCAAAGCGAAACTGGTTTATTGCTATTTCTACTAGCAGGAACCTATGCAAGTCTCACAGATTCTACCTTCAGGGGTTGGGATCTCATCCCAGTAGAGTGTTCCAGGTTGCGAAAAGAAAGGAATGAAAGAGGGAGAAGAGAAAGAACAGATCCGAAGGGAGAAAAGAAATGAATTCCAAAGCAGAAAGGTCAGAAGATTTATGTTTTTAGTTTGGTAGTAAATAGAGCCAAACCTACTTGCATAAATAAACAAAGCAATACTGATAAACAAATGACGGAAAAGTAGACATGAATCCAACAGATTAAACACATACAGATCTAACGTAAGAAAGATCTAATGTATAACACAACTATTGAGCACAAAGTCTGAATAATTATATTACTGTTCTTTTCTGTTACAAGAAAGCTCAAAGTCTTTCTCTCCTCACTTCTATTTCTATCTAAAAAATGTTCACCCTGAATACAACAAGTATTCAGATATTTATAGAAGATGAGGGAGAGAGAAGGCAAAATGGAGCCAACCACTTATTTACAAAGATATTTACAAAATATCTAAAAGTCATGTTGACTTTGACAACTTGGTGGATGACATCATCCCATGATGCAACATGGATGATGTCATCATTTGTATCAACACATTTTAGACATTTCAAAAAGAAAGTCGGAGAATAGAGAGAAGAAGAAGAAGAAGAAGAAGAAGAAGCTACTCATCATCATCATCCTGCGGCCGAAAAGGGGTTGCCTGTTTCTGATGCTACTCAGGTGATGATATGTGGAACTGAGCGCGGTATTCCAAAATATTGCTGATCATTGCCTAAATTGATCCTATGATGGATCCTTGTGCCGTTCACTGATTGCTTCGCAAGTCTCCCGCTCGTCTATGAGCTTTTCCAGGAGTTTGGAATAATCTTTCTCCGCCTCGATAAGGAACCCGATGAAGTCCCTACAGGCCAGTAGGTTGTTGATAGATTCAGTGTCGAATGTGACCTCTGGCCCTGTCCCTTGAGAAGCTATCTCCTTGAAGATCCGGATAGTGTCATCAGCTGATCTCAAGGTAAGGGAAGGAGTGAGCAACCCTGGAGTCATGGCGAGGACAATTTTCTCCATTTGATGCATTGCATCCAGGGCCTCTTCCTTTACCTTGTCTATCTTTTCTAAAACAAATTCCAGCTGATCTATCTGATAGTCCAGAGTGGACATAGTTTTGTTGAGGGCCCTTGGATGACCGAAGACTCCGAACTTGACTAGATCTTCGACTGAACAGTCGAACATTTGTTGGAAGGTCTCGTGCTGGAGTCTAGCATGTTCTAACTCTTCTGATATCGGACTTGCTAATGCTTGGAGTTCCTTATTCGCCTTCTCGATGTTTAGGTATAAACTGATATACTCGGCGATTACTCTTTCACTATCCTTGAGGATCTGGCTCCTCCAAGCAGAAACAGCCATACCCTGCTCGCCGATCTTTGAATACTCATTGATCTTCTCCTGACTGAGCAGCTCAGGAGTCTCGGCGGCAGTTGTGGGAGGTGCACTTCCCATCTTCTGTAAGGCTTGAAGCAGGTATTTGTTCTGCTCCTTCAGTAGCCTTTTCTCCTCTTTTGTTTCCTGAAGCTTTTTGCAGAGTGCATCAACTGCGGAAAGAGCTTCCCCCTGGAGACTTTCAGAGGATGTCCCCATTGTGACTTGGGTCACGGTGAAATCTGTCAGAGACAGATATTCTTTCTCTTTGAGGGGGTTGGGGTACGCTATTTCCATGACTCTCTCACCTGCAGCGCTCTTCGAGAAGCGTGTAACCGGCTTGTGCTTCTTTTCTCCTTTAGCTGGAATGATCGAAAAGTCCATCGGAGTGATGGGGACTTTCCTCTTTTGTTGGCTCAACTGCTTAGAGATCCAAGCTGGTCCTATAGAAGGACCAGAGATAGAGGGGGAGGCAACAACGGTAGAAGAGGGGAAAAACGTGGAGACACGCGGCGGCGGCATGGAAAGAATAGCCAAAGAAATGTCCACGGGAGGAAGGGAAACCGCAACTGCAGAAGACATAGGAAGGGAAGGGAGCTCGGAGATGAGGGAAGAAATGGAAGAAGACAAATCAGCGAGGGAGGAGAAGATAGACGAAGAAGCAGGGGAACGGGTAGAAGAAGGGGCAGAGGACACGACCAAAGGGATGGTCGTTTGAGTCACTCGAGGAGGGGAAGGAAGAGAAGAAGAAGGGATAGAAGGGACCTCTGAAGTTGTAGCGACGCCGACATCCTGGGTGGATGGGCGTATAGGACTATCCTCTGTCAATTCCTCATCAAGAGTTATGACTTGTTCTGGCTCTGAGGGAAGAGTACTTTCAGGGGATTCCTCCTGAATGGTGCTAGGTTCACCTTCTGCACCTTTTCCTTTCAGCTGCTTCTTTGACCTTGGAGGTGCGTTGCCCAAAGGGGAAGTTGTGAAATCTACCCCGAGGTAGATTAGTCCGTTCATGCGGCACCAATGCTCTGTTCTCCACATAGTCTCCTTGACCCTCTCCTCAATTGTTTGAGGAGACTTATTCCTGTCAATGGCCGGGAAGGGCCAATTGTCCCCATCTGTGTCATTATACACCTTATCTACTTCATCTTCCGTAGTCTGTAAGCCTTCGGGGACAATGGCCACTCCGTATTGGATGATTTCCGCCAATGCTAAGCGAGAGTGATCCTTTCTTCTGAGTTCCACCTCATGGAGAACGTCAATGTAAATATCCTCAATTTGAGGGACATGGATCGGATCGAGCTTCGCTTTTGGCAGGCAGCTTCTTGGGTCGAAGGTAGGCCTGGCTGGGAAGTCATGCTTCAAATTGAGTAGCTCCAGCTCTGCGAACATTTCCTTCGCCTTATGGTGGGTGGAGCATGTGTATCGGCCCACTTTGAGGGGGAAAGGAGTTCCAGCCTTCTTTCTTTTGAGGCACTTCTCATGGTATGTGACCAGTTGCCTTGACAGTTCTAGTAGAATCAGCTTAGGCCCAGCATACCTTGGTAGCCTGGTTGGCTCTCCCAAAAAGTTGGCAGCCCTCAGATAGGTGAACGTGGGAAATTGGGTGAACAGGGCCCCCCATTTCTCTGTGACTGCCACTATGTTTTTGGTCGTCCGGCTATGAGTCATGTTTGGCCTCAGTAGGCAGATGACATGATAGAAGAATGCATCGTTAACTTTTGCGAAATGTTGGATGCTATTCTCCAGCCTTAGCTCTGGGTAGTAATCAAATATCTTGGCCTGAGGCCATACTCCACTTCGGTTCAGCCGCGGATAATCCCTTTCAGATGCAGCAGCGTAGACTACGTAGGAGTTCATATGGAACACTCCTGTTGTGGCGAACTGTTGTAGCTGCTCAGATATGGTGTTGCTTATTATTTCCCCCCAGCAAAAGCGCTGATCGGGAAAATTCTTATTCATTGTCTCCAGGTATCGTAGCATCCACTTATGGAAACAGTGGGCATCTGAAAGCCCGAAGACTCTGCTCAGGAAAGTGATAGTATCACTGAGTTCCTCTGAGAAATCACTTCGGTGGATAGTCTGAGGCCACCGGGTCACCACCTTCTTGTTCTTTAGGTAGACCTCATTCATCAACTGCATGCACTGGTCTTCGTTGTCTTCCCAGGCCTTGATGCATTCTCGTTGGCTAACAGCCACGTAGTTCCGGTGGTGAGGGATGCCAAGTATCAACTCAAAGTGACGGGCAGTGAGGTTTATGACTGCCTCACCCTTACTGTTCTCGACACATCTTGTGTCTTTGTTGTAACATTGCGCAATCACCATCATGAATTTGTTGTTTACAGCGCTGACAGGGATTCCTCCGGCGAAGTGCAGGGCACTGCCTATTAACTTGTCCATCCATGGACTCCTTGTAACTTTTTGAGTCCTAACCCAGAACTCATCCATGTCAATGTGACCCAATTCAGAGTCTCTGACATCCATACTGCACTCAGCCTGTGATTCGGGCATCCTGACCTTCTGATATTTGTACTTCATCTCTTCTTCTGTCAGCTTAGCCTTTCCTCTTGGTTTGGTGGGTTTCTTGCTTGACGTAGACATGTGTTCTTTCGAACTCAGTTACTGATCTGCATGAAGAAGAAGTGAGACCCAATCCAAAAAGGTTGAATTAGTCATTTGATCTTCCATTGGAAAGCTAGCAGAAGAAAGAGATAGAGATTTTAAGGCTCAGGGCGCGGGAAAAATGCAACTGGCAGGCCAAATAGATAAGGTGCACAGAAAAGGGATGTTGCAGAGGTTATACTGGCACCAAAGGCGCATGGCGCATGGATGAAGCAGGTTGCATTTTATAGCAGGGCGCATGGAAAGAGTATGTTACATGAAGGTTCGGTGCGCCCTTTGGCGCATGGATGGATTATGTAACATTAACAAATGGTGCGCCAAAGGCTTTGGCACGGCGCATGAAGGGTTTACACAACATCATGCTACTGCAATGGAGGGTGCGCCCGCGCCTTGATAGCTTTATACTTGCGCGAATAAGGCTTGTGTTACATGAAAGCTGGGTGCGCTCCTTTGGCGCATGGAAACATTATGTAGCATGGATAAAGGGTGCGCCAAAGGATTTTAAGGAGGCGCAGGATTTACACTTGTAGCATGCAAAAAGGGCACGCTTTGAAGGCGCAGGTTTTAATCATGTAACATGGTGGGTAGATGCGCCAAAGGGGCGCAACTGTTTTAAGTGTGACAAGACGCGCCAGTGCGCCATAGAACTAAACTCATTGCTCAATCATTTTCATTCTTTTCTCCATTTCAAAGATAGCATGGACATACAAGGTTTTTATAAAAAAGATTCTTAGACCAAGCTATTTCAAAACAATACTCTTTACCAGCAGATCTGGAAAGAGGGAGGAGGAGGAAAAGAAGAGAAGAAAACAGGACAGTACGGGGGGGAAACTAGCTCAAACATATCTCATTTTACACTGGCTAGCAAACCAAAATACAGACCAAGAACACCCAAGGAACCGAAAGCACAAAAAAAAAAGAGGGAGAACCTCTCACCTTGAATATATAGCAAAAATTGAGAGCGGGTCCACAGGGCGACGAAAACGACGGAGCAGAGGCTGACAAGTCCAGAGAGATCACGTGCTCGACAAAAAGAATGAAAAGGACATTGGGCGCGCACTGATATATATATATAGAAAAACTTGTCATCAATGCGCCAACCACTTTTGAAATGGCACATGAAAGTTGCTGTCGACAGGGGAAAACGTGCGCCCTTTGGCGCACGAAAGTATTTGACAACAGAAGATTGAGCGCGCCTTTGGCGCACCATATGCATTGTCGACAAAAGTAATGTCAACAATAAGGCGCATGCGCCTTGGCGCACGCAAAATAGACTCAACATCCTTTAGCGCACCGAAAGATGTGTTAACATGGAAAACCATGCGCCAAAGGCTTTTAAGGGGGCGCATCAAAAGCTAGTGTTACAAGGAAAATCCATGCACCCAGCCAAAAAAGGCTCAAAAAAGACTAAGTTCGAAAACTAGATTTCCCGGGAAGGGATTTTACAATCTTTCGAACTCGAAGGATCCCTTACAAGGGATTGAAACAAAATTTTCGGTATGGTTATCGGTAAAATTTCCCTTGTCAATTTTACGGGATAACAACCTACAACGCATAATTTACGTAACAACAATAACTTGGAAATATTTGACTGAACCATACCTACAACTAACTCAACCATGCCTTCATCTAACTCAACCATGTCTAACACAACAATAGGATTTACCATAGTTAATAACACTTAGAAGTTTGTTTGAATCCATCAGTGGCCTGACGGCCTTCTAGGAAGTAGTATACTTCCCAGATCTAGCCTACATCTAGGTAGTTCACTATGCCATATTGTTTAATGCTTAACCATGGTGGTCTTGCTTTTCATTACAGGTAGTTCCTAAGTAGCCAAATGGGAATCTATCTCACCATCAGCTATGTGGATTCAGAAGTCCATACATCCACAACAATGCCTATCAACCGACATTTGAACTTGGTATTCCTCCTATCGATCCCGTATTACCCTATCTATTTTGTCAACTAATTCAAAGAAACAATCTAAGAAAAAGGTGAAACATTTTGGCACGCCCAGTGGGACCCATCTAGGGTTCCTTGCATTTCATTCATTCCTAGGAAAAAAATGTGTGTTTGTTTATCACTTCTACACACAAGGCATACACATTAAGTTTATTCCCTGGTAATCCACTCCTTCTTTCTCATTTGCTCTAAAGGAAACTTTTCTTTTGGTTGTACATTAAAAGAATCATTTCTTCATGTTTTCTACATTTTAGGTAGAAAGAGCATCCCTCTTTCTATTCAATCATATTATGTCATCGAACATCATAACTTTCGATTTGGGTTTAAAATTAGTTGCATTTCATTCTGATTTAGCTACATTATCTCACATTAATTGAGGGTAACCTATACGCTGGAACTCGTCATTACTAAGCTGATGGTTGAAAAATGAATACTGTATAGTAAAGTCACTTCTATCCTTTTCTCTTTCTATTGAGTCTTACTAAACCACATTAAAAATTTAAAATACATACATTCTTAAACAACATCTTACCTGGAAGAAGCTCATAGTTGATCACACAATCACGACAAGTGGGCACCCATGATCACTGCTCTGTCGAGTCATACTTCAGAGCACCTAGCCCGTCCCCCACCATAACAAACTTGAAACCTCACCCTTTAGATATCCTTTCTTTGTAGGAAGCCATCCTCACCAAAAACTCTATTTCACAATTCATGTGTCAGTCCCTAAATAACATAAGCTAAACAAACATAATAGAATAGGCACTCTAAGAACATTCTTTCTTAGTGTTTCTGCTTGATTTGAATTTTGAGGTGATGAGAACTTTCGATCAGCTTATTTTTGTCTCATCCTTGCACGCTCCATCAATCATAGTTGGAGTATTCTGACTTCACCTGTGAGTGTGTCTGGAGCCACATCTACCATCATTCTCAAATTTTGGGTTGATTCCACATCAAATTCTAATTCACAACCACTTTTTCTCATCACTATTTCAATCTCACAGTAACCATCATCGGTTACCTCTATACCACCATCGGTTAAACACAACCGACATTGGTTCTAGGTCCTTTTTCTAACCTATTCAAAATGGCATTTTCACTTCACTTTCTTCCACTTTCCATAGTCTCTGTCACTGTCATTTTTCCCATTAACATTTTACACATCCTCAGATTTGGCATACTTGTTAGATTTTGCCTTCTTCCTTCAGTTGTTTCCTCACTGTCCATTTTCCACAGTGACTGGTAATGGAGGTTACCCATGACCTAACGTCAGTTTTCCCTAACTGGCATCAGTTAGCCTGTTTCACATTTCACCCATCATTTGTTACTTCATCCATTTTTTTCTATCCAGATTCACCGGTTCCTACTATTCTCTATATCATTTTCTGAGAAGCAGCCCCACTATGGATCAGTACTAGTTCACATGGTACTGACCCGAAGACAAGCGAATGCCATCGTGTTCCATGCCAATAACCAACTGGCTCCCACCTAGTCCTTCACCACCTTCTATTCTATCACTAGCCATGGATCCCATCTAGCCTACCAATATCGCTACCCGGAGATGAGGAACTTTGCACGACTACCTGACCAGAACCCTGTTGCCTTGCAGTTTTACCTCTCCCATTCATCCACTCGAGATGCCTCAAAGGTCAGTTGATATACGACATGCTTGTATCTATCCCATGCCAACACTCACACCCACTTCATGCTAATAGCCCCATCTGGCTCAAGTGCTACCCACTTCCACTTTACCCTCAGTCATTTCATAGTTAGGTCTTATACCCACTATGACTGCCATCATCTGTTACCTCTGTGGCACCCATTACATCCACCATACCCTCTGGTGACTACCCTGGAAACACAACCTCATCCACCCCTCATGTCTCACACATACCTGTAGCTACATTTCCACCTCCAGTGTACAGTGACCCCTACCCCATTTCAGAATGTAGTTCTTTCCATTCCACAATCATTTAGCCCCTATTGCCACTAGGGTTACCACGAACCCTTCCTCCCCCATATACATACTATCAACAACCAGCCTAATTGTTTCATCTATTGTTCATTCTAGGTACGTACCCCCTATTTCATTACCTTCTTCTCCACCACCTATACATGGAAGCCCCATACACTGGAATGCCCACACCCATTATACACCCAAAACCAACCTCCTCATGTTATAGGAGGCATCCAATCATCACAACCCACCAATGAACCTAATTAAATTGATGATGGACAAGATGCAAACATTGGAGGCATGTCACTCTTGGCTCCATCAACAACTCTCTTACCTATGACGAGATTTGCAACGATAGCCTATTCACCCATCCATTCCCATCCATTCATACCCTATGCATTGGGAAATGCCTAAATTCAATTGCTTCAATAGTAAGGAAGACCCACAACAACATTTGTGCCCTCGTTTAAACATGGATGTTATTTTATTGCTCATATTTGATGCCTTACTTTTGAGAACTATTTTCCCATGTCCCTCACTAGACCTACATTAGATTGGTATAGTGGGTTACCCAAACACTCCATATTTTCATTCAATCAGGTAGCCCAAGCTTTCTTGGATCATTTTTCTATCAACATCGCCAAGAAAGTTACCATGACTAATTTATATTCCACATGTCAGTACGAGGATGAATCTATCACAGAAATTTTGTCGCTCGTTGGTGCAACCTGATCAATCAACTTACCTTTCAATTGCCACAAACTGAACTCATCAAGCTCTTCACATGAACTTATTTTGCCAGACATATCTCCCTGACCTTACAGGTCCAAACTTTTAGAACATTCAATGAGGCATTTACTATGGCACGAAAGTTAGAAATTGAGGCTATTGAAGAGAAGAAAATCCAATTACGAAATAAGAATTCGGCATTTAAGTCGAATGAAACCTCTTCTTCTTCTAAACCACCAACCAATTATTCAAAGGCTAAAGGTACTACTAACGTAGTGGTACTCAAGGCTAGCCTAGCTCATCCATCCAATCAAGCCACACCCTCATCTAATCTATCACCCAGGTACAGGCTTTTCGATTCAGACAAGAGTAGCAAAAATATACCCCAATTGGGGAACCTTACTCTTCTATTTTAGAAAAGCTTATCAAAGTTGGCCACGCCATCACCCTTCCAACCAATAAAACCACACATTGGTTTTGACCCTGCTCGCCCCATGCCTGCATGGTATAAGGAACAAGATTTCTGTAACTATCACCGAGTGAAAGGTCATAGTGACTGGTAACTGCATCACTTTCAAGAATATTGTCTAGGAAATGCTCGAGAAAGGTGAGTTGACTGTGGATAATCCAACACCACCCCCAATCAAAATCTACAAATCTTTAAAAAACCATTTCCCAATCATGCCCCTTCATCCAATCAAACAGGTGAGACATCCACTCACGATACCCATACTCGTGAGGTTCATGTCAATCTTTAACGAGGTACCTGTTGCATCTCAATTACCTCACATCCCTTCCATAGAGGAAATCCTACCCTAAATCCTCCTTCCGCATCTGAACCAACCATCATTGTTCCTTCACCAATAGAAGAACACCCTTCATCTCCTACATCACCTACAAAGGAGTCTTCTGGTGACATTGAGACCATCTCACCCCTAGCTTCTCCACTTAGCGAACCTTTACCTACCATACCTCCTCCACCTGTAGAGGAGCACCCATTACCTCCTCCACCTACAGAGGAGAACCCATTACCTCCTCCACCCACAAATTCCACACCTATCCATTCCTCTCATAGAGGAACTCCCACTCATCTCTTCCACCCATCATAGACCCGGTGGGGATACCTTTGCCTCTTGGTCGAAACATTCTCCATCCGCTACCCGACATCCAATAGACCTACTTTCAGCTCTCTTACCCACGGAAGCTGAAGTTGGCCATAAATGATTCCCCATCTCTAAGATGAATTTTATGGGAATTCCCATTAGTTCCTCACCAATTTCACCCACAGACATGCCATTCTCACGTTTGGCTGATCACTTAGAGTATGTATGTGGATCAAGGCTTTGTTATGGGGGCTACCTCTTACTCCCTGTCTCAACACAGATTGCAGAAATCCCTTGATGACACCTCCACTATCTACCCAAACACATTTCCACCCATCAAACCACATACAACCACTGCTATTGCAACCCCTTCCATGATACCTGTTAGCACTCACACCACACCCTTACCCATAACCTGACCTATGCCTAAACCCAAACCCATACCCACAACATTTACCTCCACTAAACCTATTACCACTTTAGGGGTCACCCCAATCACCAGCCTTACTAATCCACCTATTAAACTGGATTTAGCTACATCCTCCAATGTTAAAACCACACCTACTCTGACACCCAAACTAAATAAACAAACTCATCAACCTCATACCCCTACCGCACCAATCACACCCGCACTTGTCCCATCTACCTTAAGACCTCAGCTACCCAACAGGGTCAAGCACCCCTCACCCATTCATAACCCAATAACACAACCACCCATTCCTGCCTCACAAATCTCTAACCTACCTAGTCACACAACATGACTCATACCCGCACCTACAACCTCTTTACCACCAATACCTCCAGATACCTTAAGCCATTGCTTCACTACCTACTACACTTACAGTCATTGTCCCTCACACCCCAAGCATGACCCACGTCATCTACCTTCATAGCACCCCCATTATCCCCGTGGGTAACTCACCCTCTTCCTCCATCTTCTTTTCCTTCTAGACCTCGTATGCCCACATCACCTTTACCCAAGAAGGTGCACCTGAAAAAAACAAAACCCCACTACCCCACAACAAGGTAGTCAAAACAAAACCACACCCTCCTTACCCGTCCATCTACTATACCCCTACCCAAACAAACCCGACTAATACCTCAAACCACACCGGCACCTAAACCCATAGCTCGACCTGTTCCTATTCAATTCCAAAAACAATTCCCCGACAACAAACCACACCTACACCCAAACCCACATTTACTTCCCATTGTGATCCACTAGCAGGGTCTTATGCCTAAATTTTAGCTAACCTCCTCGAGACTTCTGTTATCACATTACCACCACTCTGACCTTACGAACCCCTCAAACCCAATGCCAAAAGGGTTTGATGATACTAAAATTTTTGCATATCATCGTGTGCTAGGGCATGATGTGGAGAACTACAAGGCCTTGAAAACCGTCCTTATCCAATTGTGTCCACCGGAAACCAACTTTGACGATGACGACCTTTTGGATGAGGACCCCTGCTTCACCTACACCCATTCCCACACTACCCACTCAACAACCACAACCTCCACCCTCACATCTCCTAGAACCATACACAAAATTTGAAATTAACATGGTTCACATCAGAGAACTTGCCATGCCACCACCCAAATGTCACTGCACCCAACTAACCTCACAGGGTTTTTCTCCTCCCATAGGTTTTTTCCCTTCATGTCAGTTATACCACTTACCCTACACCCTCTCCATTTGAAAAATTCCCTCAAATCAACATGGTACATGTCACTACACGTGCGCAGAAGGGTAAATAAAAGGTAGCTGACCCACCAACCAATCCTATACCCAACATACCATCTGCACCCATACCTAAGATAACTATCTGCGGCCCCACATACCCCATTTCTAATGGCGTCACACATCGCACCATGCTCAAACAATTACACCAATCTCCACTCAAAATGTCCTTATATGACCTCATCCAAACCTTAGAATCCCATCGTCAAGCCCTCATGGAGGTTCTTCAATCTATCGAGGTTTTACCCAATGACCCTACACCCATAGCCTCCATTATCACACCCCATCATGTAGCCTCCCTGACCAAATTACCACCTTCATCCCCACCTCACCTTGTTCACCAAGTGGCCTCCCTTAGCTTCTCTAGAGACATAGATCATGCCATACCAAAATGATGACCCGGACTTAGCCCTCTTCATCTCTGTATCCACATTGATGACATACGGGTACACCATGTGATGATTGATGGAGGTGCTAGCATTAACATCATTTCATCCCATGCATTTTCTCAAATGCACATACCTGACAATTACATGCACAAACATCGGTCATGTTGCATTCATTCAACGACACTATCACCTCCACACTAGGCACTGTCATCCTTCATGTTCACGTGGGCCCCTGCACTGTTCTAGAATTATTTTATGTTTTGGAGGGGGAATTCCAATATAACTTGTTGCTTGGTAGACCCTGGATCCGTGTCATGGGTTACGTGTTCCTTCCACTTTACATCATTGTGTAAAGTTTGAACATGAAGGACACACTTATACCATTCCAGCTGACCCATCACCTTTCAAAACATGCAACATGCTTTACTGACCCAATGATGTACTCATACCTGTCAAGCCATCTACTTCCGCAACCAATACTACTTCACCTACACCTACACCCACACCTACCAGTACAACCACTGCTTTCACCACACATACCTCCTCCATGCCTACCATCTGCTATAACCTCCATGGCTGACCCATTAGCTTCCCAATCCGTTAACACCACCTCCGCATCGACCTCTGACACATCATCCATACCAGCTACCCACATACCAACCACTGATCCCTTGGAAGGTGTTTTTCAATGCCTCACTCTGGGGGAGTATCGCTACCTATATAGTGTCAACACCTTCCTTACTCCACACGAGTATGGAAGCCTTCACCAACACCCTCGCTATGATCACCATATAGGAGAACGCCTCCTTTATGGTCCTCCTCATCTTCATACTAGTCTCACCTATGGGGGACTTGATACTACCACTTACACACCTGAACCATGATCATAGCCCTGCCCATTTATCCGTTGACTTCCAATCACTTACAATCACCGTTTTTCCCACACCTTCCTGCACCAGTATGCATGGAATGGTTTTGGTTTCAACTTTTATGAGCAAGGTCACCATACCATTATTCCATTTACCACCAACAAACATAACGACTGTAGTGGTATCGGCTTCCCTGAACCTCCTACCAAATAGGCCTGCATTGAACTCATTGAAGACCCTAGCCCTTCATCCACCTTCATCTTCATCACACCTTCACCTGCTCCACCTTCATCACCACCCTCACCGACAGAGTCGATGGATTCTGAATCTATTCCCCCTAACTTTTCAAAAACAAAAAACTATAAAAACTTTGCGATGCCTTCGGCATTCACTTAGTTTCTCGTCACCTTATTACCCAAAAACCAACAGCTAGGCCAAATCAACTAACACCCTCAGTGGTTCCTTAGGATTGGCATACGCACATTCCTCTATGGACATACCGCACTAGTATTCACACTTCCACTACAGCTACACCCTTTTCACTGGTCTATGGTACCGAGGCTATTCTACCTCTTAATGTCTAAGATCCCCTCACTTCGCATTTCTCTCCATGACATGCTTATTAATGATGAATTTTTTCATGATCACTTATCACAACTCGAAGTTATTAGAAAAACATCATCTTAACACTTTGGATCACCTTCAAGTTTATCAACAATGTATCAAACGTGCTTATGAAAAACATGTTCATGAATGAACCTTCCAAGTTGGTGACCTTGTTTTGAAAGAAAATCAACACATAACCAAATTAGAGAAAAGAAAACGGGGTAAATTTTCTCCTAATTGGCTTGGACCATACATCATAACTCATACCTATGGATCAGGTGCCTATCGTTTGTCCTCGCTTGAGGGTAAACCCGAACCTGAGCCCCTTAACACATTACATCTTCGACCATTCTACTATTGACCTCTAGTCCTACATCACTAGTTTATCTAGTTCATGCTCATCCCTTGAGTGCCATTTACCTTTTCCACACCTCATCTCCAACGATTAAACAAGGATCATGTGATTACCCATCACCCTTTTTCCCTTATCTTAAATATGTGCACCACGGCTCTGCACATGGCATGATTCTCATGGATACTTTTCGTCTTCTTCTAGATGAGATCCCATGGTCGTTCACCCTTGCCTTCTCAACAAGAACCAAATGCTTCGTTATAGTCTCGTCCATGACTTAAAAGCCAAAAAAAAAGCAAAAAAAGATGAATCCATCATAAGCACATCTTCCAAAATAAGGGATCAAGTACGTGAGTCAAATTCCAACATAAAAGATGAATCCCTCAAAAGGACATCTTCCACCCCTCAATTGTCACTATAAGTAGACTGTATCCCTCGAAGGAAAGCTATAAAAAGCTCACAACTCTCTACATAGTTTTTTCCAAAAAAAGAAGACTATTTTTCTCAAAAATCAAAATTCAGAAGCTTCCCACATCAATCAGATTTCGTGAAGACCTCAAGGAGACATATACTCATCCCATGTAGACTTCCCACATCAATCAGTCTATCTACAAAGTTAAAAAAAAAAGAAAAATAAGCTTTTTCATCATGGACTTGCCTATTGTGATCTTGGCTCTATTGCCCAAGGCATTCTATTTCCCATTTTATGACCCAATTACCTGCACCTCCTTACCCATTGTCTTTTCACTTCATACCTCAAGGGACCTGCTGAACCTACAACATTTGGTGATCATGTGACTCTTCATCACCCTTAGAATTATCAATCATGTAATGTCTTTAGGGTCTTACGTTCATTAGCCTATCTATAGATGTGTTTCATATGTTTTGATCCTTGCCAATCGGGTGGCTTTCTTGCCCCCTCTTATCTTTTCTCTTCTTCATTACCTTTTGATCTTCTTATACAGGACTTGGTCCTTCAACACTTACCTTTTGGGGTCATCCTCCCTTTCACCATAATCACCCTCACCTGCAACATTTTTACTATCATCTACCCCCACCTATTAAACCCAAACCCACAACATGACCACAAACCTACCAACTCATTTTCATCTTTTCTTCCCTAGCTTATGGGAGAACTACATCGGTCTGAGGTCCCTTTTCACTGGGACTATGTAGGTAGCACTTCCAAGACATGGGGCCCTAGAAGGTTAGCTCGGACACTCTTTACCCTAACCATTTTCCCCACCTTTTACCTGATTTCCTATTCATATTTATATTCCTAAAAAAACCTCGACATCTAAACCATATACCACATAACTTTTACCACTTATATTATTTCACATTTTCATACATAACCAACATTTTCCACATTTTACACTATCTCATGCATTTATATTACCATTTTTTATCAAAATACTGAAATAACTCAACCATGCCTAACTGAACCTAACTCAACCATGCCTAACAACCTGACTCAATCCATGCCTAACAACCTGACTCAATCCATGCCTAAACCGACCTGACTCAATCCATGCCTAAACCGACCTGACTCAATCCATGCCTAACCTGACTCAACCTGACTTGACTCATCCATTCCTAAACCTGACCTGACTCATCCATGCCTAAAACTGAATTGACTCATCCATGCATAAACCGACCTGACTCATCCATGCCTAAACATCAACCTGACTATCGATCCATGCCTATGACCTGACTCTATCATGCCTAACTCATCTATTTTCCATCTGTATCACGTAATAAAGTATCTCCAAAATCATACACATCATAGCAGCATCACCTAAATATCATCTATCAGCTCACAGTGCCTATCTCATCATGTGTGTATCATACTCAAAAATGACTCGACACGCAGGCCGTATCACATAAAAAATCATCATCCCCATCTAATGTCAAGCCGGTATCTCAATACAAACATGTCTTGTCTTTCCACTATCCTGGTCCAGCATACCTCAAAATGGTCATGGCACACCTAGGCCGGTCTAGATCTATCTGCATAAAAAATGACCTTGGCATAGGAGGGCAATCTAGCCCACATCTAAGTCAAATGATCTCCCCATTTTATGTCGGTAATATGCTGCCTATCCCATGGCTTCTCCTGAAAGCTAGCCATGGGCACTATCTATGGAGGCCCGACACCTGGGTCCCACCTACCTGCATGGGTACCTATACAATGGGGCTAGCCTCTGTACACTAGTGAACCTACCACTAAGCCATATCCTTAGCTACTAGAACCTAAGTAGCCCTGGATATTATGTATGTGCCTGTACATCTAGGCCTGTCACTGGTAGTAATATATGTCTGTGCATCTGCTAATCAGCATTGGTCGTGCAGTTCCCATAACCTACCCCTAGTAGCTGGCCAACTGGCCTTGTAAATTCTACATGCCTACTCCTAGTGCAGCTATCTACCCTAGCCATGGGCTGACTATCTCCTGGAGGTGCCATCGCCCCTCGCCTGCATGGGTACCTGTGTATGGTACCATGTCCCTAAACCTGCACTGGGCCCTATGCTGGTACTCAGAACCTAAGTTCAGACTTGGAATCTATGCTTATGCCTATAACTAGGCCTATAGGGTAGTAATTTATGCCTTTGCTACTGTCAACTAGCCCTGCAGACCCGTAACCTGCCCGTGTGCCGTGGCCAACTAGACCTATAAATCCTACATCTGTGCACCTGTAGGGAAGCTATCTTCCCTCCATCTCTAGCCTACCTCCTCTACATCTCCAGGACTCCTACTACCTCTTCCTATTCAGGTACCTATCCCTGCCTTACCTCTAGCCTACAGTGTCACTATCTATGGCTTGTAATGTGGCAACCTGTGCCTCTATACCTGTTAATTACCCCTTTATGATCCCAAGCTTACATCACCAAAGTATCCACCTGTCCCTGTAGGGCATCTCTCTGAACCGTGAGGGTTGCTAATTCTGGCTACCACTGGCCTTGGTGGTATGGCTCTCAGCTGTGCCATCCACCACTTCTTATACCCATCTACAACCCCAGCATCATCAATCTGAACATCTACTAGGCTTCTCCTCCTGTGCCAAGTCGGCACTGTGGGTTGTGGTGGAGACATAGGTCTCTCCACATCATCTCTCTGATACTGAGGGAATGGAGGGGGTACACCCTGGACTAATCCAAACTGGCATCTAACCTACTCTACGGGTATCTATCTCATGCTCTCCCACTCTCCTCCCCTCTATCCATAGATGTATAGCTATAGCCCAACTAGCTCTACGTAGCCCATCTTTCTATATGAGGGAAAGCTCACATACGGCCTCCAAATGATGTCCACCCCAGATAGCCCCTCCAGTAACCTCCTATAATAAGCTACATCATGCGTAGCTCTGGCACCTCGGGCCTACAATGCCCATTACTGGTACCCACCGCCTATACCCCCACTCTCAAAACTCTTCGCTGG
Organism: Taxus chinensis; assembly: GCA_019776745.2. NCBI lineage: Eukaryota > Viridiplantae > Streptophyta > Pinopsida > Cupressales > Taxaceae > Taxus > Taxus chinensis. The sequence goes on from CM034156.1 coordinate 562,383,736, forward strand.
GAATGCATCTACCTGGGGCATCCCCACTGGTCGAACACAAACAATGTGCTCATACACCCAATAATGAAGTAGTAAAATGTAGCAACATGTTGAACCTCCGCATAGTCACCTGTAGACCCATAGCTCTCTATACACCTGTGTCAGCAATGTAGGTGCCCATGCAAACTCATGTCTAATGTATCATCATGTCATGGAGGACACCCATCAATGACCTCGGGAATATCCCACCCTCTGAATTTGGTAATGCGAAGCAACATTCTACCTCCATCATCAAGCACACTAACCTTATCTCATCAGGATGGGCAGCATACATCACTCCATAGCTCATGCTAGTGCTATGGAGCGCATCAGGTCTGCTACACCCTCACCAAAAACGGGTGCCAGTAACTCCTCAGACGCCTCTGAAGAGATACTGAATAAACCTGGGCCCCTAATATGGGTAACCTCAGGATCCTATAGACATCCTCCGGGGGTGATCGTCATCTCACCCATCGGACAAATGGAAGGTATTAGTCACCGAGTCCCATCTCTCGATGAGGGAAACCATAAGACTCTGCCTCCAGGACTACATGCCAGTAATGCCTCACCCATATCAATCCCACCTCTGCAACATGACTACCACTCCACCTATGTCACCACTCATCTCGTACTCTCAATAACAAGGGTGGCACCCTGGGCTCTCATCATGTTGCTCATCTCTCAGACATAAATCCAACCAACGCTATGTATTAGTATACTTTTCCCCACTTATCTATTTTACCCCCACATCCTGACCTAATACCCTGTCCCCACCTGAACCTATCACCCCCAACCCTCACCCAAACCTAACCAAATTCTTCCCAAACCCCGACACCCTCTACCCCTAATCCTTAACCAAACCTACCCAAATCCACCTACACGAAACCCATCCACTCGACACTAGCTACCCTACCCTCACTTATGACCCACACTCACCCTTTACCCACCTACCCTACTTTCTCACCCTAATCCATTCCTCTCTCACCTACCTTCTTTCCCACTGCCTAACCCATTCCTCTCTGCCCATTTCTGGCCCCATTTCCACTTAGGATTCACACTGACAACCCAGCTACCCATAACCGATCACTGGTCTCCCTTTAACTGCCATCGGTCACCTGTGTCTTGTGACCATTGCCACTGGTCTACATACCCACTGACGTCAGCCTACAAGTCAAACCGTCGCTCGGTCACTGTGGTGCCACCCACCCCGCAAAACTCCCAACCCTACATTTTTTAAATTCCTCGACCACATCAACGTAACTACGAAACCAAATCCCACCGTAAACCTTCCCTACTTCCATTCTCACTCCTATTGACCTACATGGCCCTACCCTCCTCCCACCCCAATTATATCACCTTTTACCTCTCTTTTTCCAAAATTTGAAATTCTTTCCCCCTAACCCCCCACATTTTTATTACATTTTCCATATTTTAGCATCTTCTTAACTCAATCAAATCATTAAGTAATGATGTCCCAGCTTACCTCATACCTTTTCCGTCATGTTGTGGTGGTATATCTTCGGACTCTGCTGTATGGGTGGACCACCTCAAGCCCTCTTCTAGCCTCTACCGTCCTCCAACTCTCTCACTCTCAATCTCTCCATCCACATGAACTTCACTGCGACCTGATTTCATGTGACCCCACCTCTTACCCACTCAATCTCACCTATGTGGCTCACCAACCAAGCATCTCTACTATACTCTTTTGTCTTATTCCTCTGTTTCTATCTTCTTTTCCTTTTCTCCTTTTTCCACATACACAAATGAATTTTAAAACGCGTAGGTTTTCAACTTTTTATACCCTACCCAACCCGAACTGATATTGGTTAACCCTTGACCACGTTGTCGATCTTTTGCCCTAGACTACCACTGTCAGTTCCTCTACACCATCATCAGTTTAATAACCGACTAATGTCAGTTACCCACCCTACTCACTACCCTCACATTGAACTCATTTTCCTTAACCTCCTCTTTCTTTTGCCTTTCATACACCTATCTAGACCACTTTACCTTCACCTCTGGCCCATCCACCTTCTTCCACCTCCTTACGTCTGCTGATGATGCCTAATTATTATACCCCCACCTTCGGCCTTACCGATGCCGTGCTCTTGATATTTGGACCTAGAACATCGCTAATGACCTTTTGACCTCATTTTTTCACTATACCTTGCGGTACTGTTACCTGTGTTTTGGACCTAATGACCTTACATAGCCTATTACCATGACCGTTTATCCTGACCCTACCTTTGTGGTATGCTGGAACATACCTAAGCATTCCTACACCTAGCCTACATTTGTGTTTCCTAACCTTATCCTATACCTTCGATACCAGATTCACTTCACCCTTGTTTGGATAAACCTATCGACCTTAGACAATGTAGAGTTTTCTTGCTCTTCAATCCGGTGGTGTGTTGTAGTTTATACATGTGTATGCATTTGAATTTTGCTTACCTTTGACCCCTAACCCATTACCTAAATCACTCGACGTAGACCTTTCCATCTTCTTTCCCTGTACCCACATAACCTTTTCCTCACATTTACCTTTTTGTTAAACCACTCACGGCTTCAGCCTTCTTGCCTTCGTCAAGTTCCTTGTTTGAGGGGGATCACCTTCACCCCCACATGGGGAAATCATACCTTGTTGTTGTTAGCATCTACTTACCAATACAAGCTATGAAACAAAAAGGGGCAAAATGTAGACACTAAAATTAGGTCATACTCCCCTTTGGTGCCTTCGACAAATAAGCCACCCTTTATCACATTCTGCCTACCCATGAACCACTTTCAGCCCATTAATATTAATATTAATTTATTTAAATTAAATTAATGCATTATCCTCACTATATTTATTATTTAAATCTCTTATTTAAAATAATATCTACACATATAGTTCACTTAGACACCTCACCAAGCCAACTTATCCTAAGACCTATTCTTAGCAAGGTATCATAACTAACTCAGACTTACCCAAACCCTAAAAATCAATGCCTACATTCCCTCTAACCACATTCCCGTATGCTCACAAGAGGCTCCCTAGTACTAATCCATAAGAAAATGATACAAGATCCAAAGAAATAAGGAGGATCTCCTCGAAGTTTAGTAAACCTAGAAAATCTTATCTTAACCAACGTCGGTTTCCCCTAACCATCGCCAGTTAAGCCGGACCACCATCGGTTACCTTTTTTAACCCAAAACAACCTTATTTCTCAAGGTTTAGAATTGGAACTTGAACTTGGAATTGTGGGAGCAAAAAAGTTGACAAGCAAGAATGAGATCTCAAAAATATAATGCATCTTCAGAGGGCCAATTACAGCAAGAAACTGACATCTAAGGAAGGAGATTGAGGATGTTCTCCTGCAGAACCATCTCAACCACATTCTGGAACTATCCAAGAAAAATAGGAGTTGTGCATGTAGCCCATGTAGAAACTTTTCTTCAATTGGTGATCACTTGTAGCCTTCAACCCCATCATCAGCACCTCCATTCCTCATACAAATACACTTTCAGGAATGAAATCCATGTAAGTACAACATCATACTTTCTTGGTTATTTCATCTTATCATTATTTTATCATCCATTTTTTATTTTTCTCCCTAGTGACCATCTCCAACACTTTTGTACCTCCATAGATCCACCAAAACCTTGCAAAAACCTACTCCAATCACCTAATACCTCATCCTGACCAACCAAAATCCTTTGTATAATAACAAAGAGGACGAAAAAACCCATTCTGTGACATTCCCAGATCTCACAGTAACCGGCAAAAGGTTATACCTAACTGTGGTCAGTTACCCACTAACTGACGTCGGTCTATGTGTTTTCCCACACAGCCTTAAACAGAGACCTATCCACTCTCATTTTACCTCACCCTCAATCACCTGTGACCTACCTGAGACCTTTATCAGACCTGCAGAACCCAGAACCATCCATTTGACCTGTGGATTTTATTCTAGCTTAGCCTATTAGATTAGATCTATTTCTTATTGTGTTTTTAGTGAGATACATAAATCATTTTAAAATAAAAATAGGATTTACCTTGTTTTTAGCATTAATTTGTTTAAAATAGTGGACCGACAGCCATCTAGGAAGTACCATACTCCTTGAATCTAGCTTATGCTAGGCAGTTCACTGCCCATATTGTTTAATTCTTTCTGGTGGTCTTGCTTTCATTATAGGTAGTTCCTCGTAGACAAAGGGAAGATCTCACGATCAACTATAGATTTAGAAGTTATACGCGCAACAACCCATCAACCAACATTTGAACATGTATTCCTCCTACGCCCGTTACCCTATTTGTTTCGTCAACAATTCAAAGAAATAATCTAAGAAAAAGGTGAAACACCCAACATCTAGGGTTTCGAATCCTTACAAATAAAATATAAATCTACAAGAATCCAATTATAACATGGATTTTAAATGATGATTAAAATTGAATGAATAAATTACAAATGATGATTAAACTAACTACAATGATACGGGATTGAGTCTATTCCCCCCATGCTTATATTTTTTAGATCAAAATAGGTGTATAAAGTAATGTTTTTCTTCCACATATGAACCATTAATACTTCTAGCTCCAAAGCATCTATACCTCCATATTCTGACCAATTATACTTCTAGGTCCATGTAATTCATGTTTCCATCTTTGGACCATTAATACATTCATCTCCACACCTTTCATTCTTCTATCTCTATTTCGTTCATACTTCTATCTCCATACAATTTCTACAATCATCTCTAGGACATTCCTACCTCCAGTTTCAGACGAGTCACTTCCATTAGCTCCAGTCTTGTCAAACAATAGTAGACCATTTTAAACAAAAATGTGAAAAATGGAATAATTGTAATATGTATTTTAGGTGCTGTACTATATGTAAAATTATATAATAATTAAATTTTAAATTTATGAGATTGGCTACCTCCTACAAACTATATATTTGTGGGCATTTACATGTGGTTTATTATTATTATTGGCCATTTTTAGGAATTTTCTAAATGGGATAAATAATAGGTATTGATGATAAAAATCATATCCTTCTTCCCAAAATTCAAACAAAATGAAAACAAATATTTCCATCTTTCTCCCTATTCCCTATAATGACATGCCAAAACATTTCAATAGATAATCAACCTCAATTTCAAACATTCTCTCAACTTCTAGGGTTTCAAATCCTCGTACATAAAATATAAATTGACAATAATATAATTATAATATGGATTCTAAATCATGATTAAAATTGATGCATTGGATTCCAAATGATGATTAAAGTGGATACAATGATAAGGGGTTGGTTATGTGTCCCCCCATGATTATATATTTTAACTTCCCAGAAACCAGATTATAGTAAAAATTTTGTTTTATTTTTGTGAAAACATGAAGACCTATTTGTAAGGATTAAATATGATTCAAAATTATGAATACAAGAAAAATTTACATGAATTTATATATAACATTAATTCTAAATGATTATTAAACACTATTTCCAAATATCTCCCTATTTTATGTAACAATATGCACCAAAATTTTAATGGCAACGAAAAGTTGAATTTACAGATTTCTCCCAACAACTAGGGTCTCAAATTATCACAAAAATATAAAGTGACAACAATCCAATTATAATATGGATTCTAAATGATGATTAAAATTGATCCAATAGATTCCAAATGATGATTAAACTAGGTATAATGATAAGGGGTCGAGACTGTGTCTTCCCCATCATTATAGTTTTTTACCTCCCATGAACCATAGTATAGTAAGAGTTTTTTTGTTTTATTTCTATGAAAACATGAAGACCTAATGGGTAAGGCATGAAAATACAGTAAAATTATGAATACAATTAAAATTTATAAGAATGTCATTATAATATGGATTCAAAACAAAACTTGGAAGATATTTATATGAGAATGTTTAGAATGGGTATATCTCCATTCTCATTTAGGTAATATAGAATGAATGAGAAAGATAAATGTATGAGAATGATTAGAATGGGTATATGTCTATTCTCATATAGGCAATACTTGAAGAATGAGGAAGTTTCTTGTGAAAGCAACACATATAAATAATTAGGAAGATACTTATATGCGATTGTTTATAACGGGATTATAGGAAGATACTATTAGGCCTTCATGTTTTCATATAAATAAAGAACAAATAAAACTTACTATAATAAGAAAAATATAGATATAGAATAAAGTTTGTTTTATTTAATTCAAATAGGAAAGATAAATCAAGAATATAAGTTTACGTATTTACTTTACATATAGTTTCATCATTCATATTTGGAATATCAAACTAACACATAGTCATTTTAGTACCTTTCCAAATCCTATGCGTTTAGTAAGCCAATGGTAGTATCCTTGTAAATTATATATAATTATATTGTAAATTTTATTTTTAATTATTTTAATACTTCTATAAACATTTAAGAAAGTCTAAATTAATCTTATTTTTTTTATATTTGATTATAGTTAAAATGATGTATAACTAAATGATTAATTGTATTCGTTTTCATTGTAATAACGTTTATTATATTATTTTAATATTCAATAATATTTTAATATTCTAAATCAACAATAAAATAGAGGAGTTTCCATTGCCTAAAAAATGAAAAACATAATTCAAAGTGTATTTGATAACTTTTATTGAATTATTTTAATATTCTAAAGTATTCTAAAATTCTAAAGCACCAATAAAAAAGACACACTTCCATTGTCTACATAATAGAAAGCATATTTCTCAGTCTATTTGAAATCGATAATGACGAATATACATGATCATTTCATTTTCATATATATCTAATATTTAATTGGGAATGGTGATAAGAAGAAACTTGAAAGTTCTATTTAATTGGCATTGTTAACTATTTTACAAGGCATAGAAAAAGAAAAAGGTGGCGATGGAAAAGGATAGTTATTTTGAATTCTATCAGAAGAAATATTTAGTACGTAAGTGTCTTTTTAAGTTGTCTTTTTATTATAGATAAATGTGAAAGAAATAAAATTCTATTTGTATTAATTTATTTGAACGAATGATATTTGAAGAGAAACAGAAAATGGTTTCAGAGAATGAGATAAAAGGGAAACATATTTTATAGACATTTACAGGTAATTATCAAATACTTAATCTCATTCAAACGAAACTAGCAGACATCTTTTTATTTGTTTACACTCAAGTTTAATAATTTAATGAAAATAAAAATGTATTTATAGAATGTTCTATTTTATGGGTTTTTTGTTATTAGAAATATAAAAAATACTAAGAAAAGATATAGTAAAAGACATGAAATATATATTACTTGAGAAATGACTCGATTATCTATAGAATATACTTGTCTGTAACTATATATTCACCATAAGAACTTGTGTTCTTAAACATTTGAATATTGTGCTTGACCTGTAACACTTGGTTATAAGAAAACAAAGAAATGAAACTTGAATGATTCAAAATAAACTTTTATATAGTGTACACATAGATTAAGAATTCTGCCCAAAAATAAAGCACTAAATTTTTAAAATTTGAAAAAAAAACACCTGTAATAAATGTTGCACAAGTAAAAAAAATGTATTAACTTCAAATATTTAAAATACTTTCTTCATTAAGATCTACCACTGAAAATGAAAATTATTTTTAATAATTGACAGAAAAGAACACAAAATTCTATACATTTCAAACTTATACTACCAAAAATATAGCCAAAATGAAAAAAAGCATTTTAAATTAACAAAGAACCATACTACTTTATCATTATACTGCAAATTTAATTTTTTTACGAAATTAGTAATCAACATATTTGTAAAATGAATTAATTAATCAATAATATCTAATAATAATAAATTATTTATATATAATTAATAATACTACTTAACTATAATAGAAAATAAAAGTAATTAATTAATTACTAATAATAATCATATTTAATTGAAAAACAATAATAATACTTTAAATAATCTATAATAATACTTAAAACTAATAAACAATAATAATCCACCAATAATAATTTAACATTTTTACGAAATTTGGTAATCACTATATTTTTTAAATGAATTCATTACTACTCTTAGCCAAGTAGAAAGGGGAAAAGGTTGCTTGATCAATAACACTTCCATGATTGAAGTGCTCTTATCATATTCAGATGTCCTATAAATACATGGTATAAATTTGGACAAGTTGTACTAGGTTCCTAATATAGCTTTCCAGTTTTGGAGAAACATGTAACCTAGTGAATGTGGGATAAAGGTAAAGTACAATTAGAAAGGGACAAGTTTTATTAGAAGAGATTTATTAAATATTAGCAACGCATAGGAGTTGGAGGTGATTTAATTAATAAACTAGGATTAATTAATAGGCCAAATTAAGATTATAGAAGCCATTTGGAGACGATTTAGAGGGAAATTAGTCAAATTTGAAGGGTTTGAAAGTGAGATTTGACCAATAAAAGGATTTATTGATTAAATAGAAGATTAAAAGGCTTAATTAATTAATAATGGTTAATTTATTGATTAATATATAATTATAACTAACAAGGTTTAGTTAATTGGCATCCACAATGGGGGGAAGTCTAGTTACTTAACAAAGTGTCGTTAATTGATTAAAATGAAGGGGAATGTTAGACAATTAGTCAGAATAACACTAATTATAATTAAATGATGGGAAAAAAGGTAATTAGTAAAATTTTAGTGTTAAAAATACATATTTAGATTTAGGTGTCTACTTTTTCCCCTCTTTGATGTGGTGTAGTGCAAGCGATGACACTTTAAAGATGTTAGAAAATCACAGACAATTAAATTTTGTAAGGGTAAATGAAAAATAATTAGAATGGGAGATGCCCCCTCGAGTGTCGATTGTGTTATAAAAGATGTCGATTACACATGAAAATAAGAAGAAAATTTATCGTAAAAAAATAATAATACACTGTGGTGACGGGGATTAAAATTGGGCCTTGATGGCCATTGCTCGATTTAATTGATTTTAAAACATGGGTCCTAGGACTCTTCATGTAGAAGAAAAAAAGGATGGGGAGGGAAGAAAATGATAGATAGAAAGTGAATTTGAATGGAAGATAAGAGAGATGGGGAATTGGAAGATCGCGACATAGCTAACGTACCATATGGCTCAAAAGTGGCTTTTTATTTGATATAATCATACAAAAAAATGATAGAATGACATGAGAAACCATAATAGTAATTTTTATTCGATGTTAAAGAAATGAATTAAATAAAATATATAAATTAATGTAGTATGAGAAAGTACACAAGAAGGAATGCAAACAAACAAGCATAAATAAAATACTCAAACAAACATTGTTCATGAAAGTTGTAGATTCAACAATATATGCCCGGGCCTTCCGACTCTCAATGATTGGATCTCCTCTTCCTGGAAGCCACTTATGGAAGGTAAATTTGATATCTACCCTACATATAGGGGCTTCTTTGTAGTTTTCTTTGATGTTACCACCGATAGAGATTTGATTCTCGATAGATTTTGGAATTATCAAAACCATTTTTTTCTTATGGAGCCATGGTTCCCTCTTTTCAACCCTATTACTGAGACTTTCCTAATTAGACCTGTTTGGATCCATTTTCCATATCTTCCCCTCCAATTTTGGTGTGAGAAATGTTTAACCTCTATTGGGGATTCTTTAGGAAAAACACTGGCTATTGACACAAATATGACTTTATATGAGTATAGTACGCATGCTTGCATCTTGGTCGATATGAACACTTCAATGGATTTCATTGCTTCTGTTGATCTTCAAGTTGAGGATAGGATATAGACTCAAAAAATTGACTATGAAGGCTTCCCCTTTAGATGTTAGAAATTTTTTTTCCTAGGCCATTTAGCGGTGGACTACAAGTTTACGAAGAAAAATACTAATAATCGAACTTCATGGTGGAAGAATGTTGATTCTAGCCATTTGGTTGTTTACAGTCACTATGATTCTGAGTTTGATGTTGTATCTGCATTTGAGGAAGTGTCAGCTTCTGTATAAGATTTGGCCACCCCTTCTTCTACCTCTGTAGACAAGGATCCTTTTCCTTGCACATTTGGGGATTTTTCCCTTCCTCCTTCCTCGGTGCTCCTTAATTAGGTGGGTGGAAAACATATTGAAATTTGTATTTTGGTTCACATAAATGAAAATGTTAATCCAAACACTGGTGATGTTTGGTCTATTGTGAGAAGGTGAAAGAAAGGGAAAGTAAATGAATCCCTTAATATGCATCTCAGATCCCATGGGAAAAATCCTCATGGCTAATGTTCCTATGTGTTTATTATTATTGTTATTTTGACCTTATTTTGTTGTTTCTTTTTGCTATTGGAAGAGGCACCCCTATGTGTTCCTCATCAATATATTTTTTGTCTCCATTTCTACACATTGTAATGGGGTAGGGACCCCTCAACCCTCTTTTTACCCTTAATAAATTTTTTTTTTGTACCAATGTTTTGGTTATCCAAATTCAGTTCCCAAATGTTCAAGTTATATGAAAAGGATTTAAATAATACCCCAAACAAGGATATGTGCATTGGAATAGACAAAGGACATATAAGTCACATGAAAAATTAACGTGCACTATGAAACTACCCCGAGAAATGATATATGTCAGGAAGAAAGACACCAAGAAAACTAGCTTTGTTATTGAAGTAAGATCACAAGATGATTGACATGTCATGTGCAAGAACAAAGTAGAACTAAAGTAAGATTTTTTGTAGGATAGTTTTCAAATTTTATGATTTTATGTTTTTTGAATCTTTATGATTTTTTACTTTTACTAATGTTTGGATTTTTGATGTTTTACCAATGTTTTTGGATTTTCTAGGATTTGGGGAATTTTTTCAGTTGTTTAAATATTTTCCGAGGCTATGTACATGAAAAAAAAGATGCAAATATTCCCCCAGTGAGAGACGAGAATATAGAAATGGGAAATCACATGCATATATAAGAATAAGATAATCCTAAGCAAGGCCAGTAGGGTTAGTTTCACAAAGATGATGAACTCAAGTCAATGAAGAACTAAGAAGAAGTGTGCATGCCCCTAGTGCAAGTTGGCAAAGAAACACATGATAGAAACAAGGAAAATATTGTTTATTCAAATGGGGAAAATGTTTACCTCGAACATGGTAAAAAGGAAATATTAGACACATAGATGTTCAAAATGAAGTAGTAGAATGGTGTGAATGTTATAGATGGATATGGAAAATGTAGCTAGAATATTAGTGATAAAAAAATTGATTGACCAAAGGCACAAATCATGAGATAAAATATGGACTAAAAAAAGAGTCTAAATAAGGTCCAAACAAAAACTTGGTGACATAGAAGTCATGTTGCACATAGATATCTAGTGTATGCATGGGAAAATTTATTAGTTCTTGAAGTGAATATTTAATATACTTTGAGTGAGAAAAAACTAGCCAATGTGTAGGAATTCTTAATTTTGAAATGTGATTTGTAAATGGATGGCTGAAGGGGAGCCATACATTGCTCTTTTTCAAACTAGACATCCATAGCCCTGACTGAGATGTATTTGATTCTAATCATAACATTTCTCTACTTCCACCTAGGTTTCCATAGCCCTAGTAGAGATACGGGAAATACCCACAGAGAGAGTTCATATATTGAATTTCTTTTTTTCTTTTGAATTTTTGATTGCTTTTGTTTTTGTAGAATGTATTTCAACTCTCTAGATTATTTTGATAAGGGGTTAAGAACCATTGATGGCTTGTTGGAAGGAGGTGGAATTCATTGTAGTGAAGACATTGGCTAGTGTCAAAAAATATGCCAAAATTTCTTTGCAACAATTTTATTAAAATGTGACAATGAGAGGGTCTCGAAGAGGTCAGTCAATTAATTTAACAAGGTGACGAAATACAAAGCTCAAATGGATACCATAGAGATAAATATTGTATAATGAACATGAATAGACCAACCAAAAGATCACTAAAGAGAAGAAAATGGTGGGTGACTTGCATAGGAATGGAAAGAAATAAAACAAAATCCATGTGCATGTAATACCTTATTGTAATGTTTGATATTTGTACCTTTGATTTTTTGAATATTTTAACTTTTCTTATTTTTGATTTTTTGATGGATTTTTTAAAATTTTGACGGTTTTTAACATTTTTGAGAAGGGAAGAACCATGAAAGGAGAGTAAGATGAAGATTAATGATATGGAAGCTAGGACCAATAATTTCATTCCACATCATAGGATTCAATAACAATGTTTGTGATTTTTTTTATGAGGGAGACGAGGATTGTTCAGTTATCAAGAGTTATATTATCTCCAATATCGATGATCATGGTAAGATAACACTCTATAAGTGACTTTGATTTATATTAAAACTTGGATTTTTTATATGGGGGCTTGATTTCTCTATCTGTATTTGTTTTCCTTCTACGTCATACCTGGAACTTGCATTGGTGTGCATTTTTGAATCACGTTTGATTTTTGGATTTTTGGGTTTTCTATTTATTGGGAGCTTTGGATTTATTTTATTTTTTGTTCTTTGATAGATGAATAAATTATTGGTGCTTCATATAAGATAATGTGTGATTTTTTTATCTCGAGAAGTGAGAGAAGAAATTGGATGTTTTCGATTAATAATAGGAGTGGTGGTGATGATGGTGGGCTTGCCACAGTTGTTGATAGAGGGATGATATGATGAATGAATATGATATGGTCCAAGAATGGAAGGGAATGATTTAGGAGTTGAACCAAGAATTGATGGTAATGGGCTAGGAAGTGGCCCACGAATAGAAGATAATGGGCTACCCGAAGGTGTCCCATAGATAGAATATGACAGGCTAGTGAGAGGTGTCCCATAAAGAGAAGAAACATTTCTACCTAGAGGTGTCTCATAAATATAATATGAAGGGATACTAGGACATGGTAAATGATATAATATAAATGGATATTAGGATGTGTCCCAACTATAGATGAGAAAGGGCTACTAGGATGTGGCCCAATTATAGAAGATGAAGAGATTCAAGGACATGGCCCAAGTATAAAATATAAAGGGCTTATAGGGTGTGGCCCAAGTATAGAATATAATGGGCTACTAAGAGGTGGGCCAAGGATTGATGATAATGATGGTGATGGGATACTAGGATGTGACCTAAGGGAAGAAGAAGATGGACTACCTTGAGGTGTCCCACATATTGAATAAGATGAAGGGATACCTAGAAGTGACCCAAGGATATATTTTGATTAAGGTGTTGTTATACGTAGGAATGATTGGGTAATGAGAATATGGGAGGGGAATTTAGGATAGACCTTGTAATTTCACCATGTAATGGGAAATGAGAATATGAAAGAACAAGTGGAGGATCAAGTTTGATGATCATAGGATCTTTCTATGTTTTCTGATTAAAGGACTCAATCTCTTTCCCACAATACGCGGGTGCATCAATGTTAAAATATTATCCTTTCATGTGTTTCTCTAGAGGAATGTCATCATGTATTCTAATGAATTATCTGATCACTTCTTCATTCTGAAAGAAATTGTTAAGTATGAGTTGTTGTTGGTTGATGATAGTAGGTTGATTGGAAGAAAGGTTTCCAACAAGTGTTGAAATGTAAAAGATGTTTGATGATGGATATGATGGGAAGGTTTGATCTTTTAGTGTCCAAAAAGGAATTGGATATTGCTTTTGATAATATATCTTAGCACATTATTTATTGTGAATTGTTCTATGTGGATGCAAACTTTGGTTTTTATAAGATTGGTAAGAATATACTAAGATATGGTTTAAAGGGATCAAGGTCTTAATAAGAATTGGTTTTTTATTGATAGAAGAAGATGAATCAAGAGAAAAACTAGATTTGGATTTGAATGTATCAATAGTAGAATTAGATTTGGATTTGGAATTTTTTGGTATTGATATTTGTAAAAGATGACATAGTGCAAGTATAAAAAGAGAATTGTTTAGCAAGTCAGTGGATTGTGACGTTAAGGGTTGACTTTTGCGATTGAGTAGAGGAATTTGGATCATAGTGATCTTCACATCATTGAGGTGACTGATAAAGGGGGTCCCATGGGAAAAGAGATGACTCCAAGTAAGGGGTCAAATCAGATGAATGCTTAGAATAATTTTTGGTGACACAAACACTTAGAGGAGGAAATAATCGTTGATCTGACTAGTTATTCCTTTGAAGAAATTTGATTGGATGATGCTCAAGTGACTGATGAAAATTAGAAGAAAAACATTTATGAGTAGAATAAGAAGAATAGGACTGATGAATATGACTAGAAGGATACAAAATATTAGGAGAATTATAATCATACCATAGACTAGAACCATCAGAATCATACCACAGACTAGAAGAATCTAAATCATACCAAAAACTAGAAGATAAAATGTTGGGAATTGGATAAGGGAATGGGTTCCTTAGTGTAAATAACCAATAGAGGTTTAATCATGATGGGCATCATTTGATGTTAATGCATAGACCTAGGTTGTTTGATTGAAATCCTTCTTGGTGAAAGAAGTTCTATGTCGATTTGAGAGTAGCGTAATAGTGGCCAACTACACATTTAAAAATTATAGGGATTTTATTGTGATTTTTCAAAGGGTATCTAAGGAAAACATATATCATGATGACACAATTTTGACAATCCAATTTAAGGTTTTGACAATAAGTTGCAAGTGTGGAATAGTCAAAATTGATGGTTAGAAATGCAACAACACAATTTTTATCACTTAAATCAAGTTTTGAGAAAATAATATTTATGTATTAAAATGGGGTTGATATGATTTTCACACATAAAAATACAATTTCAACACTTCAATAAATTTATGATCAAATAATATTTAAGTATTAAACATGTGATTGGTACAAGGTGACCAACGTAACAACACACTTTCAACACTCAATTCAAGTTTTAAGACAAACAAGTTTTAAATATCGAAAATCGTTTATACAATGTGAATAACATAACAATACAATATAAAAAATTTAATGGGTTTTAAGAAAAAAAATTAAGTTTCCAAAAGTGTTAGGGTAAAAGTAATTTACTATAGGTGATTATGCATTTTTCTTAGGTAAATAGGTGGTTTAATAGTTTTGTTATATGATTATGATTTAATAACCATTTATATTGTTTTTATTTCATACATGAGGTTATTGTTGTATTGTTTCAACAATATATTTGTTTGTATTATTTCACGGTTGCACATGTACAACTCATTTATTTGTTTATATCTAGTTGTCTAATATCTATAAATATTGCATCCTACACCATTATAAATGACTTTCCTGAACATTAATTAAATCATGAGGCTTCCGTCCCTCTTTGCTAATTACATGTGGCACTGGTGGAGGAAAATTTGGACCTGTGATTAAAGAAGATGTGGAAAGTGAGAGAAAAAGAGATAGAGGAGTTTGGAGAAACATTTTCCAGATTTGGAGAGCCTGTGCAGCTTCCTATAACTTCTCAGCCCCATCCCTGACTCCTCACAACCTCTTGTTTATTCCAGGTGTTTGGAACGCAATTTTGTTTTGCACTGGTGCCCCTTACACTAGGCAAACTTTTGTTTTAGAAATTAAAAAACTAACCCCCAATAGAGGTTTCATAGCTAAATCTAGTTTTCCATCTTAGATATTAACAACCCACTACATTTGAATGGGTCTAAGCATGTTGATTCATTTTATTGTGTTTGAGTTGGCACAAACCACGCTGGTTGTAGAGCCCCCATCGAGTTGGAAAATGTGTCACCAAGCTTTGCATTGAAGTCGAGTTTTTATTTTTTACCCCTCCACTGAACCCTCCATTCAACAAACAATCGATTTATGTGGACGAGCACCATTGGATCCGGGTTGATCAAAGCGACAGAGGCAAGTTGTGAGGGCATTCCACCGAGCCATCATCAACATAGAGATAAGAAATGAGCTCTTCATTTACGGAATCATGCCGAGTTTAGATTTATCATAAAATCTCTTTGAGCTATCATCGATCCATTCCAACACAACTCCCCCGTCTCGTGTACCGAGCCCTCCGAGTTAGAACCCTGCCGCCAATTCAGATCGAGTTGTGCATATGAGAAAGGGTAAGATTTTTTCGATCTGTCTGCCCCCTTGCTCCGAGCCATTGGTGAGTTATGTAAACACATTAACGGATCATCGACTGGGTTGCAAGAAAGATCCACCCAGCCACCCCGTGTATGCATTGAAACGTGCCTCCATTCGAGATGATCCTCTCGCACCTGATCAAACACATCTTCCAGCTCAAATGATCATCCCTGCAAAAATCATAAATGACGGCCAAACAAAATCAAAGCAAACAGTAATTTGATTCCCTTTTCTTTCATTAAAGCGGCATGGAAATAAACCTTCAACTTGTGGAAACACCAATTAGAAATGGTGGCCAACAAAAATCAAAAGGAGATATCAAGGTGGTGAAAGACTTCAAAAGAGGAAGAAATAAGGATATTAGATCCCATTTTTCATCACCTAACCTAATTCTCCCTTCACTCCTACCATGCATAATTCCACGTGGACCTTCAACAAGGCAGCCAAGTCATCATTTTTCACAGTACACCTGAGTTGGCCTAATGGTGAAGAACATGTGCTCTTGAAATAGAGGTCACAAGTTCAAATCTTGCAGGGGGTAGGGTATGTATGCCTTGTTTGTAGCAAAGTTAGTTGCCTCCCGCATGTGAGTACAGGGTAGTCCCGTATGCTATAAGCCGCTTGTAGACCCAAAAACAAGTTGCTCGGCATCGTGGACTGTAAAAACCATTATTATTATTATTATTAATCACCATTTTGTTATTTTTATATAGAATTTTCTTTATTCTATTATCCACAGCGCACAAGGCGCTGAGTTAGTTTACGCAAAAGCTTTGGGAGGTTCAAGTCTTTGGTTCAACTAACCTCTATTACATTATTTTTATTTAATTAAAATTTAGCCGACCTCCCCGCACCAATTATTGCAGCAAATTTAGTGGCACAAACCCCTCTGAACTACCTAGTCATAGCTAAAATGAAAGCTAAACTTAAAGGAGAAAACCCTACTAGAGGGCAAAAAATATTTCTCCCTTATCAAATATTTTTTTAATTTTGATCAACATTTTCCAAAGGGGGGTACTTAAAAACTACATTTTAAGATTTTTTTTGTGGTTTTTTGAACTGAGCATCATATTGAGCTCTGAAGGATACTAGGCCTTTGAAAAACAAAACAAATTTTTCCTTCCATTAAATTTTTTCAGCATTTTGGATGTGTTTGTATTTTTTCAGTGCATTTTACTAATTTGCAGGTTTCCATATTCAATAGCAAACATTGTAACTACTTAAAATTGGAAGATAATTGTAAATAAAATCCGTGAAAATTTTGATTATGTATCACTCACGATATAATTAGATCTCATTCGCAACATTCAGTATAAACAGTTCCTCTGGGAAGTGCTTACGTGCAAATCTGTCATGACTACTACTACACTTAACACCTAATATAATTGTAATAACGTTGTTTGGGAATCAACCTTTTAAATCGACAGGGAGTAATAAGAACAAAGTGCACACACTTTGAGCCCTCCCATCCACCTGCAAATGATTTCTTGACTTAAATTAAGACACTGAAATTATCTGAGTACATAGCGAAGTTATCCGCGCATATGAGGATAGTTCTTTGAGTCGGTGTCAATAATCACATAGACCCCTTTCATTACTATCTTGGTACCATGTATTGGATTCTTTCACGTACATTAATGCATTTTTCATGCACTATCAAGTATATAGAAAGGGTAAGCTTTTTTAACGTACCAATGGGTATATCAGAAGGACACGGATACATAAAGGTTTGGTATATCAGACTGATGGTATATAAATTGGGATACCATATACTTGGAGTGATAAGAGCCTTACCCTTTATAAGATGATTCTATAAAAAGGGATCCCACGCCCCCAAGTCATTTCTTCCAGATTCAAAACTTCTAATAGGAAATAACTATGTAGCATGGAAGACAAAAATCAAAACATAGGTTGAGTTTGAAGAGATTTGGAATGTTGTGAATCGTTCTATAACCAGATCAGCAGCTGATACAACTCAAATAAAACAATTTGGTAAGTCCAATCAGAAGGCCAATCTGATAGTATTGTTTGTAGTTTCTAATGATGTGCAACCCCACATTCGAGATGCCAAAACAGCCAAAGAAGTGTGGGATAAGTTGAGCATAGTGTACGAGGAAAAGAACAAGAATACAATATTGAATTTACATAATCAATTAAACACACTGAAATTCAAACAAAATGAGAAAATTGAATCTTTTTTAAGAAGAGTTTCATAATTGAGGGCTTCATTTCTATCCTTAGGAGAGGATTTCATTGATGAAGCTCTTGTTCCCATTGTTCTGAGAGCAATCCCTCCTTCATATCAAATTTTTGTGACAACACTAAATTTTTTGGATCAGACAATCTCTTTTAACAAGTTAGTGAATCTACTGCAACAAGAAGAATCAATGTACAACAAAGATGACGAAGAGGTGCATGCACTTTATTTGCATCATAAATGGAGAGAAAAAGCAAAAGGAAAACCTAATTCCTCTCAAAATTCCCAAACACATCACCAGTATGGAGACAAACAATAAAATAAGAAATGTTTTATGTACCAAAAAGGACATGAGTTGAAAGAATTTGGTATAATACATACAAGAAAGGTTTATCAAGCAACTCTGGACCTCCAAATTAGTAATCTAACAAGGGACATTCAAACTAAAATCAACGGTAGAAAAAGGGGAACTCGTGAAGAAAACCCCATCAACAAGAAAATATAGCTGAGCAAGAAGAACATTCGGATGATGAAGACTTCTTATACATTGCTCAATCAATTGAACCTTCCACGTCATCTAGTGAAGTATGATATGTTGATTCAGGATCCACTCGACATATGACTTGCTGTAGAGACTAGTTTACCACAATGACGGACACGCCTTCGAAAACCAATGTTTCGTTAGGTGATGATTCTTCATATACTATAAAAGGGATTCAGAACATTTCTCTACCCCTTGGTTCAAAAAATTGTAGATTATCATATGTACTATATGTCCCTTGGTTCACAAAAAATATGCTATCAATCAGTCAAATCCTAGATCATAATTTTAAAATTGACTTTGATAGTCATTCTGGCAATAAAATGTATATGATTCAAGACAAATCACGAGGCTCGCAAATAGTTATAAAGGCCTCCAATGTGGGGCGTATGTTCCAACTTGATTTTTTCCACAGAGATGATTAGACACTTGTGGCTAAGAATTCTACATTTGCACAATTGTGGCATGGGAGACTTGGTCACATCAGTTTCAAGTATCTCAAAACAATTTTCGGGTATAACATAGTAAAAGGATTGCCATCTCTCTAGAATGATATAGATAAGTTTCCCCGCTACCTAGCAGGGAAACAACAAAAAACTTCATTCTAGAAGAGTACTTATCAAGCTCATGGTAAGATTGATCTTATTCATGTCGATATTTGAGGTGTGATGCAACTAATTGATTTTGGATTTCAATACTTCATTCTTTGTGTTGATGATTATTCAAGGAAAATGTGGATATATTATCTTTGGAAGAAAATTGAAGCTTTTGAGAACTTCAAGAATTATAAGGTGGCTAGTGAGAATGAGACTGGTTGACAAATTAGAAATATCTACTCAGATCGAGGGGGGGGGGATTCACCAATAATGAGTTCACATCCTACCTACAAGCTCACAAGATTTGTCGACAAATGCCTCCTCCACACACACCACAACAAAATGGTGTTGTTGAGAGATGAAACTGCACTAACATGGAAATGGTACATTGTATGATCGATGATTCTAGATTGACGAGGCAATTTTGGGAAGAAGTAAGAAAGAAAGCTGTATATTTGTTGAATAGAGTGTCCTTAGTTTCTCTTGATGGAGTAACGCCATAAGAAGCATGGTCAAAGAGAAAACCATTTTTTGCACACTTTAGAGTATTTGGGTGTAAAGAAAGCATGCACATACCTAGACAGAACATAAATAAGTTGGATATGAAATCACAAAAAACATCTTCATTGGCTATAGTGAAGAGACTATTGGGTACATATGGATGGATCCAATGACCAGAAAACTATACACCGGAAGAGATGTTGATTTTTTTGAGAAGAAGGAACCAGAGTGTCCTCCTCTAGACTCACCTGATTTAGATTTGTCACTTGTTGTAAAAATAGAAGATGATGTTCCTACAAGGGGGGGTCATTTGAGACATTAATTAGAGACAAAAATATATTTTTGTCTCTAATTAATTCACATCTCATATTTTTGTCTCTAATACCCCTCATATATTATGGTACCTTTTATATCAATTTTTAATAAAAAAAATACACAGTTATACAATGTGGCGGCTAATTACAAGGAGGGAAAATTATTGCGGTAGCTGAGAAGTAGGTGGGAGATAGTTGGTCAGTTTCATTCTCTGCATGCAAAACAATGGCAAGTTTTGCAGTACCACCCATCTTAGGCGACAACCACATCTTAGATCTACAACTACAAGACACTTGGATTTCAAACGAGTAACTGGACATGAAATCCATTTAAACAATCTCAAATTTGAAGAAAAGGGATTTTGCATATAATCTTCTAGAATGATGACTTGATCTAGCCAAACTAATCGCAGCTTCCTTATTGGCTCAAACTCCAGGTAGGTTATATCTAAGCTTTGATAGTGCTCAAATTGGCATTCTGCTGAAATTTCAAAGGTATATCTATTCGGTTATGTTAGATTTTTGTTTTTTAATTTTATGTTGCAGCTTATATTGAAAATAGTTGCAGGTAGATACAAAATCAGAAAAAAAACACATAGACTAGACAACTAGCTGTGAAAGATTAAAAAATGGGCGGTGATGCAAACAGATCTTAGGTGATCTTAGGTGAGCAGAGGAGGCCAGGCTGAGCAGGTATCCTACCCATGCTTTTAGTTTGCCCTCTTTTATTTTATGGGTTTACATTATTTGTCGTTGATAATTGCTATCAACGGATAAACTCACAGCCATGGCGGGACTTCCTCTGCGACCTCTTTGAAACAAGGAAATATTTTTGAGTTTTTCTTGTTTTGCGTTCAGCCAGAAAAGAGTTCCCTCAGTAGGACCAGCAACATTTCCAAAGGCTCTAATACGGTGGAATCAGAGCCTTTGGCAAGGTGGGTATGTGAAATACACCTTTTTCACTTCTACATTCCAATCTATTTTGACATGTTTCTGGCCCTTTTCATGATCAGGGTTTATGTTGCTCTCCCTATCCAAAATGTCAAACACAGATTCCACTGTATCAGAGCCTTTGTCAATGTTGTTGGTCATACTCCCTGCTTCTAAATGTTTTGAAAATTTCTGTGGATGTGATGTATCCCTGAGTGAGAATATGTCCTCCATACCAAAAGGTGAGGGCGGAATTGCAGAAACCTAGGCATTGAGATGCTCCCAGAATTGATCCTGTAGTCCAAGTTTCCTTCATGCTCTCTTTGTGGGGTTCCTCCTGAGTTACCAAGAGCATGTGGATGGTGAAATCTATGAATCTCTATAAAAGCACTGATATTTTTCCTGGATCTTTTAATAAACATTGGCATCTGAATATGAAGCTCTCTTTAGCCTTTACCTCTGGAGAGAACAAAGGAACCATTTCCTATTTCCACAAGGGATATGACCCATAACTAGTGAGAAGAAACCCTCAACTGCCCAAAATTTCCATATAGAATATTATATTTTTTGGAATTATTGACAAGGTAAACTTGTTTTTCATATCACATTTTTTATAAGAGGTCCAGCCTTAAATGTGCAGAAAAAGAACACTGACCATTATATCTTCTATTAATGGTAGGAAATAATTTTCAATATCTTTCTGAATAGTGTCTTAGCAAATTATTGATTTGTAATTGTAGTTAGGAACCATATTTAATGGCCTTAATCAAGATGGTTTTTAGAATCATGTCTTTATCTAAAAATTAGTTATTTAAACTGGATACTGGAAATTATATTTTTCACCATGAAAAATATTATACTTAATAACTTATACTTCTACAACATCACTAGTTTCTTCATAGTCTCATATTCTCTCTCGAGAATAAAATTTCATAATCACCCTTATCCAACAGAGATGACAATCACCCTGATCAGACACATTTATGTTTTATTCTCTTATTTAGGTGAACTGGTTCATACCACTGTGACATACTATTCAAATGATCAAATCCCTAAGTCTTGCATGCAACCAAAAAGTCCTCACCAGAGTCACTGTCACTAGAATTTTACCATTTTCTTACCCCCAACAAGAGGATTTTTCTTATCCATTTAGGTATGGATGATAAATAGGGTTTGGATCTTTGTACCATAGAATTGTCTCTAAAATGTTAATGTTATTTTTTAGCTAATTGCTTAAAGAAAAGGGTAGTGCTCGTGTTGGAGGTAAGCACACATGAGGTCACTGGAATTTTACCATTTGCAAGGCTTAGGTGATTCTTATATTTATAGACATGGTTCTAATATAATCCCCTTTTCTTTTAATCCAACCCTGATGGGAACTCCTATTTTTTATCCAATCCCAATAAGATGCAACAAACCTTCATGCAAAGTAATCAAAAAGTAACTCTCTTCCATGTTATACAAAAACCAAGCAATGCAATGCACTAAAAGATTGACAGTATACAATGCATCATCTGCAATACACTTTCAACACACGCTTTTGTACATAACCAAATTAGCAAGATATCTAACCATTTACTTGGTCATAAAATAAGTCATATACCTTACCTCATAAGCATGAGGAAAAATAATCCTCAGCTCTCCCTTTTTTACTAAATGCCTCTGTTAATATATCATATGTCACAACATCAGGGAGCTTCCCTCCATCCACCATCCCTAGAAAAATCCTATTAGCTTCATAAAGCTTTCCTTCATTACATAAGTGACCGAACAATTTTTTGTAGGAACCAATATCTGGCTTAAATCTAGCTTCTATCATTCTCTTAAAATATTTTAAGGCCTCATTCAATGTGCCCAATCTAAGCTAGATGAGGACTTAAAATATTAGGGTTATGCAATATCTAGAATAATAGGGTTATCCAATGTAAATGTATTCCTATAAATTTCCTCCATCAACATCTGGCTAGTGTTCTATGTTGTGGGTAATAGACAAACCAAGGTTTTGTGCAGGGGTTATGACTTGTATTTAAAATTCCCAATTTTTACTATGATCTGATGTGTAATATGCACATTTTTATGATATTCTTGTTTAAGTTTAGTCTTTTAAAATATTTTCCTAGTTCTATTTGCATTGCATTTTTTGTGTTATAAGAGATTGCATCCTGAGTTCTTAGAGAATTATTAAGTTCTGGTTCAGTTTTCTCTCTTAAATTTTCATATTTTTAATGGAACTAATGCACATTCTTACTTATGAAGACCGTTTCCAAAATAACTATTCAATATTCTAGAGCTTGCAATTCAGATGCCTTACATCCTTGGGTGGTCAATACCAGGGCCTCAGTGTGTCTTCAACATGAATTTGGCTATGTTCTAATGCAGTCTTGCAGCCTTGTGTTTTATTTTTCTTTCTTGATGTATGCAAAACAATTATGCCTTTGTAGTGACATTATTAATGATTAGTTCCTATATGTGAGGTATCTAGTGAGTCAAAGTTGGCTAAAACATGCACCAAGCTTCACCCCTTTCATTTATTTAAGGGGACCAAGTCCCATTTGGAATGAAACTCTTGTTATTGTATGAATATATGTTGATTTGTTCATTCTGTTTAACATACATGAACATGAAAGGTTTTGTTTCCAATATGTGATTTTTTAAACATGGTCTTGTTGATCTGAGAGCCTGTTCTTATGATTTGGAGTTGTATTCTACTTCTTTTATCTTGTCCCTGGAAAAATTATTCTTTTGCTTCTTTCCCCTCTCAGATTTAGTTTGTAATTTCTCTTTTTCCCGGCCACTATTACCTTAAGATGCAGCACAATCCCTCTCACTTCATCTACTCCCTCCTTCATCTCTTTAGACCTCTCTAAGGGTGGAAAGCCAACAAAATATCTATCAACGCTACCATCAACTCTACAACTGACATCTCTTTTAGACCTAGGTGATAACCTTTCTTAGCCTTTTCCTTGTGTTTTCATTACCCGAATCTCTCTCTTCCTTGGCTTTCCTTTGTTCATGAGCTTTTGCCTCGACCTTGGCCTTCTTTTCATCTTCCTTCAGCCTTCTTGTTTTTATTTTTCCACTTCCATTGTTTTCCTCCTAGTTGCATCTACCTCTGTAGCTTTCTTTGCTTTTTCATGGATTCGCTGCTCATACACAAACTTCCTCCTTGGCCTTTTCCTCAGATGCATTCTTTGCGATATTTCATATTTTTATGGAACGGGAAAGAATAATGTAATGTGCCCTATGTTCAGTGTCAATGATGAGACAAGGAGTGACCATGGAAGCAATTTTAGTGCTCCATATGGTTTGCAACAATTGTTACCTAGTTGATTGGGTGCCTCAAAGTTCCCTCAAAAAACTAGAATAAATTAATACTAATTTTTATTAATTCTGTCATTGGTGTAGAGTGTGCGTCCCATGGCATTTGTGTGTGCTAGATAAGGATCGCCTCGGCTTAGGGTTTTCAGCCCTCACCACAAGCAATGCTACAGTCCTTGCCTCTTAAATTGCATGGAGGTTGGTCAGAGCATAATCCTCACATGATTATGCTATAGGGTGGTAGGGAAGCCATTCACCTCAAGGCATTATTACTGCAGGGTGGGAAAGATTTGTTTTGCAGCAGACAATGTGAGCATGTTGCAGTTGTTAATGTCCCAGAGGGTAGACAAGTTGGCCTTCTACAAGAGTGTAGAAACTCTAATACCTTGAAAATGATGGAGGGGGTTGCAATGTTGGTGAAGACAGAGCTAAAATGAATCAATCCTTTGGAGAATCATCTTCCCAATAGGTTCCTCTTCTTTTTCCAGATGGGTGGTCAAAATAAAAATGTTACCATTCGAGTAAAAGCTTGATCTTTCAACAAGACTAAAACATCAAGAAAAAAGATTCACACATCCATCCTCTGAAATTTCTAAGTAGCCAATCCAAATTCTATATTTGGCTTTTCCTCACTAGACACATTCTGCCTCCCTGTAGTTTGATACGAGCCACAAGTTCCTCGCTCAGTTTGATCCTCTCCGCAAGTTTCTGAAAATAGTCTTTTATCTCCTCATTCTCCCTTCTCTGCTAAATTCCTCTATTAATATATCATATGTCGTAACATCAGGGAGCTTCCCTCCATCCACCATCCCCAGAAAAATCCTATTAGCTTCATCAAGCTTTCCTTCATTGCATAAGTGACGAACAATTTGTTGTAGGAACCAATATCTAGCTTAAATCCAACTTCTGTCATTATCTTAAAATATTTTAAGGCCTCATCCAGCTTGCCCACTTTTTCAAATCCATCAATCAACATACCATAGGTTACTGAATCTAGCTCAATCCATAGGTCTACCATCTCCTGCACCAGTTTCTCTATCTCCCATTCACATTGTTTGATATATGCATCCAAAGAGTATTGAACACCAATCTAAGAATAGAGGAAGGCACAAAACATTCACAAACTGATATTAGAAACATCAAACCAGCAAAAGAAAGATAAAGTGAAATAGCCAAAATCTATGAAATCTAAAAGTTAAAACCTATAGAATTTTACCTACAAATTGTTGTAAATTTTTGGGTACATTCCTCAATAATTTTAGAACTCACATAATAATAGCGAGAGGTTTCCACTCTTTTTGCAATGGAGTAAAAATCCCATTACTCGTGAGCCAAGTAACAATATCAGACTCACAAGTAATGGTGAGTAATTAGTTGAAATTACTCAGTAAATACTAGGCATTACTCAGGTGCTCCCTGATTGTCTATGAGCATTGTAGTTTTTACTTTGTTTTGGTCTAAAATTGAACATTGTAGTTTTAAGTAGCAAAAAAATTACAATGAGAGCTACATCATCTTCTAACAACAACCTTTGCACCTCTTCTTCATGATTCACCTGATAGCTTTCATTAAACATAGACCAACAACTACAATCTTTGATCTCTTCAAACCTTCATTGCAAGATTGTTACAGTGTTTTCAGGTTTACCTTTGAGTCATGATCTTTGTTTATACCCTAATTCTGTTATCCTTCCAAATAGGCACTTAACTCACTGGTTTCTTCTGATTCTCAAGTAACCCCATAGTGACTGTCACAACTTAGTATAATATATATATATATATATGCTTGACTGCTTGCACAAATTCATGAAACGACACTAGCATTGATGTAAACATACAATATAGAATTTCTTACCAATATAATCTCTCAGTTACATGCATACACAGGATTCCTTGTCCATTACAATACTCAAACCCGGAAAACTATTACTCAACTTGCCAATACATAGAATCACTCCTTTAAACTAATTAGAGCACGTTTCTTATTTGTTTGATCATTCAAATGATAGTGCAAACAGTTACCATGTATCCCAAATTCTTTGAGAATGTCATTTAGATAGTGCCATAACAATGAGGGGAAAAAGTCCAAATATGTATAAGTTCAGTTTTTAAAGGAAAAAAAAAGAATACTATAATCACAATTAGGACTCTTGGATAGGAGTGGACGAACTCCCACCATAGTATTTGTGTGGTCACGATGCTTTCTAGCCTGATATTTCTTGGTTTCTACAAGATTTTTCCTACTTTCTTTGGATTACTATTTTAACCCAAACTATCTTTAGGATTGATTAATGTTCCTCCTTGTTAGTATAGTTTAATGTTATAATACATTACAACTGAGCACACTGTAACTTATTCTTGGGTTTGGAAAATTCTAAGATTAGAAATAAAGGCTATATTTTAAAATATTAAGTAGAGTAATACAATAATATAGTAGAATAATCTCTTATCATTATAATATATAATCACAAGATACATGCCTGTATAAGAGGGTTCTCTTCCCTCCTTTCATTTGAGAAAGGAATTAAAATATTTCATGACTTTTACATTTGGGCAGAGAAGCCTCTTCTCAAGCCACATATTTTTTCATTAGATATTATAATGATGGAGCTTGTAGAGTATAAATTGGATTGATACTGGATACTGGACAATGAAAAGCAATCTACTTTATCTCTAATGAAAACAAAGACCTATGATAAGTTCCAAGATTCAAGTTTGCTTCTAAGTTAACCTTGTAACTTATCGTAGGTCTTATTGCATATCATGGTTTTGAATATGTGGACCTTCTCATGCTATTTTGTTTTCATTTTTAATAGATTAGATTGCTTTTCCTTGTCTAGTTTCTTTGTATTTTCTTTTTTTCTAGGTTTCATTGTCTTCTCTTGCTCTAGTTGGTGTGGAGTGGCTTTAGTGCAAGAAGGTTAGATAATATGACATTCTAGTCCTAGATATATTGGTAAATAATTAGAATGTGCCGATACTTTTGTTCATTTTTAAAAAATATATTTCTATATTATTATCACGAGTGTTACTTTTTTTTGTAGGACACTATTACCCAATTAGCCACTATTCTTGGA
This sequence comes from Taxus chinensis, assembly GCA_019776745.2. NCBI lineage: Eukaryota > Viridiplantae > Streptophyta > Pinopsida > Cupressales > Taxaceae > Taxus > Taxus chinensis. Next base: position 562,411,290 of record CM034156.1, read on the forward strand.
AAAAATGGAAACTTTATCTCCTCAATTCTCCCTTCTCTGCTAAATGCCTTTGTTAATATATCATATGTCGTAACATCAAAGAGCTTCCCTCCATCCACCATCCCCAAAAAAATCCTATTAGCTTCATCAAGCTTTCCTTCATTGCACAAGTGACCTGAACAATTTGTTCGCAGGAGCCAACATCTAGCTTAAATCCAACTTCTGTCATTATCTTAAAATATTTTAAGGCCTCATCCAACTTGCCCACTTTTTCAAATCCATCAATCAACATACCATAGGTTACTGAATCTGGCTCAATCCATAGGGCTACCATCACCTGCACCAGTTTCTCTATCTTCACATTCATCAAACCAGCAAAATAAAGATAAAGTGAAATAGCCAAAATATGAAATCTAAAAGTTAAAACCTATAGAATTTTACCTACAAATTGTTGTAAATTTTTTGGGTACATTCCTCAATAATTTTAGAACTCACATAATAATAGCGAGAGGTTTCCACTCTTTTTGCAATGGAGTAAAAATCCCATTACCCGTGAGCCAAGTAACAATATCAGACTCACAAGTAATGGTGAGTAATTAGTTGAAATTACTCAGTAAATACTAGGCATTACTCAGGTGCTCCCTGATTGTCTATGAGCATTGTAGTTTTTACTTTGTTTTGGTCTAAAATTAAACATTGTAGTTTTAAGTAGCAAAAAAATTACAATGAGAGCTACATCATCTTCTAACAACAACCTTTGCACCTCTTCTTCATTTTGGTCTAAAATTAAACATTGTAGTTTTAAGTAGCAAAAAAATTACAATGAGAGCTACATCATCTTCTACCTTTGCACCTCTTCTTCATGATTCAGCTTTCATTAAACATAGACCAACAACTATAATCTTTGATCTCTTCAAACCTTCATTGCAAGATTGTTACAGTGTTTTCAGGTTTACCTTTGAGTCATGATCTTTGTTTATACCCTAATTCTGTTATCCATTCCAAATAGGCACTTAACTCACTGGTTTCTTCTGATTCTCAAGTAACCCCATAGTGACTGTCACATCTTAGTATAATATATATATATATATATATATATATGCTTGACTGCTTGCACAAATTCATGAAACGACACTAGCATTGATGTAAACATACAATATAGAATTTCTTACCAATATAATCTCTCAGTTACATGCATACACAGGATTCCTTGTCCATTACAATACTCAAACCCGGAAAACTATTACTCAACTTGCCAATACATAGAATCACTCCTTTAAACTAATTAGAGCATGTTTGTTATAGCGTTTTCAGGATTTTCCTTTGAGTCATGAACAGTTACCATGTATACCCAAATTCTGTTGAGCCTTCCAAATAGGCATTTAGACTCAGTTGGTTGCGACAATGAGGGGCAAAAGTCCAACCCCATATGTACTAAGTTCATGTATCCCAAATTCTTTGAGAATGTCATTTAGATAGTTCCCGACAATGAGGGGCAAAAGTCCAAATATGTATAAGTTCATACTATAATCACAATTAAGACTCTTGGATAGGAGTGGACGAACTCCCACCATAGTATTTGTGTGGTCACGATGCTTTCTAGCCTGATATTTCTTGGTTTCTACAAGATTTTTCCTACTTTCTTTGGATTACTATTTTAACCCAAACTATCTTTAGGATTGATTAATGTTCCTCCTTGTTAGTATAGTTTAATGTTATAATACATTACAACTGAGCACACTGTAACTTATTCTTGGGTTTGGAAAATTCTAAGATTAGAAAATAAAGGCTATATTTTAAAATATTAAGTAGAGTAATACAATAATATAGTAGAATAATCTCTTATCATTATAATATATAATCACAAGATATGTGCATGTATAAGAGGGTTATCTGCCCTCCTTTCATTTGAGAAAGGAATTAAAATATTTCATGACTTTTAATGTTCCTCCTTGGGCAGTAGAAGCCTCTTCTCAATGCCATAATATTTTTTCAGCTAAGCATACTATAACTTATTCTTGTAGAGTATAAATTGGCCACATATTCTATTAGATATTATAATGATGGATACTGTAGAGTATGAAATTGGATTCATAATACTGGACAATGAAAAGCAAACTACTTTATCTCTAATGAAAACAAAGACCTATGATAAGTTCCAAGATTCAAGTTTGCTTCTAAATTAACCTTGTAACTTATCGTAGGTCTTATTATATCATGGTTTTTAATATGTGGACCTTCTCATGCTATTTTGTTTTCATTTTTAATAGATTAGATTGCTTTTCCTTGTCTAGTTTCTTTGTATTTTCTTTTTTTCTATGTTTCATTGTCTTCTCTTGCTCTAGTTAGTGTGGAGTGGCTTTAGTGCAAGAAGGTTAGATAATATGACATTCTAGTCCTAGATATATTGGTAAATAATTAGAATGTGCCGATACTTTTGTTCATTTTTTAAAAATATATTTCTATATTATTATCACGAGTGTTACTTTTTTTTGTAGGACACTATTACCCAATTAGCCACTATTCTTGGAAAAAATGGAAAGACAGGTACTTTCATTTTTTTCCACTTGTATTATTTCTTTAATGAATTGAATCTCAATGAAGATTGATATTATCATAGTCATCATTTTTTTTTAATAATACTCGAATCTTAAATAACACTCATAATGGACCCTATTTTAGCTTACAAAAAATGGATAAGTAAGGGCCAAGGACCATAATTTTCATGAGTAGATGGAATATATAATGGCACAAATGATCTCATAGTTCAAACTAATGATGTTTTAGTTTATGGAAACATCATAACGGAATTACCCATTTCCAAACTATAAAAATATAAGTCTCAAGTTGAGAGGTAGATGCTCATTATTTAAAGTATATGATTTATGCAGGAAAATAGTATATCTTCATCTGAATGTTCAGATGAACATGTACCAAGACCTACTCCAGGGAAAAATGAATATTTTAATGAAATGATATATTGTACTTGTGAAAAGTGCAAAAATAGAAAATTAAAGAAGCACAAACTCATTGGTATCCATAGGTTGAAGTATGGAGTTTATATAGAAGAGGTATACTATAATGAAATTTCAAAAATGCTTGTTATTAAAAAATATAAACTTTTCATATCGTATTATTATTAACTATTTTAAATGATATTGTAATGTTTAGCCAATCCAAGTTCATAATAATGTTGATGAAAGGGCATATGACAATGATGATAGTGACACTCACAATGAAGGAGAAGACACATATATGGGTGATACCACTTCTCAATTAAATGAGGATGTGGTGAACAAATTTTTACAATACTTCTACACATATGCTAAAGAAGTTGATGATTCGCCCCTAACTCAAGTTGCTAGGACGCCTCTTTACCCAAATGTAAAATTTGTCTATATTGGCAACACTTATGTTATTTTTGAACTTGAAAGTTATGCATGGAATGACGAATACATGCTTCACTAATATCTTGAAGTATATTTTAAACACCTCTAAACTATATCTCTCCATGTCATTCAAGTTTTGAATATTGTGTATAGTGAATAATATAAAGATCTTTTGTTGTTTTATGTAGACTTTTGGCAGATAATATACTTCCAAAGGAAAATAAGATGCCTCATTCACAAAAGGAAGTATCTTCAACAATGAAAGACATTGCAATGGAGTACAAAACATATGATGCATGTCCAAATGACCATATCTTATACTATGGTGAAAATGAAAATTTGCAGCAATGCCCAATATGTTTCACCAATAGATATCATGAAGATCAATTGTCCAAGAAAGTTCCTTATAAGGTTCTACTGCCAAATTCCAATAACACTGAGGTTTGAGAGGATGTTCAAATGTAAAGATTTGGAAAAAATTATGGACTATCATGCACTAAGAAGGAGCCAAGATGGTGTCATGCATATGGTAGCTGATAGCAAAGATTGGAAGGAGCTTGAAGAAAAATGGCCTGATTTAAGAAATGAGTCAAGGAATGCAAGACATTCATTGGAAATGGATGGTGTCAATCCTTTCAAAGATCTTAGAACAACATACTCTGTTTGGCCAGTTTTCCTTGTTAACAATAATCTTCCCCCTTGGATGGCAATGAAAAAAGAGCATGCAATGCTAACTCTAATAATACCAGGTATATGAACTTCTTAGTGTTATGTTCTCTTGAAGATGATGTACATTTACATGAATATATTTAAATTTTAATTCACATTTTATTCATAGGAAAACACCAGGTGAAAGATATGGACACATACATGGAGCCTCTCATTGATGAGCTATGTGAATTATGGAAGGGTGTCAACATGTATGATGTATCGAGACCTAGCAATGATAGGATCTTCCTTTTTCATGCAATACTTATGTGGAAAATTCACGATGCTCCGGGGCTCTCTGTGTGTTGTGGTAATCTATTTATCATATTCATTTGTAATCATTTTATTTATGTTGCTGCCCATTAATTAAATATGGTTTCCATACTAATTTTTCAGGCCTACAGACTAAAGGGAAACATGGTTGTCCATCATGTGGGCCAAACACTATATCTAGGCAATCAAAGGATCTTAAAAAAACCATGTACGATGAATACAGGCACTTCTTACCTCAAAACCATCGTTATCACATGCATGAGAAAAATAAGTTCAATGGAAAGGAAGAGGAAAGGAGGCGGCCAAAAAGGATGAACCCTTTGAGGTGGAAATCAACATATGACAAAAAGGAAGAGAGAGCTTATCCATTGGGAATGAAAACACTATCTAAGTTTTATAAGTTAGATTATTACGAGCATCTCCCAATAGCTCATCTATTTGATACAATGCATATTGGAAAAAATGTGGTAGAGTGCTTATGGAAACACCTAAAGGGAACCAACAATGAAGACCAGATAAAATTAAGGAAGGACCTCAAAACCATCAATATGATGCCAAACATGTGGTTACATGAAAATAACACATATGATCCTATGCCATGGGTTCTTACAGCAGAGGAGAAACAATATATGTTTGATACTATGCGTGCCATAAGATTTCCAACTGGTTTTGGTGCGACATTAAAAACCTTATTCACAAGAGATGGTTCAGAGTTTTCTGGAATGAAAACACATGATTGGCATAATTGGATAAAGGTAATTCATGATATCTTATATTTCTTGGTAGTATAATTGAAATTTTCAATATATTAGTAATGTAGAAGATAATATATAGTTTAAATGCTATTTTTCAATGTTGGTGTAGTATGTGCTTCCTATAACAATACAAAGCACTTTCAACCATGACATCGCACAAACAATTTACAAATTGTCCAAATATTTGAGGTATTATAAACCATCATTTGTTATTCAATAATTAATTTTTTTCCTTCTATAAATATCATTTTCAATGTCTTTATAATTGTTTTAACATATATTTTGCAAATATTATAACTGGTGATATGTTAATGCTTGTTACTAAAATTTATAGGTGGGTATCATCTAAAGAGATACATCCAGATGAGTTGAACTATTGGAAGAGGAATGTTGCTCTTTTGATGTGTGACATTCAAATGTCTTTCCCTCCAAGTATCTTCAATTCTCAAGAGCACTACCTTATACACCTAGTAGAAGAGATTGAATAATGTGGGCCCATCCATCTCAGGACAATGTGGCTTGTAGAGTGATATATGAAGGTCCTAAAACATTTTGTGAGGCAAAGATCTCGACCTGAAGGTTCTATGGTTGAAGGGTACATGGTTTTTTCAAACCATGGTTCATTTATCTGAGTACTTGCCTCAATTGCATCTGGAGGCTCCAAGATTATGGGGTGATCAACAACCTCAATCCATTGGAGATAGAAAACTAGAGGGTCAAGGAACTTCAAAGAGGATAAAAGGTAATCTTAAATGTTAGTAGTAGTTTTTAAATCCTAAGTATTGTATGATGCATCCTTTAAAGAATGGTTAGATCAATGATTAGTTAAATACTTTTTGTTGTAGATGCTAAGGAGTGGGAGTCATTGCATTTTTATGTTGCATACAACTCTAAATTTATGTTAGAATGGATGGAGAAGTATGCTGAACAAAAGAAAATAGAAGATGAGAAGGCATGGGCTGATATATATATATATAATAGACATGGTCAAAACTCTAATAGAGGACTTCCTGCATGCCATAAAATAAAATGGCCAGATGGATGCTCATGGCATTGGTTAAAGAAAAATGTTGAACACGAGGCAACCAAGGGAATGAAAGCGGTGACAAAAAAACAAGTAGATTTCGTTAAAGGATCTATAAATGGGGAGGTAATATACAAATAAAGTATTATGATGAATATTGTTTAATCTAAAGATATTTTATCATTGAAACTATTTAGTTAACTTTTTGTGTCCTTGAATCTAATTGGATAATATGTACATATGCATTTAGGTAACATATTACAAAGCAATGTGGATTAGTGGTCATCATTTTTGAATAAGGAAGATTGATGAGAAGCGGAAAACTTATGATAGTGGAATTTCAGCACCATTTTAAGTGGAGTGTCGTTCACATGCATATGACACAAACACAATCACGAGTACACTTCGGTATTATGGAGTGTTGGAGGATATAATAGAGCTTGATTTCACATCTTTTAAAAAAGTTATTTTTCATGTTGAATGGTATATGCTCATTGAAGTAGGGCATTGACAAAACTATTTTGTTGCATGAGAATGGATTCAATATGATAAATACATCAAGGTTTGAATCTACTTCTGAACCTTATGTGTTTCCAAACCAATGCAGTCAAATATTTCTTGTTCCAAATTTAGAACACCTGGCTGGTCCTTTGTGATAGATTATGATCCAAGAGGATGAAGAGTCACCTTTTCCGAAGATGTAGAAGGCCATGATGTAATTGAAGAGGTAGAAGATCCACTTGAAGACATAGATGACCAAGTGGAGGATGATGATAACATGACTATTGATGATGAATATGAACAAGATGAAGTTCCAGAATGACAAGAACAACATTTTGGTGATCAAATACATGAACATGATGAGTTTATTGATCATCATTTACCTATGGCTGAAGGGGATGAAGATCATGAGAACCATGGTATTAATTTATTTGTGGATCTGGGGCCCATTAATTATGGTGTATTCATGCCTCCAGATGAGGAAATTGTAATGTCAGATGAAGATGATTTTATTTAATCATAATGAAAACCTTAAAATCATTGTAAGGACATAACACAATTTGATATATTTTATGAGTGGATTGCTAATGTTTTTTTCTCTCTGTCAATGCATACATTGCACATGTATCCTTGTTTCATTAAATGTTTCCTTATTGAATATTATATGAAGATGCACACCTTTTGGTCCTTTTGAATATATATATTTTTTGATACATGAAATGAAATGGAAATTTAGTATTGCATATGTTATTATTCATTTGTTAGTGAAGCTGTTCAATGTTACATGCAACTTTGAAGTTTTTTTTTACTATTAATAATTTTGTTTTATGATATTTTGAAGGATCGTGGCAGGCCCTCTACATATGCACTAGAAAATCCTAACATGAGAGTGCCGTCGAGAAGTAAATCCCGTACCATACTTTCTACATCCAACATTGAAACATTTAGTATTCCAATTCCGTCAAGCATGCCAACACATAGTATAGCACTAGAGTTAAGGAGTAACCCTTCATGTGTGGGTTCTCTCTGAATTCACCCTCCAACACCACAACATGCTTCCTTGACAAGTATCATAGAATCACAAGCCAAAATTTTAATGCTCCTACCAGATACTCCTGAATTTTATGAAGTTAGACAGGAAGTAATTAAGAAAATTCATGCATTGGAGCCTACATTGCTAGAAAGTACAGGTCTTGCTGCACCTGAACAGGTATGCTTATGATAATTAATTATGTATAAAATATTCCTAACAGTCCTAATTATCATTCATGTGCTATAAAACAGTCATAGCAGAAATTTTTCATATTGCATGGTTTACAATAGTCCTAACAAACATTCATGCTCTATACATACAGGAAGAAAATGGCATGCCCCTTGATGTACCTATAGGGGAAGCTATTGTGACCCCTATGACTGCAACAATCTCCACAGTGAACACAAAAGGAAAGAAAGAGGTTACAATCTTGTTAACCTCAGATGGAAATGTCTTAAAAGATGAAATGGGGTCGAAATTTTTACAATTTCTATTTCATCGCGCAGAATACCTATTTGGAAATACCATACAAGTGGATTGGAGAAAGCAAGCCAATTCTAAGAAAGATGAACTCTTTGAAGATGTCATAAAAGAGTTTGGAAATCCTGGTTTTAACAAGGATTTCATAATGGATTATGCATGGAAATTCATTCATTCTAAAAGAGACAAAATAAGATCAAAGATAACAAATGACCTGAGATATCCCCGACCAGCTTGGATCACTAACCAAACAACATGGGATGAGCTTATCAAAGATGCCAAATTCAAGAGAAAGTCCTTCAAAAATCCAAACTACATGCCATCTGCATGAGAAGGAGGTAAAAGATGCCTTCGAGATACAACAAAGGCTACCCAAGCTAGGTTGTCAAGTATTGGGTCCCATAAATTGGGGTCGGGTGGGTATAATAGTATTTGTGGGAGCTTGGTAAGTGAATAATTTCATTTATTTTTTTATATTTTTTCGGTGACTTGAATGTATTGGATGAAAAATGATACTTGATAAATTAAAATGTCTTTGTACACTTAGGTTCACCAATTTCGAAAGGAAGCTTCAGATGAAGATCTGAAATATGCTTTAATGCATGGTTCCCAAGGCCTCCGACAACATATGATAGATCGAGGGGAGAAATTGGTCATTGAGCATGAATCTGAGCTAAGTTTATTATAGTATTTGATGACATAATAAAAAATTTAAGTATCAATGTTGTGGTAATTTAATTAACTAAAGTATGTTGTTTAATAGGATGTGCAACAATCAAACTCCTTAAAGGGTGCAACTGACAGTGAACATGAAGATGCCATAGAAGGATGTGATGATTTTGTTGTTGGACAAAATGAATCGATTGACCTTCTTGCAACTCATATGGAAAACAACCTAGAAATCCAACAGATAAGAGTTCAGGATGATTATCATGTTGCACCATCTATTATAGTTCCTCATCAAAAGAGGACAAAAAAGAATAGACATTTTTCCTATCCAGCTAAATAGATTTAAATTGACTGTTATTTTATGAATTATTGGCTATTTCATTACCAGTGAACTTATTGACCTTGTTTTATGATTTGAATTTTAAGTATACTAGTGAACTTGTAAAAATTTGAATTATACCTTACCAATCAAATCAGTAACTTCTACGAGGATACATGGTATGTGTCTTCAACATACCTAGTAACTTGTCTATATTGAAGACCTACATGCACATGAGTACAGACTACACTTCTTGGAGATTGTACTTCAAGGCTTGCTAGTATATTTGTTTCTTGAGCTGTTCTTTCTGTCTGAGTTCATTCCTATTCCTTTGATAGCCATGTACAGTAAATGTGGATAAGAAATTTTAATTTCATAGATGTGTGATGAAAATACATCCCATATTTTAATTTCATAGATGTGTGATGAAAACTCATGCAGGATTCTTCTAATCAGATTTGTATTATTAAATTTGTAGGCTTCTTCTAATATCTATGTCTGTCAGAATACACATATATGTGAGGTCCTTTGTTATATTGGTGAATGAGTCTTATGCAAATGCACACAAGCTATGAGAAATAAGGTGCATTCAGTAATTGATAAATTTATTGAACGAGGACTTTGATCTCTTGGTGTTGCTAGATAGGTAATGAAATTCTTGAGTTGTGGCATAGTTATAGGAGTATTGTAAAGGTTTCTTTATTATCATAACAATGGTGGGTTGAAGAGGTATATATCTGTTTGATCCGAAGCTCAGAGGAAGATAATCTATTTTATGTCTGCTATAGAGCTCAGAAGGCTTGAAAAAGGCATGTATGATAATGCTTAAGCCAGGGAAAATGTTAAGATTTCTAGGAAGATATGATATTGGTGCAGAATCTACGGCCAGGTGAGGTGAACATGATAAAATTTCCACAAATTTCTGTAACAAGTAGGTTATGGGGTTTGTAAGCCATAAGTAACATATGCAATGTTTAGGCTCTTCCACATTTCACTGCTAAAATTTTATGTTTTCTGTTTACTGTTTATGCATCTTGCTTCAAATAATTTTAGGTATCCCCAAGATCCATTCGACTGCATGTGGCTACCTTTATCAATTGAAGGATCGTAGAATGTAAGCGTGGTGAATCCAATTTCAAGCAACAACACCTTAAACCATCCTCCACCTGTTGTCATGCAAATGGCGGCGGTCACCAAAAGTGACAGTTTGCATTTCTCCTTATCAGGAATATCCTATACCACAAATCATTCTTTCGTTCTACTGTTGTATTTTGCAAAGATTGAACAACTTAATGGCTTTGAATCTACAATTTTTTATGTTTTGATAAATAATCAAACCAGCCTTGCTCATATCAATCTCCAGAGAGATTTTTCTACCAGAGAAATAGCATTTCCCTCTAATATACCACAGTTATTGTTGACGCTCTAGAGAGACTCTACCTCTTCTTGCGGCCCTCTAATCAACGCTTTTGAGCATCACCAGTTGCTACCCTCGCATAGCCTTCAACCTCTCCAATGGACGGTCAGCACACAATTTTTTTCTTTTTCCATAACCTTAACCATATATTCTACCAAATAGTGCAATTTGGATTTAAACTAGTTTCAAATTGTTTAATTAGCTATCCTACAGGTCAAGCTATGGCAGCTATAAAACAAAGATTTAATATTCAAAATTGGATTTCGGATCCTTGTTTCGTTGTGCCTTGGGAGGGAATCCACTGTACTAACATCTCTTCATCTGTAAGGGTCTCCGAAATGTAAGCTTGATTCATATTTTTTTTTCCTGTAAAATTTAGAAAAGATGATTAAAGGAAAAGGACTCAAGAAATGAGTATTATATGTCTGTGTTCAGCAATGTTTCTGGAAGAAATATGACAGGATCGGTACCACCAAGTCTTGATCAGTTGACTGAACTCACTCTCATGTAAGCCTCATATTTTGTATTCAAATCTCATGGTTTAGACAGAAATTTTACAAATTATTGTAAGCAAACCGGTGTGTTGGAGTTTCCTGGTTTTTAATTTATAGGTTGTTTAAGTTTTATAAATTTCTTTCTTCTTTTCTTTTCTTTACCTTACCATTTTTCTCAAATGCAATTTGATATGAGGCTGATATGTGTCTTTATAAAAAAAGATCCATGATTTCAACGAAAATGCATCTAGCTTCTCAAACTTACACTTAATATGACATTAAATTGAAGTTCCCTCATCAGCTTCTCAAAATTACACTCAATATGACATTAGAAGTTGTGAGTCCCTTCACTCATTGTTACTTCTCAAAATTACACTCAATTATCTTCGAGAGTTGTGACTGAATCATCTTAGAGAGTTATGAGTTCACTCTTCATTACTGAAATGGTCAGCTATTATTCAAAATCAGCAATTACCTTTACCCCTGTTAACAATGTGCATTGGATTATTTCTGATGGTCACAGAGTTATAGAGAACAATAATTTCAGTGGTGTAATTCCTCAGAAAGTATTAGATGATCAACCCTCCTTGGAAATCAGGTATTTTCAATTCCAACTCCAATTCTGTTTTATCACATATTTCCATTATAATATACTAATTGCAGTGTTTAAAATCTCTGTTACATTTACATTTTTTGCATTGCTGCGATACAGATACGGTGGCAACTATTACCTTTGTATGAATAAGGGGGAGTGCATCCGCTCCTCCCACACAAAGGGGCATAAATGGAGGGTTATTCTTGGAGTGATCATAAGTGGATTTGTGATAATTGGTTTAGCTTTCTTAGTTGTCACCATGATTCATCAAAAAAAGAAATTAAATAGTGACATTCAAGGTAAGACTTCCAGGTATAAAAGAATTTTTTTCTTATTACATAAGTGATACTTCTCCATTTTAAATGGAAGAGCCTATCTATCACATAAGTGATAAGTTAGTATGGTCGAAGAGGTTAAGGTAGAACAATGTTAGATATTGACTTATGAATAACTCTATATCTTACTGCAGATTACTCAATGGTCATGGTGCCAAATCCATCAAAATCCCAGTCCTTTTCTCTAGAGGAGATGACAACAACTACATGAAAATTTAGCCATAACATTGGACAAGGAGGCTTTGGGTCTGTATTCTAGGGTAAATTGCAAGATGAAAAGAAAATAGATGTCAAAGTGCTTTCTTTGTTCTCAAAGCTAGGGATTGCACATTTCTTAAATGAGGTAATGCTAAAAAAATCCCAAGGGAACTCTCTATGTTTGGATTTTGGAACTTTCCATGCTACTTACCCTCATAAGAAAGAAAGCTAAAATTCATTTCATGAATAGATTGATCTTTTGTCCAGAGTGTTGATCGTGCCATGCTAAAAGACTCAGTTTTCAATTCAAAATGATCAGCAAAGGAAGGATAAAGTAGGGGTCAAAGCTAACATTTACATTGTGAGAAGAATCTGGGGAGTGAGGGGGATGGGGAGAGGGGAGTAAAGACGGGAGCCATAGTAGACCACTTTTCCCACTTCCTCCAAAATATGTGGAGAGAAAATGAATTAATAAGTCTTGAGTTCTATCATTGTGGGAGAAGTAACCTCAATTTTATTTCTTTAGGAAGTGGAAGACAAGATCGGCTCAAAATGCATGGCTCTACGTAGAAAGTAGGAAAACATAACAGGGAGAATTAGTTTTGGGGAAAAGGAGGGATCATAGATTTCAGTGCATAGGAGCAGGTTTTAGAAGAGAACTGAACTTGATCTGTGTAGTGATTTCAATACAAACTTGTTAGAATAACAGTCTGGATGTAGTCTAGATGTATGTAATGTTAATGAGTTTATGAGAAATAAAAAGTTCATTTTTATAGTACTTTGTTTTCTTGACTTTGTTTCTATGTTTTATTTTTAATTTTGTATTGACGTGGTGATTCTGTGATTTCCTGGTAGGTAGTATTAAGCTCTTCACAAATAGCTTTTCTTTGTTTATAATGATTAATAAAGGTAGTCTCCCCTGGAATTCCATTCTCTCTTCAACCCAAATCTCACCTAACAAGAGTATAACGGTAAGGCTAGGTCTATTGGTTCTGCGGTCAACACCTTAGATGCCACCAACATTGTATGCATCAGATCTTGTAACCAAAATCAGGTATGAGCCTTTTGGCCTCTATTAAAATCAATCATCATCTCCAATGGGCCAACAACTACTAGCCTATCCATGGCCCCAACACTACCTTTTTCTTTGAGCAATTAGCTAAAAGTAACAGTTGTCACAAAGTCAAAATTAGAGATTTGTTCCTCTTCTCAAGCATAAGTGATGGCATATCTCACAAATCATGGAGATTTGACCAAAATAAGAGGAAAAAAGTAATGATCCAAATAAATTAAAGGAATAAGAGGTCGAAGACATCATGAAAAAGGATGGAGAGATAGGTTGAGAGTATGAAAAAGCTAGTATGTGGAGTTAGAATGCAGAAACACCATGAGAGAGGCATGGAGAAGTTTGTATTTCAGGCCATAATAAAGATATATGTGAGTGTTATAAATGTATGATGGTGTCTAGACCTTCATTCTTACTGGCATGAATGATTTATGAGTTGAATGATGTATACATATCAATTTGATGAGTTAAATGCTAGATTGTGTGCATTCTAGTGGACTCTACATTATGATTTCTGAGAGGACAGCGAGCTAGAAACCCTCAGTGCCATACAAATTACATGAAGCCCTTGAATTTTAGGTTAGAAATATGGTATAGGGTATAAGGAGCACGAATATAATTTTTGCAAGCCTTGACAGTGAATAATATGACTTCTAGAACAAATTATCTTCTCTCGGGCTCGATGTAGGGCATCGAGCTGCTCTTTATTCCACCAAACCAAAATCTGTGAAACTTTGAAGAAATTTATATCCCAAGATGAGCATGAAGATCCCCAAATCTCAAGGTGAATGGAGTTGCCCATCAAAAATTGTGCATAACAGTAATTTTGACTGAAAAAAGGAGGTAACAGTGTACATGACAGTGAGGGTAAAGGGTAGAATTTAATAGATAATTCTTGTTTATGTTTTTGGACTTGTTCCTAAGGTGACATGAGGTGTGTTTGAAGTGTTTAAATGAGAATTAGGAGAATTTAATGAAGAAATTACTACTGCCCTATGAGAACTAGACTGGTTGGGCACAAAGAGACCTAAGTAGGTCACTAACATAACTGTTTCAAAGAGAAATGGGCATAATTTGTCAAGGATCAGTGCATAAAAGTTGGGGAAACATCTCAAATAGGATAAATGGAATCTAAACTTAAGAATTTTGTGTCTTGAAACCCCTGGGCAGTGTTTTGGTACTTGATTTGGGCTCAAGAAGGGTGAAAAGGAACCTAGGACAAAGTAATAAGGAAATAGAAAGCAAAACAAGTGTATGATAACAAATGTTGGATCAAATACCTCTAAAATGATGCCATTACCATGATGAGATAGGTATGCATGGTCTTATAACCTCTATGTTTAATATGTTTTCAATGGTGGTCAAATGCATGGTACAAAGAACTAGGATTGCATGAATGAGTCTTAGGGTATGAAGATCATCCTTGAATGTGTTAGTGAAGAAGAATGTTGGATACTTATATGGTTTTTGGAAATATTGGTTTCAAATTGATCAAATGATAGTATGCAGCAGAATTACTAGGGAACCTCACACCTATGGACTGCTATGTGTTGGTCTTAAGGGGAATTTCTAACCTACACCCTGAATAAGATAGTGAAAAACAATTATATTGGTCTAAGAAATGAATAAGGGGTGGTATACATGTTGGAACAGTATCATCAAAGTTGACAAGCCATAAATGTGTGAATTAGCATACAAGGAGTGAACCATTGAGAACTCTCCAACTAGACTTTCCTAAAGAACAACTCATATGACTATGAATTGAAGACTGTTACAACTATTCTAAAGCTAATTTTTCGGTGGGGAAGTAGGGATCATTTTTGGTACCCATAAGGGGAAGTTCCTCTCCTATAATGCATTAGGTATGTTACTACTGTGAACATACGTATTCAGAAAGAGCTTATATCACTTTGCTACAAGCATTGAACATTGGTGGTTTAGACTAGCTGTGCAGAATATGTATTGTTATTACTTATTAGTTCATCAATTTCTAATCATTTTCACCATTGAGTGATATCACAATCATTCATTATTTTTCTTGACTGAAATAAAAATGATGATGTATATTGTCTGAAAAATGTGTTCCTCTCAAAAGTTTGGTTAAAAAAAGGATAAACTGACTGAGACTTTCACGGTTTACCCCTCTAAACACCTTACCAAGCCTCAAAATATTTCACACATATAAATTTTTTATACCTATAAATATTTCCTCAAAGTTTCATCTTATATGGATCATCCATTCCCAAGTTATGCACTTTTTAGAGCTACTAAAAGTGGGGGTTTGCATTACTTACAGACCTGATGATTGAGTTTTGAAAATAAATATCTCTCTAGGTGTCCAAAAACTCTAAAATAACTTGGAACATGTTATAAAAATCACATTTAGCATGTCTATAGATTTTCATAATATTTAGATCATTTGTTTGAAAGATATTCTACTTTTAGTGAGCTTAAACCCTTCTTAAACCATCACCTACAAGCCTAATGTATGTATTTTTTCAATATAACCTTCTATAGACCTGAAATACACCTAAATTTTTTTCCAAAGTCCTATTTCAACCATCCAAATATGCTCCTAAAATTTCATTAGGTTTGGCGAGGGAAACTCTCAAATATCAATGTTTTACTATTTCATGATCATCAACAATTGATGCTTCTTCATCACTTTTTCTAGGACCTACTATGCATCAAAATTAACCATTTGACAACATGCTGAAAAAATTAATGACCCAAATATTTATGGTAAGAGGGATATTATACAAAAGGCTCAGAACCTTTCTTTCCTGCAATGCAGATTAGAGAAGGTTGTGCACTTAAGTTACTTCTTGACAAGATGTATAAAGCTTTTTTGTATAACTACATAATAAATCTCCAGTATGAATGATATTTATTTACATATTTTTGACTTCATAGATAAGGAATTGTGATGGTCCAGGTGACCCTTTTTTTTCGTACACTGTGGTGGATGTTGTCTACTACCTATTGGTAAGACATTTTTCTGACCCCAAAAGCACCTGGGTTGGTGCTGTATATCCAAAATTCAACTAGAGCAAGCCTATGGACAGTTTATGTCTCCTCCAAGTAATTGTCTATAATAACTCTTAGTACTGTGGGATATGGAGTCCTCCATGCTAATGACTCTGAGTACTGTGGGATATGAATTACAAGCCTATTTGATATGCAATAGAACCAGTCTTGTTGTCCATGGAACTAGAAGGACATTTAATTTTGTAAGTACATGCATTTTACACCTTTTGCAGTTAGAAACATTAATTGGGTGTTTAAAAACAATATAGTATATGGGTGTTTTATGTATTTGCTGATGGAGTATTGTGTGAGATGGATTATAGAGATATGCAGAGAATGTTGCATCAGATTTCTGCAACAGAAATAGATTGTCGTAGAGGCTAAAAGAAACAAATTCTTGGACACATGAGGCTTGAGTTCAAAATCGAAGGCTTGTAGCAACAGATTGTAGTAGGTCTTCCCAAGGTAATTCGGCTCGCCATTGCACAACATTTTTTCTATCCAGTAATAGAAATAATCTATCACTTTCATGATGTTTTAAATGACTTCCTTATTTAGATGGTAATTGAAGCACTTGTTTTGTTAAAAAATTTATTTGCATGTTTATAACAATCAATTGGTTATTCTCAAATAAATAATTAATGGTTGTCTTTTATGTCCCTTATACTACTTATATTTGACACCTTATCCCTAGTTTGTCTGGGGCTTGAGTGATCTAAATTGGCTTGTATCTTTTATGTCTGCCATTATTAGTTTACCAACCATATTAAAGTCATGAATGTTTCACATATTATTCTCATGAATGTTCCTCATTACAGGTGACAGAAATGTAGGTAGAGTATTTTCCTCCAAGAGAGAATGTAATTCTTCAAATAGAGACTCCATCTGAGTTATACATAGTTGTTTCTGGAGCAGTTGTAAGTTACTTTATTTTATAGAGAAGAGATTGTCATCTCATATCCAGCATATATCATTTGTTTCTTAGCCTGAAATCAGCAATGATTTCATCTGTACCTATTTTCTTGGTATGCTAAAATTTTTTTGTATTTAATACCCACATCATTTGTTTGTGATCTTGAAATGATTTCCTCTATATCCATTTCTAGAGTATGTTGTATTTTCATTACATTTACTAGCCATATCATTTGTTTGTGATCCCAAATTATTTCTTCTATACCCATTTCATTTCTATGTTTAAATTTCATGCATTTAATGGCCACATTATTTCTTTGTGATATTAATTGATACCATTCATGTTATGCATTATTTTTTTCTCATGTTATGTTGTTGGTAATGATTAATGCAAGAGCATGCCAACATCTGATGCACTTGGTGTGGTTGCCAAAAACTTGAATCTTAAGTTTTTTGAGGTATCAAATTACTCCTACTTATATGCATATTTGCCTATTCCTACTATTTTATGAGTCTTGTAAAAATAGGTTTATTGTTTTTTACTCATCTATTAGGAGCCCACTAGTTGGAAGTTTTTTGGAAATTTAATGGATGTTGGATTGTGGTTTGTTTTTGGTGAAGAAAGATTTGGCACTGGTGAGTTATATTTTTTTAATCCTTGTGTAAAACCATTATTTTCATACCTTTCTTGGTGAAAATTTAGTTTCTACTCTTAAAGTATCTCAGTTTGTTAAAAATAAAAAATGATATGCATAGCTCCTTATGTTAGGATCAAAGTCCCCTTGCTCATTTTCATAGATCTCATTGTTTGGTGTGTAGCTTGGGATCTATCACATGACATATGATTCTATCTAAATAATCATAGGCATGCACAACTAAATCTCTACTCCTCTTAGAAAATGAATAAACATGAGTTTGAAGAAGGTTTAGGAAAATAGAAAGAGGTAAGAAGTTGGGAAGACTAACTCCCTATGCCTCTTCCAGCAAACTTATTTCTTCAACAAGAAACTTATCCATGGAGAGTACATATGTTGCAGTAAGGAGGTCATGCAAGTAAGCCTTGAACATTCTAGCAATATAAGCAATACAATGCATGTTAGGCTCATCAGGAAACAACTCGATGTCTCCCTGTATAATGAGCTTGTACAACATTCCCTTTTGTATATATTGTATATCAAGGGTTAACGGAATTCAAACACCCTTTTGTATTTTATCATTGTATTTCAAGGGTTAACAGAGTTCAAACACCCTTTTGTATCTTATCTTATTTGATATTAATAAAATATTTGTGGACCCATTTATTGCCCGAAAAATATTTCAATCAAATTGTTGTTAATTTATAAAATTAATTACCAAACCACTCTGACATCATAGATGATATGTAACTTCGTTGATTACACTATATGACATTTGGTTATTGTGTAGTTTTTAAATTCATATTTTTCATTCTTTAAATTCGTATCATCTCTAGAGAGACAGTAAAAATTGAAATTAGTATTGTCTCCAAAGAGACAAAATGTTAGTATTTTGTATTGTCTCTAAGGATATGTAATAATGACATTGTCTCTAGAGAGACGAAAATGATATTGTCTCTAGAGAGACAAAAATTATATTGTCTCTTAAGAGAAAAAATATGTATCAATCAATATTGTCTCTTGAGAGACAATAATTAGAGACAATATTAGAGAAACCCGCTTTGAGATAATAATAGAGACGATATACAACTTTTTTATTGTCTCTATTTGAGACAATTTAGTCAAATTTTATCTCTATAAATGTTTCAAATGACCCCCCCCCCCTTGTATTAGTGAGTTATTAAATCTGATGAACCCTCTACAGTCTAGAAAGACCTTAATTTAAAATCTTGGAAAGATGTCGTGGATTGTAAGTATAAGTCAGTGATGTAAAAAAATGCTTGGAAGCTTGTTGATCTTCCACTAAGGAAGAAACCCATTTGTTGCAGATTGATATTCAAAACAAAGTATAAATAATATGGGACTATAGACACGTATAAAGCAATACTAGTAGTAAATGGGCATGAAAAAAAATAGGGCATTGACTATGAGGAGACATTTTCTCCCACAACTAAGATGAAAAATATCATGATGATCTTTGCTCTAGTTGCAAAATTTGGTTAGAAATTCCATTAGATGGACGTAAAAAGTTCCTTTTTGAACAGACATCTAAAAGAATAAGTCTACATGACTCCACTTCAAGGATATGTTGTACCTTCTTAAGAAAGAAAGGTATGCAGAATCAGGAAAACTCTGTATGGTCTTAAACATGCACTCCAGGCTTGGTACATCAATATAGATGAGCATCTCATACATCATGGATTTGTCATAAATCCATACTATCCTAATCTCTACCTCAAAAATAAAGGGGGGATTTTGATTATTGTTGTTTATGTTGATGATCGAGTCATAACTGGAAGTTTAGTGAAGATGATTGATGCAATGAAGAAAGTTTGTTAACCGATCATTTGACATGTCAAATATCAGGCTAATACACTACTATCTTGGTTTGGTAGTATGATAGAAAGAGAATAATATATTTGTTTCTCAGTTTAAGTATACCAATACAAAGCTTGATAAATTAAAGATGAAGGATTTCAAACCTATTTCTACACCTATGGAGATGAGACTACAGTTATCTCATTCAGATCCATCTCCTGTAGTAAATGCAACTCTCTATTGGCAGTTGATTGAGAGTCTCATTTACACAACCTATACTAGACCAGATATCAACTTTGGAGTGAGCTATCTATCCAAGTTCATGAAAGAACCCTGAGTTTGTCATTCGAAGGAAGCAAGGTGAATCTTGATATATCTCAAGGGAAAAGTATATCTTGGTCTAGAATACAAGAAGAATGACAATTTCTTCATGATAGGATATTTGGATTAAGATCATGTAGGTAACATTGATTAGAAAATCCACTTCTGGATTTGTATTCTTTTTGGGATCTGGACTGATATCGTGGGGAAGCAAGAAACAACACTTTTTTTATCTCTCTTCCATAGAAGTTGAGTATCATTCTACTGGTGAAGTTGTCTGGGAAGAAACATCGCTACGTCACATACTTGAAGAACTTGGAATACCATAGGAAAAACTGGCCACCTTGTATGTTAACAATGAAGGTGTTCTTAAAATTGTTCGCAATCAGGTTTTTCATGGAAGAACAAAGCACATTGAGGTCCAAGTACATTTCATATGGGAGCATGTCTTGAAACATAATATATATTTTCATTATTTTCCAACAGATGAACAACGAGTAGATATCTTCACAAATTCACTTGCACGTGACAATTTTGAGTTGTTCAGAGAGTTCTTCTCATCATCTCTTGAAAAAATGTAAAATTAAGGGGCAGAACGTTAGGGTAAAAATAATTTACTAAAAGGTAATTATGCATTGTTCTTAGGTAAATAAGTGGTTTAATAGTTTTATTATATGGTTATGATTTAATAAAAATTTATATTGTTTTTATTTCATACATGAGGTTCTTGTTGTACTTTTTCAACATTATATTTGTTTGTATTATTTCACGGTTGCGCCTATACAATTTATTTATTTGTTTGTATTTGGTTGTCCAATATCTATAAATATTGCATCCTACACCATTGTAAATGATTTTCTTGAACATTAATAAAATCATGAGGATTTCGTACCTCTTTGCTAATTACAAAAGGGATTGGTATAAGGTGAATAGCGTAATAACAAACTTTCAACTCTGAGATCAAGTTGTAAGACAAACAAGTTTTAAGTATAAAAAATGGTTGACACAATGCAAGTAGTGTAATAATACAAAAGGAAACTTTCCTATAAGTGAAATGTCCTAATGTTGGTGTTTAGAATACCACCAAAACTTAAATACATAACAACAAAATTTCAACACTTAAATAAAGATTTTATGGAAAAACAATTTAAGTGGATACAAATCAGGTTGATACAAAATAGGTTGATACAATTTTGGTAGCAATTTGTATTTCTCTCTTTTGACCAATAATACCAAAATATAACAAGGGAATTTATGAATGAGATGAAAAGTACATGGCAAAAATTTGGCAGAGTTTGTCCTTGTTCAAATAACAAGGTAGAAACTAGGAATTATTTTTACTATGTATGATTCATGATGAAAGATACAAGATGTAACTTCAATGTACTTTCTCCTTGTATAGGTTGAATGCATGGCAACCTGTACATAGTGTATTAGTATTTTTTTTTTCTTTTGACTTTGACAAGAAAAAGGTCATGTACTCAAAATATTAGTAGTTTTCCATACAAACCACAATGTGTTTAGAAAGATGATTGTAGTAATTTTTTATTCTCAAGATTGGTCAAAATCGGAATAGAAGAGCATACATGAAATTTAATCCAACTTTAAAAAAATGAGAAAACTAAAAGAAATTAAGTAATTTGAAAGATTGATTATAAATCAAAATGTTAGAATGAGGATTGTGGTTATTTTTTATCCTCAATATCGCTCGAAAGTGTAAGAGAAAAACATACATTAATTTTAATCCAACTTAAGAAAATGGAAAATCAAATGTAATCAAAGTATTCAAGTGTTAGAAACCAATTTAAAAAAAAAACCTAAGCCAAGAATCACAAAGCATGTAAAATTATGGAATTTTTAAAATTCAAGCCAAAAAATTGATAGAGAACACTAGTGCATGTAATTAAATGTTAATGCATGAAGAATTAATTATAGCATGTGAATTAGAATGCTAGCACATGTAGTTAAATGTTAGTGGGTGAAGAATGAATTCTAGCATGTGAAGAAGAATGCTAGCGCATGGAACAGAAATGAAGTAGGAAACATAGAGAAATGCAGGCATATGTAATTGAATGGTAACATGTGAAACAAAATGATAGTGCATGAATCAGAATGCTACTGCCTCATGTATATCCTATCTACACATACATAAATTAGAAAAATTAGAAATTCGAGTACAAGGATGGTTGACGATAATGTGTGTAGTTGGAATGTAGTGCATGTAAAGTTAACACTAGCATATACAATTGAACGCTAGCATGTGCAAGTTAACATTATCATAGGGATTATAAATTCTACTGTAGGAAGTATATTATTCTTCAAAACACGTGAAAAAATCCAAAAATGTCAAAAAATCTTTTATTTTTGATGATAAGTTTCTAATTTTCTATTGAAAGGAAGACTTAACATATGTAAACTCAACAAAACACATTAAGAATCATAAGTTATTTCAACATGTGTTAACGAGAGGTTTATTATGCAAAAATAAGCTTAAACAAAAATAATAATAAATATGAGAAAAAGGGGTGTCCCACCAGGTGTGCCATGTTGGTGCTAAAAACATTCTCATCATGTTTTTCCATTGAAAATCTATCAATTTAAGGCCTCTACCATAAATTATCTTCTCATGTTGTGCCTGAGAAGTCCTTGCATTCCTTTTATTTCCGTATTCAATCCATTCATGGGTCGAGGGTCACATATGGGTCCATTTGTTTTTCCTTCTTTCTCTGTCTCTTTGAAAAGGTCTGTAATTTGGGTTTCCCATTCTCTGTTCATTCAAAAACTTGGGCCCTCCCATTCTTTGTGTTTTTCATAGTTGGGATTTGTTTTCCTTGTCGATTTTTCCTGAAATAATTGAAGAAAAATGAATGGATGTAGCTCTGAGGAACGTATTTGAGCCTTGTAACATTTCTAAATCCTTTGTCCTTGGAAAAAATTTCATCTTCGGGCTCAAATGGTTGTTTTTCTGCATTTTACAATTTGACAGGTGTTTCTCCCAGTCAAATTTACATCCTTACATCAACAGAAAATGTGGCATCTTTTGGTTGGCCTGGGGAACGTAGGCAAATGCTTTAACTTGTAGCTTTTTGCCTTTTTGGCAAAAGGGAAAATTTGATTCCGTAACTCTGCTCAATTCTGATTGGTTCTTTATGTGCTTACGTGGCTTTGTCTAATTGAATGGGGCACGATGGGTTTGTTTTTGAACTTGTCCTTTTTGGCTACTTTGGAAAAAATTTGAACCTACCCCGTGGCCTTGCCAGGCTTCAATTAAAGCAAATTTTAAACGGTAGGGAAAAATTCTTATTTTGATGCCGCAGAAGGACACGAGGCAAGGTTAAAGGCAAAGATGTAGGTCTTCAGAGGAAAGTTGGATGTTTTTCCCTTTTGGTAAAATGGAGTAAAATTCTATAATTGAATCGTGCCCCTGCCAAGTCATTTTGAAGCCTTGAGGTCTTTAAAGTTGCACCATAATGACGCGTGGCAATTTGCAATGTCAAAAGCGGCGGGGAAATGGACCATCGGGGGCAACTTAGTATTTTTGCCTCTTATTCTCAAAAGGGTTAAAATATCAAAAATGGCCCGCAAGTGCGATAAAGGATCAGTCAAGGTTTGTTTCAAAGTCAACAACGGAGGTGCGAACCCTCAAGGGAAAATTGGAAAATTTTAGTTTTAGGAGAAAAGAGTTAAAGGTGAAAAAGGAAGTGCGCTTCTGATAGGACCCACATTGGGACACGTGTCAAGCCCATTTTTAAGGGCGGAGCTGCGGGAAAAACTTGGAAAATTTTCCTTTTTCCAAAAAGAGGTGAAATAGCAGAATTTGGCTTTGGTTGCTTTGGGGTCTACCTTAGGACACGTGTCAGGCTCATTTCCCAAAGGCGGAGGTGCGGAGCAAAATGTGAAAATTTTACATTTTTCCAAAAGTTGTAAAAGGAAAAAAGTAAACCCACAGGCCTAGTCTAAAATTAAATCTTCCACGTGGACAACCCAAATTCAAAGTAAAGATCAATGGCAGTTGTGTTGTCTGATTCTGATTTCCCCCCCCCATTTTTACTGAAAATCTCCTGGAAGTGTGAGTCTTCATGATTTCTTGGTATTTCCTACACACCAATTAGAGAGGGGATTTAATTTCAATATCTAAGTTTGGTGGGGGAGATCTGGAGACATATTATCAACATTCAAATTGATCTAGACTATTGGGTCTTGATTTGATCTTTCCATTTTTCTTCTCCCGAGCACGTAAGGAACCAAATTTGACAGATTAGGGGTGGAAGTGGTTGGCGAGTAGAAGGAAGAGTGATTTGCCAGAGGAAGGAGTTGAATACGTGGAAGATATTCGACGAGATCTTCCCCTTGAGCACCTGGTGACCTTTTGCAGATCTGATTCTGGGAATCATGATCGTAATCATGGCAAACACTGGAGCACTCAATGTTTGGGTTTTGGGGGGGGGGGGGGATCTATTGCAAAATGTTATAAATGGCATGATTTTTTCTGTGAAAGAGGTTGGAGTGTTAGAGGTTCAAAGAATTATTTTCCTAATCGAGGAAAAGGATTGACAAAGCCTGTCTTTTTTTTGAGAAGCCATCTAAGAAGCCTGTATATCTCTTTTCTTTTAAATTTTATCATGTTAAGGTGGTTACGAGTGTACAGCCATTGACAAGCTTTGAGATTGTTCTAGAAAATATCCTTTGCTGATAAAGTTAATCAAAGTCAAGTTATTCTGTGTTGATCTTGATGAAAAATGTGTTTGTTTCATTTCTGAATGTTTGCAAATAGTTTTTCTTGTTTCTTGTTGTAATCTTGTATCAAAATCTATCTTAATCACATAGATCTCAATCCTTGTGATAGTTCAGTGGCATCTGCAATTTCATTTCTCAGAATAGCTTTCATCTGGGAGTGAAATAAATGATTTAAAATCACTTTTCCTTCATCTGAAATCAACAAAGTCTTCTACTCCCTCTCTTGCACTCTAGGGTTTTATAATTCTCTAGGCTTATTGTTTAGGCTCAGATCTTGATACTTTATTGTTGTATTTCCAACTCGAGCCTTCATGTTAGAATCTACAATTAGGATTTCATGAAATTCCATATTTGTTAAATCATGAACCATCCATTGAAGCATTTATCCCCTTGGATTTAAAGAATCCATTTTAGCTACTCTAAGACATTCTGTTGATTTAGTCTTCGAAAAAATATAAATATCACGAAAAATGAAATTGAGGGGATAAAAGGTCATCCTTGGTATATTCAATTCCCAAGTTGATAAATCAAATAATTAAACAACATCCAATACCTTATATGTCAAGTCAAAACATCACCTTTGGTGGATCCTGTGTGTATAAAAATGCATAGTTTCTAAGGATTGACTTAAATCATGCAGAAACAATGGAGTTTCCAAATGTCTTATTAGCCTCACACATTACTTCCTTGTGGTGGATAAATATCACTAATGAATTGTGAGAATAATTTTGAAACAACATAGTATAAAAAAAATACAAAATGTTTACGAGTGTGTTAACGAGCTTACCTTATGATTTTCCCAAGGTCGTTAAATCTATGGGCATGACAGTGGGCATCAAAGCGAGGTTTACAAACACTTGAATCTCTAGGATAAATAGAGGTTATGATATGTACGTACTCTTACATGATGTGGGTGCCAAGTCAATCCCAACCTAGAGGGAAATGCATATTTATTGTGGTGTTCATGTGATCTTATCCTTGTGTTAGGTGCTATAAATTTATTTCCAAGTATGTTAATCGATGGATTCTAAAAGTTCTTGATATACTGGTCTTGGAATCCCCGGACTACCAGAACGAAAATATCATTTATGATCTGGATACTTCCTGATTAGTGTTAACTATGTGGGAAATCCATGATGCTTGGGGGATACCTAGAGAACATTTTGGAGGAAGATCCAAAGATTGGTTAATCATTATCGATGCCTTATATCATTCAGTGGTTATGACATAATGGTTATGTTATTTGATAGTGGTTGTAGATATTGATATTTTCTTTTGGTGCATCTGGATACCTATAATCCACCTGGGAGAGCATAAACATCATGACATATATCTTATTCGGATCCATATTATTTTATATACCAAGACTCACACTTGATGATTTGTATCCCTAAAGGCAACCCACGAAATGTAAATGCATAGTAATTGTGATGTAGATATTTTCATATGATGTTTAGATTTGTAAACTTGACATTCTTTACCAAGCTGAACGTAACTTTATACGATTAATTGGTTTATCCAAAGAATCTTCTAGAGCTCTTCTTGTTATTTTTGTTATTTTCGTTACAATATTGTTGTTGTTGAAAGCAACTACTTACCACTCTTAGCCTTAGTAGAATTGTTGCGATTTCTTAGATTTTATCTATATTGGTGACTCAGAAATTCCAATTTTTTAATACTCTTATCATATGGCTAAACTGTCATACAAGATGTTATGTGGTTTTATATGCTTAGACAAGGTGAGTTGGCTCTATCTTGTTTGTATAGATGTTCTCTTTTCATACGGGGGTACTTGCCCAAAGTCGTCATGATTGCATGTTTGGGGCTGAAGATACATGCCCTTAGAATTTGAATGTGTACTGGGATCTATTTTTCTAAGAGACCATAGACTGACCTGGGAGTCTGGACTTTGATATTGGAAACTCAATCCTCCTTTGGTGGAGTGACACTTGTGATATTTGGTCAAATTCCTATTTTGCAGAGAGCATACTTGATATTGATTCATCTTTAGTTGAGAGGCTCCTATGATTTTTTTAGTCCTCTATGGTTGAGAGACCCTCATGATGCTCTATTCTCTTCAATGGATTGAATTTTATGCTAAATGCAGTATGGATCGAACAGATATTGATTCTATGATATGTATTATGGATTAGTTGATTGGATTAAAGAATGTTATGCAGTATTAATTAGTGTCGTTAATTGGGGATCGAGGATTTGTGCTTCTCCTTTCTTTCTATGATTAAGTGTCATTCACCGTTGAGATGGATATGGTAACCAATTCAGGATGTTAGCTGGGTTATGTGAGGAAATAGTCCACTAATTTCAAAGAAATTATGGTATACTGGAGGATAGTGTACTGTTGGATAGGATGGCTCATGGATACACACAATGGATGTTCTAGACTTAGGTGTTTATAACAAGTCTTCTTTGGGAGGATGATCAATGTACTTGGACTATGAGAATGTTCCTATTATGTAAATATGGCCATTATAATTAAAATCAATTCATAAATTATGCTATTTGAAATGTGATTATTTTGGTCATAGGGACCCATCTTTAGACATATGGTAGGGCATACTCTCTTTGTCATTTTTGCAAGTATACCATGTTATAAGCCCTTGAGTATTGATTCTAATAACCTTGATGCATTGAAAGTTTCAGGTAAGATTGCTTCGTATCTCCAGTTTTTAGAATGGGGGTATGTTATGGGTGACTTAAAGTGTGAGACTCTTAGAAATAATCTACCTGAATGTTGTCTCTAGATTCATAACTAGTATAGAAGGTTTTGGAATTGAATATCTTTGGTATCCACTCGTTGAGTGATATTATTTTGAATGATAGTTCATGAGAATGTTATTTTCCCTATACTGAAACTAAGCTCATAAAAATCCTTGAAAGTAAAATGTTTGGCTCCCTACATTTATCCTTCATTGATTATACTTGTTGTGACTTAAGAGAATTGTTTAAAGGGGTGCTTTGGTATGCCCCTTAGCTCTTGGGAACCCCTATTTAAGATAGGAATGTTCGTTTTTGTTTAATATAGTCATGCGTCTAACCTTGGTTACTTTTTACAATTGTAATGCAATTTACACATTAAAAGATAACATTGCAGAATGAAATGAGGAACACAATTACCTATGATGTAACTAGTATTCAAGTGCATAGTTTTTTTTTTAAAACTAATGAGTAGAATGTAAAAATTAGGAACAACTATGGTAATCCTAACTCTTTTACCCACTTTTAGCTTAAAAAGGAGAAATAATAACTTAGTATTGTAGATAACTAGACTCAGAATTCTACAATGTCATCTTTCTTATGGAATCTTAAAATATATTTACCGTCACACATATGGTGTGATGAGATGTCATACCAAGTTAATTGGTGCTGGTCCTTGATTGTGCAAGTTTATGGGGAATTAAAACAAACAAATAAGACCCCCTTTTGGCCCCCCATTTCCATGCTTGCACGAATTTATAACGTGTTTATACTTACTGTTAGTCACCGAATTCACAGCACCCCTGGATGTTGATCAGATTTCTAGTTTCATCATACTTGAGCTTCCAGTGTGATTGCACAACATGGAATCCTTTCTCCAAGTTGTGGGACTTGCAAAAATGAGAAAGGAATCTCCAGAGAAGGCTGGTTCCTATGCTCCTAAACTACCTGCCACAAGCTATTCTAATGCAGGGGAAACTAACTATTATAATCTAAATTTCCAAGGGACCAGGGAGAGAGAATGCATAAAATGAAATCCTACACTAAAGTGGTGATACACCAAAAAAGGAGGGTGTGAGAGTAGTTTTCAAATTCATGAGATGCAAAAGCAAAGTGCACACTAGAAGGGGTGATTTCAGTTCTCCACAATCTAGCAAAATGCATTCACAAAAATACCTCGAACATACACAATGATAATGGATCACTGCATGAACATAATAATAGACACAATATTCTTGTAAAAAAGAGGTTGAAGGGGCAAGAAGTATCAAGAAAACACAACAGGGGAAGATACATCCACAAACTTATATTTTATTGCTTCCTGATGTGCACAGTTCAATTGGTTACAAGGTAAGGGCCTGGATCACCATGCAAGGAGTCCACAACAAGGGCCTGCAACACATTGGCTTCAAAATACAATTTTGGTAAAGATTTGCTACACAAAACTACATTTTTTACAATGAGCCCAACTCTCCAATTTATAGAAGAAATGAGAAGAGAAAGAGAAGGGAAAATGGAAATCCTGAAATCTGTCCTTCAACCACTTGTAAGAGGAATTAAATGGAGTAAAATGATTATATACATACTTGCAAAAGGCTCCCCATATTGTCCCATGTGCTGCAGCGGAGAAAGAATGATGACCATCGCCTCATTAATTGCACTCCCAACTACCAAATAAAACACTGTTATGAACTCGGCCACGTTTTATAAAAAAATATCCATTAATTTCTCACCAAATCTAGAATTTATTGATTTTTTGTGCATCGGGCTCAGAGCCATGATTCCAACGGTACCAATTTTTGCGATTTCATTGAGAAATGCAAAAGTTATGGCCTTCTGAGTGCAGGCAGCTATTTTGGGTTTGGCAGGCGTTTTCTGTCATTTGACGAGAATGAGCATTAAATGATTAGATCTGAATATGTTTCTTTTAATTAAATATATCTACCCTCATTCTAGAAAGTCCAATTTTGTGAAAATCGGAGCTCGGAGTCAAAAGTTATGGCCGTTTGAAGTTTCACCGGTCAAACGTTGACTTTTCTTCTTTGCCTTCGGCCGCTTCGGCTTTTCGTGTCCCTTGCGTCCCATGCACATACCTTTGTCCCAACTGTCCCAGATGAAAATCTCCTGCTTCAGCTGATTCGGGCTTCCTTGTTCCTGTTTGAGGTGAAGACACGTGGCGAGATTCCATTCGTTGGCGGCTCTTTCGGCTTTTCGCGTCCCACGCGTCCCGACATCCCAACTGTCCTAGACGAAAGTCCCCTATTTCGGCCGAATCGGCTAGCTCTTTCGCATCGCTCCGTGTACTTTTGGCCTAGATGTCCCAAAGTGTCTGGGACAAATATCTCCGAACCGCCTGAAATGAACCAACTTGCGCCAAACCAGCCGATCCGCGTCCCGCGCGTACTTTTGGCCCAGCTGTCCCAAACCGCGCAAAAACAAAAGACTTAGGAGATTTTTTTCCCTCTTTTGGATGATTCATCTTTTCGCATCCCACGCATCTTGATGCCCCAACTATCCCGCAGACTGCCTGGACTAGGACTTAGCTGATTTTCTTCAGTTTTTTTCAGCCCCCAAGCTATGTATAACGAACCTTAGTACGACCCGAACCCTTCAGACCCGAAATGCCTTAACACAGTCCTGCAACCTTATTTTTTGCATTTCTTCCATTTTCTCAATCTGTTGGGATTTATTCTTGGGTGGGGGAGTTATAAAAAGGCCGAGGGGACCTCGAAAAACATGATTTTGGGCCTCGAATCAATCTTACTTGCTCGGGACTGAATTATCTGATGCGTGTTATCAAAATTACCGTAAGGGGTGAATTTTGGATAACAGTAATGAGAAACACTACACATGGATTGTCTCGAGAGAAATCTGATATGTCCTTGTTAGTGAAATATATGGTGCATGGATTTTTTTGAGAGACTGAATGAGGTGTGTAAAGGCCACCACAGAGTTATCACGTTAAATATGAATAGAACGAAGGGCTACCTCTAGCGCTTGATGAAAATTAGGTGCATTATGCACACAAGTCATAAATATAAATCTTAGCGGGTGTATTTTTAATTTGTTTAAAAATGTAATAACCATTATCATTAGTAAGAGGAGCTCACAAATTGATTTGTGGAGGAATAGAAGTGAGTGGAGTAGTAGGAGGATTAGTGTGACAAGTAGTTATGACATTGATACAAGCATCACCCCTAGGCATAATAAAGCAAGAAGGATGTTGAGTATGAACTTTCATGAAATAAACAGTAGTAGTAACTATACTAGAGACCTTAGTAGGTATGATATAAGGATAAGATGATTGAGTCATAAATTGATAAAGAGAATACATGTGGAGAAGGAAGAGTTTGATCGTTCACATTCACCAAAATGATTATACTAAAGTAGAACATATTAGCCTAATTTGATATTATAGAAGAACTAAATAAATAAATAAATGTAATGTTGAAACTACTCAAACAGCTAAGATACTAAGCTGATTCGTCGAGGTTGATGGAATGTGTTGTAGTGGAGACCGGTTTAACATGAAGAGGAAAACATTGCACAAGAGCCCGAGAAAGTGCATAGCTAAGCTGTCTGGCGGGACTGGGGCACATAGAAAAGGGATTGGGGTGCATGGGGTAACCCTTGTTTATTTCTATGTTCCCTATATTATGAAAAATCCTCTATAAAACACCTCCAAGGTGTTGCTAGATGTTCACTTGTGATAACTTCCTATTGCAAGAATGTCATTGTGTGATCATTGAAGCACTCATAAACCTGCAATAGAAGAATCACCATGAAAAAACCCTATAAAAAGCATCAAAATCCTACAAACTAAAGATGCATATGAAGGGATTAGAATGTCCTCAACTTCCAATGGATGGACTTATCACCGAGCGCTACACTCCATCTCAGATCTAATGTAGGTCTCAGTGTGTGTGTGTGTGTGTGTATAATTGTTCCCTAGGTTATCTTATGCAAGTCACACTTTATGAGTAGAGAGCAATAGCTAGATGTAGAATCTAAATAAATGGTGCATGGAATAGATTAAAATACCCTCCTATGAAGTGTGATGCAGACGAACTAGCCTTTTACCCATGTGATGGAGTTAGATTGATGTAAATTAAATAATATAATCCTTTGATGGATGCAACCTTAGGTGGTAATAGTAAGTGCTTAGTGCTTGGTCCCTCATTATGGTCACATTAATTTATATTTATATGCGTCTATTGCTTTAATTTTGTAATTAACCCTGAAAATTACAACCACCAAAAAGATAGAAATATCAAATGACTTAAAAGTTCCCAAAAAGTTAGAGGAAAGTGCAAGGAGGATCGTGGCACCTAGAGGGGATCAAGGTGCCTACGGGGTGCCCGAGTCCTAGCTAGACTACCTAGTAAGAAATAGGGACAACCCAATATAACATTACCAACTAGGAAAGTGTGGGTGTAAGATTGTAACTAATATCAAAAAATAATTCATGATGG
Organism: Taxus chinensis; assembly: GCA_019776745.2. Lineage (NCBI taxonomy): Eukaryota > Viridiplantae > Streptophyta > Pinopsida > Cupressales > Taxaceae > Taxus > Taxus chinensis. The sequence continues at coordinate 562,443,162 of CM034156.1, forward strand.
CCAAAGACATGGGTTAATCAATAATTTTTATACGTATAAATCATATGAATAATAATATGTAATCATGAATACATAATTACCCAAAGTACATGACTTTATGTCTACATTTGGGGGCATTCATATGAGTAAATATGTCACACCATACAACATTATACACAACACGGTACTAGTACAACATATTTTTTAGTTTCAGACAGGGCTCAGAATCACACTTGGGTTCTTAGTAGAGCAATTTCCTTCCTAGATGTTAGTAATCAGGAGGTAGATCTTCAGTATTTTTCAATTCAACACAGTTTTTCAACATGTCACAAAGGATTTTAATAGGGAAGAGATTCCTTTATCACTAGGATATTTACATTTGCGGAAATTACACGCCATCTGTAGTGGTTTTTTATCATGGTGATTAATTAAAGGTTAAAGGATGACACCAGACTTTCCTCTCTACACTACTTCTTTCATTGTGTAGGATCACCAAAAAACAAACATTTCATAGAACTCTACAACTTTGGGAAGTTGTTAAAGGTTAGAGGATGACATTATACTTTCCTCCCTATACTTCTTCTATGGTGGCATGATATCACGCAAAAATATTTCCCTTCATCAACATATTTAACATCATTTCTACAATATTTTCTTGTCACAGATTAGGTGCACATGTTCTTGTTCACATTTTTATCATTTTTACATACTTTTTACATATATATAGGAATATTTGACAACTTGTTCATTCTTCTCTTCTGTAGGTCCATCCTTATGGGAAGTGTTAGTCGACATCATCAACATATTCACAATAACAAAAAAAAAAAATATTGGCATCAACAACAAGTATATCATGACATCTACACATTATTTTCCATCCTAGGTTTTATTTTCATCGTCACATTTTTGCACTTTCTCCTCCTTAGTATCCACGCTTCACATTTTTATCACTTCACACTTTTTGTAGTCCTTCGGGACGCTTTTATCATCGATATACATGGTTATCAAGTACACATTGTTAGTATCCAAATTTAATCTCCTTTAGAGGCCAAGAAACATCATGAATTTAACAGGACACTCAGAGGCAGATATATGATTATGTATGTCATTTTGTAGCTAGGGAAAGAATTGTATCTGAATTTTTAGCACTTCAGGCTTTGAACGGAGTTGGTAGCACCTTAAAATGATGTGATCTACTCCTAACTATTTTAGATTGTGCCTTTCAACCAAGGTAAGAGAACCTATTTTGTAACCTCTATTATTGAAGAATGCTGATAAATCCTTCTTTTACAAAAATTTTATAGGGAAGACCTTGAGAAAATATGATCAACACACCAGATATGACTCTCATAAGTTGTCACTTCCAGACTATGGAGATATTTTCAAAACAAGGAAAAGGTTAGTAAAGACATTTGGAAACCTGATTCTTTTTTCATGCTTTGGTAATAGAAACTATGCATTTGTATACACACAGGAGAAACATGGGTAGTACGGGTAAGATTGGATATTTTAAATAGATTTTGGTGGGAGGTGAGGTAGGATGAACTTGATTCACCATATCCTTGAGAGATTTTACAAAATGGAAAACTAAATCAATAGAATGCCACAGAGTAGCTAAAATTTTTCTTTAACCAGAATATGTGCTTCAATGGAGGCCCAACTTAGCACTTTTTCATGCAATCTATGAGATTCTAACATGAAGGATCGAGTTGGAAAACACAACAAAGCATCAAGATCTGAGCCCAATCATGCTTGAGGTACACCCAGAGGCTTACAGATAATATTTGTCAACAAATGAAAGAAAAGTGATTTTAAATCGTTTATTTCACTCCTAGATGAAGGTTTTTCTGAGAAATGAAATTATAGATGCCACTAAACTGTCACAAGGATTGAGACATGTGTGATTCAGACAAATTTTGATACAAGATTGTAAAAAGAACAAGAAAAACTATTTACAGACATTCAAAAATAAAACAAACACATTTTTCATAAGATCAACACAAAATGACTCGAGTTTGATCAAATTTATCAGTAAGGGAAAGTTTCTAGAACAATCTCAGATCTTGTCAATAGCTGTACACTCACAACCACCTTGACACGATCAAATTCAATACAAAAGAGATGTACAGGCTTCTCAAATAGCTTTTAAAAAATGGGCTATATCAAGATTTTTTTTTAATTAAAAAAATCAGTCCTGACCCCTAACACTCCAACCATTCGAATGATAAACTCATGCAATTTATAAAATTTTCCATAGAGTTTTCCCCCCAAAAACCTAAACGTTGAGTGCACCAATGTTCGCCATGATCTCGATCGTGATTCCCATAATCAGATATATAAAAATCTGTCAGGTGTTCAAGAGGGTAGATCTCTTCGAATATCTCCCTCATTCAACTCCTCCTTCTAGTAGATCACCTTTTATTCAACTCGTCAACCGCTTCCACCCCTAATCTATCAAATCTGGCTCTTTGCGTGCTTAGGAGAAGAAAAATGGAATATCAGATCAAGCGTAATAGCTAGATCATTTTAATGATGATAAACATCTCCAGATCTCACCGACCAAACTTAGATATCAAAATTAACTCCCCTATCTATTTAGCGTGTAGGAAATACCAAGCAATCATGAAGACTCACACTTCCAGGAGTCTTTTGAGTAAAAATGGAGGGAAAATTAGATTCAGACACACAACTTCCATTGATCTTTACTTTGAATATGGGTCATCCAAGTGGAAGATTTAATTTTAGAGTAGTCCTGTAGTGCAGACTTCCCTTCGACGCTTTTGATATTGATCATGATACTGTTAACTCTATTATGGGCATTATTATAGTTTTGATTTAATATGGTGTTAGATGTCAAATCATGGATTATTGTTGACTCTGATTTATATATGATGCATGATGATTGTTAGAGACATTTTATATAGATGTTGACATGCTGTTGGACATGGTTACATATATATTTTTGGATGTTCTTAGGACATGTGATATTTGGATATATTGAGTGGACCGAGAAAATTGAATTTAAAATTGATGATTATATAGTTGATGAAATTGTAAGTGATATTGTTGATTATCTGGATGTTGTTATGATTCATATATATATTAATGATTTTGAAATTATATTATATTCATTTGGATGTTCTGATATGGCCACGAGGACAAAGGGGTATTTGTATTGTGCAGGTTAAAAATATCACAACAAACATCGGGGGATTGGAGACCAACCACATTGGAATTCTAGATTAATTCAACAAGGTCACCATGACAACTTGTATTGTTTGTGTGTGTGTGTTTGATTGTTAGGGATTCCCATGGGGGGGTTCATCTTTAAATGTTACCAAGGGTTATGTGTATTTATTTATTTGGTTCTTTTTTATTGATGTTTGTATGTGTTTATTAAGTGATGTGTTTACCCCTTTCATTATTTATTAATTGTATTTATTAATTGTGGTAAATTAATGTGAATAAACATGTTGTTAAAATTAATTAATCAAATTGGGACTAAGAAAGTAATTATTAAATTTGTTGGCCTAAAATGAAAGTGTTTTAAGAAATGTTTAAGTGATGTGTAAATTAATTTTGGAGTATGAAACACTCCACCTCCTTTTGAAATTCAAATTTTTCCTTGGAGGCTGATTTTGGAGGCTTTTGGGACAAGTTAAGCTTGTCCCATACCTCTTAAATTTGTATAGCAACATTACCTATGGTTGGAGAGTCTAAATCAGTCCTTAATCATGCATTTTTGTAAGTCAAGTTGTAAGTTGTAATTGCACTTTATTACATTTTTTTTAATTTCATTCCCTATGGAGTATGGGTTTGTTTTGGAGTGTGTAAGTAATATGTCATATTATTCACCCACCCATTTAATATGCATTGGAGAATGAAGTTGACCTTGGGTGTGGAGTTGAGAATTTTTGATCTAGACGATCTACCATCACCAATCTGACACTGTGACAATTATTTACAGGGAACTCCTCGTGCTATGATTATTTACCAATGCACAACTTTTAGTTTGGTGGATGGAATCTGCAAACACAATAGCAAATAGAACACAAGAATACCATAGACTATGATAAGAAGGAATGATGATAAATCTGAAATATGAGAGTAAATTATAATATTAACATGAAATTGTTACAATCTCACCCATGAGGTACTTCAAGTGTTACTAACTTCACTTGCCTTCCAACAATAACTATTGGAGAAACTTCACAATTACACCTCTTAATGGCTTCTTTAACACACCTTCAAAATGATGGCTTCCTTTACACACTTACTCATACAATATTTCTCACTACTTCCTTCTATGCTAAATGAGGGGGGGTGACCTCTTTATTTATAGAACTTCCAGGCTTATCCATCTTATCTCTAAGATAGGATAAGAAATCCACTCCGACGAATCATATTCCATACCTTAACTCTTATCTGTACATGTAAGCTTATCTTTTAAGATAAGATAAACCTTATCATCTCACATGGGTTCCACATTTTTAGACTTTTTACAAATAAAATACACAAAATATTTATGACCTCACTCCTTGTCCTTATTACCAATATAATATTTATAATTCCTAATCATGTAGACCCTACTTCTCGACTTACCCCAACTTTGACATTTTAACATTACTGGACCACTTACGACAAATATTTACTTTTTACCACAACATTCCTATTGTACTTTTGACTATTACCGTACTATACATCATTGGCGATGTCGTACTAGCAACGTCGTTATCTTCTATCGGATGCTACTACTAATTATACTTAACAACATCCTATTCCTAATACATACATTAATGAAATAGAAATTATGGAGGAAAATTTTAGTGTTGACATCTTCCCCCTTACTAGCTTCTACTCTGTCCTTAGAATAGACTATTCTGGTGCTTGGAAAATCTTCAACTTGTCGTGGTTGACCCATTTCATAATGGGAGTGCCATCCAATTCCTTAAGTCGGTACGTACCATTTTCATTTACAACTGCTACTGCTATTTTGTAGGGCCCCATCCATTTTGGAAGAAATTTTTTGTCTGCTTTTTTTGTATCTAGAATCATATACTGAACCAAGTCATTCACATTAAATTGAAACAAACGGATCTTTTAATCAAAGTATTCCTTCTGCTTCATTTTATTTTTATAGCTTGTATCCTTCACTATTTCCCTCATTTCCTCTAGCAAATGAAGATGTACCAACCTTTCTTTTACTGAATCACTTTCATCCATCCTTTCATTTTTCATAACTCTCACAGTGGGAATATCAAACTCAATAGGAAGAACTAGATCAATGCCATAAGCCAACTAAAATGGGGAGTATCTTGTTGCTGACTTTGATGTTGCCCTATATGGCCATAATGCTGCATGAATCCTTTTATCCCACTTATGTACCTACAAGGCTCCATCTTTTGCTAGAATTTGATACAACACAAAATTTATTCATTCCACCTGTCCATTTGTGCTTGGCTTGTATGTTGTTGCCTTCCTATGCTTAATAGAAAACTTACTGATTAGGGCTTCTACCACCTCATTAATGAAGTGGCTTCCTTGATCTATTACAATTTCTAATGGACAACCAAATATGGTGACAATGCATTCATATATGAACCTTGCCACTTCATCCATGGAAGTTGTTTTCAATGGCCTAGCTTCAACCCACTTGGTTAGATAATCTATGGCAACTACAATATACTTATTTTGGCATGGGGTAGTTGGAAGTGGACCTACAATTTCTATTCCCCACTTTTCAAAAGTTCCAAGTGGAAGAATATGGAATAATGGAGCTGATGAAGTCTTACGATTACCATGTGTTTGACAAATATCACATGTCTTACAATAATTATAACAATCTCTAAAAAGAGTGGGCCAGTGATAACCTGCATCCAAGATCCTTCTTGCTATAAGTTGTCCAGAGAAGTGTCCTCCACATGTACCATTGTGGAATTCTTCTATCAGCGCCTTCCCTTGATCACGTCCAACTACCCTCTTGTATTGTCCATCAGGTCCTATTCGAAATAATACTCCATGCAGAATAGAATATAGATGACTGGCTTGAGTAATATTCCTCTTAGTCTTTGCATTACCACTATCAGGAAACTTGAATTCATTCAGATAATTCCAAATATCTATGTATTCACTAGGTATTGTGTCAAGGGATAACAATGTTGCATTGAGAAAATCATCATCATCAAAAGATGAACCTAAACCATCATAGACTCGAGAGAGTGCATCTCCATTGACATGCTTCTTTCCTGGCCTATCTATAATATCAAATTCAAATTCTTGTAGCAAAATTATCCATCTTGCTATCCTCCCTGATGGGTTAGGCTTATTGAAAATATATTTTAGAGCCTGATGATATGTTATAACTATAAATTTCTGCCATAGCAAGTAATTTCTAAACTTCTTTATAGCAAAAATGATAGCTAGAGCCTCCTTTTCAGTTACAGTATAATTTACCTCAGCACTGCTCATTTGTCTGCTCCCAAAGTAAACTGGATGTTCATTCACATTTTCATCCTTTTGGCTCAGAGTACTTCCTAGTGCTGCATCTGAGGCATCAGTGTACACAATGAATGGCTTGCTCCAATCTGGATTCTTTAGAATAGGTGAAGACACCAGGGCTTCCTTCATTTGTTCAAAAGCTTCATGCGCCTTATTTCCTAGTTCATAAGTAACATTCTTCTTCAAGAACTGGGTTAGTGGCTGTGCAATATTTGAGAAATTCTTGATGAACCTTCTATAGTAACCCACATGGCCTAAAAAATGATCTCAACTTACTTCTATTCATAGGAAATGGTAACTCTTTGATTTTTGAAACTTTATCAGGATCAGTACCAATACCATCTTTGGATAAAACATGCCCTAAAAAATGCCTTTAGAACATCCAAAGACACACTTTGTAGGGTTTATTGAGGCTTGTGCTTCATCTAACCTTTGAAATGTTGTCTCCATCTGGTACAGGTGGTCCATCTTGCTCCCATAAATGTAAAAATCATCCATAAATACTCTGATGAAGTTACCAATGTAGGGTTCAAACACCCTATTCATCAAGCGCTGGAACGTTACCAGAGAATTACACAACCCAAAAGGCATAAATCTATAAGCAAACATTCCCCAAGGAGTGTGAACGTGGTCTTCAGCTGGTCTTTCTATGTTATAGGAACTTGGTTATATCTGCTATATCTATCAGAAAAACAATAGGACTCCTGGCCAGCTACTTCATCCAAGATCTGATCTGAGAATGGAAGAGGGTAATGATCCTTCTTTGTTGCCTTATTGAGCTTCCTGTAATCAACACAAATGCGTAGCTTCCCATTCTTTTTTATTGAGATCACAATGGGAGAAACCCATTCTAAATTCTCCACAGCAAATATGAATCCTGCATCAAGAAACTTATCTATTTATTCTTTTATAGTCTTGGAAAAATTAGGATTCATTCTATATGGCATTTGCTTTATGGGCTTAGCACCATCTACTAGCTCAATAGAATGTTTCTACCCAACTTACTTGACGAAGTTCCTTGTAATCAAAAGTGAATATTTGTATGTACCTTCGAAAGAGCTGGAGGTAGCATTCCTTCTCACTCTCCATCACAGCATCACCAATCTTTATTTGTTGGAGACGATCATCAATTTCTTCTTCAGATAATTTTATGGGTTCATGAGTCGGTGTGACTAGAAGGATATCCATGATTGAAACATCAACCTCACTTTCTTCATCTTCTGTGTCCACTTCAATGGTACTAGAGTAATCAGAGGATGTCCAATCATCAGTTTCATCACTTGAATCCATGGGTCCTGCCTTATGATGCCGAGGGATCACATTTATCTTCACCCACTATCTACCACGTCCAAGTGTCATGAAGCCTTCATTTCAGTAGTTTCTTGCATGAAATATCCTTAGCCATGGCATTTCCAACAACATCTGGGTACGCAATAGTACCATTTTTCATCACCTAAAAGTCTACCACACATACAACACCCATAACAGATATTGTCACATTTGAAACTACACCTTCTAGTTTAGTTTTTCCCTTATTTAATGACCTTAACATAAGTGTTGAGGGGTGATCAATTTTTAAACCCAACATATTTATTACAGACTCGGTCATTACATTAACTGCAGCACCTCCATCAACTAAGACATCATGAATTGAAATACCATTACATAATACCTCAACTTGTGGAGCATAGGGATTTTCTTTTGCCTCCAAAACAGGGACCTCAACCTCCTTCCTTCGTCGAGCATTGAGTCCACTTTGCAGCTCCCGCCTCTTCTCAGAAGACATAGCCAAGAGTTGACCATATGTAATATTTGCAGGCCTTTTGGATAGATCTTCTAAGATAGAGTATAGTCTTTGTCTCTGTGAAATCAAAAAATCCTGCACACCCAACTTTCTTCTCCTATGTTTCTTACTATTTTCTCCTTTCATCTTCTTAGGATCATTTCCATCTTGATTATCTTTTTCTTTCTTTCTTTTTGTTACAAACACATCTACTTCACTATTTATTCTCTTATCTACTACATGAAAAGAATTGACAGGTGCTTTTCCTTTATCATTATCTCCTTTACCAGATGTAGAAGCTCTATCTAGACAATTATACTTATAATGACCCTTTTTATAACAACCATAACATACAACTTCAGAAATATTTCTTTTTGGACCTCTATCTCCTCCCTGAGAACTAAATTCTTTTCCTTGAAGAAGATTAATAGTTAACTGGCCCATCTTCCTGAGCAGATCTTCATACTCAGTAGATGTATTAGGAGAAAGATTTGTGCTCACCGAGAGTGGTGGTGGATTCTGAACCAAAGGTGCTGGTGTAAGCTCTACTTTAGCAACAATTTCTTTGGGCTCCTCTTCCATGCTTTCTTCTTGCCTTCTTGCAATCTCCTTTGCTTGTTCAATGGTAGCTGGGTGGTCATACTTCACTCATTGTCTGATCTCTAGCTTCATCCCAAGAATGAAGTGCTTACATAGGAGATTATCCATGCCATTCATCAACCCATCCGTTAATCCTTCCTTCCAGATCTGGGCATCGAGCTTCCTCCTTAGCTCTAGAACATGAGCATGATAATCCCTTATCTTCTCCTTCTCTCCTTGGGATAGCTTTTTGATATCGATCATGAGATCTGCATATTTTTGTTGTTCACCAAATTCGTCAAGAAAACTTTCAGTTAATAAATCCATGAGTTTTTCACATTATCACCTAGTGTTTCAAACCACATAAGGGCTGAACCATCAAAAAGGTAGGAAAAAATTCAGTCCATTATTCCCTTCTTATAAGGCCATTACAAGTACAAGATCGTTTAAAATCTTGAATGAAAGAGGAAGTATCTTCATTAGATTGGGCTGAAAAATAGGAATCTTCCCCATTTCCAAAAGTAACCACAGTGAAATACCAACCCACAAGTACAATCAACAAGACTTATGTGCACAAATAATTGGAATCACTATAATAGAAAATAGAATGACCACAGTAAACTACGGTAAAACTTGACTTTACTGTGGTAAATACTATTCATAGTAAAAAGTGAAGTTACTATGGTAAATACTATTCACTGTAAAAAGTGACTTTACTACGGTAAATACTATTCATGAAAAAAAGTGATTTTACCATGGTAACTACTATGCACAGTAAAAACAAGGTTACCCTCCAAATGATTTTTGACTAAGTGGGAATATCTCTCAAAAAAATCCACCAACGAGGAATGGTCCCGGTAATGGAACCAAAATGTATTCACCAATCCGCCACTGTGACAATTTTTTACCGGGAACTCCTTGTGCTATGATTATTTACTAATGCACAACTTTTAGTTTGGTGGATGGAATCTAAAAACACAACAACAAACAGAACACAAGAATACCATAGACTATGATAAGAAGGAATGATGATAAATCTGAAATATGAGAGTAAATTATAATATTAACATGAAATTGTTACAATCTCACCCATGAGGTACTTCAAGTGTTACTGACTTCACTTGCCTTCCAACAATAACTATGGGAGAAACTTCACAATTACACCTCTCAATGGCTTCTTTAACACACCTTCAAAATGATGGCTTCCTTTACACACTTACTTAAAAAATATTTCTCACTACTTCCTTCTATGCTAAATGAGCGGGGGTGCTCTTTATTTATAGAACTTCCAGGCTTATCCATCTTATCTCTAAGATAGGATAAGAAATCCACTCTGACGAATCATATTCCATACCTTAACTCTTATCTGTACATGTAAGCTTATATTTTAAGATAAGATAAACCTTATCATTTCACATGGGTTCTACATTTTTAGACTTTTTACAAATAAAATACACAAAATATTTATGACCTCACTCCTTGTCCTTATTACCAATATAATATTTATAATTCCTAATCATGTAGACCCTACTTCTCTACTTACCCCAAATTTGAAATTTTAACATTACAAGACCACTTACGACAAAAATTTACTTTTTACCATGACATTCCTATTGTACTTTTGACTATTACCATACTATACATCATTGGCAGCGTCATATTGGCAGCGCCGTTATCTTCTATCAGAAGTTACTACTAATTATACTTAACAACATCCTATTCCTAATACAACATTAATAAAATAGAAATTACAGAGGAAAATTTTAGTGGTGACACACCCTCACAGAGAAACACTGATCTAAGATATTCTCAAAATCAATTACAGTCAACTCTATGGCATGGAGAAAAATTAGACGATTTCATCGATATCTCGTTTACAGGAAATGGAGCTCGTATACAAAAGTTATGGCTCACTGAAATTTTTGGGTAATTCAAAAATTGGAGATTGTGCACAGGTTGAACACATGCACACTCGTGAAGTGGACCAATGAAAATATGACACGTGGCAATATGGAAAATAAATAAATAATAATATTAAAAATTTAGCCACACCCATTTATTACTCCATTTTCCAAACAATCATTTATTAAAATATCCATGCACAAATACCTACCTTGTCACACCTCTTATCTCTCCAATCACCTACATTGAGCTCCCAATCCTTGGCGATAAGATAGCTCTTAAGCCAACAATTACATACACCACCCACCTATATAAATGCCTTCCTATTTTCAAGCCCAACAAATGTGGGATCTTATCCCTATGTAAAATGCACCCCACATGGAGTGGGATTTGAACCTGGGCCACTTGGCTAAAAGGATAAGTGCCCAACCATTGTACCCGGAGCTATGAAATGTTATAAATGGAGCTATGTTTTACTAGTATAGAGACGGGAAAGTGATTGTGTTATTTTTTTACTCATAACTTGAGATAGGGATGGAATTTTAAGATGAAGTAAAAAGTGACTCCTATTATTTTTGGTAGAGGAATGTGATGAGAAGATAAAATTCTTGTAGAAATATTTGTAAATATTTATTTTCAAGATTTTAATAGATCGGTCCCATTCAACCGGACTCGGAGACGTAGGCCACAAGTGCCGAATTCCGTTATCAATTCTTGTGTCAAATTATTGGTGATTCATCTCTTTATTTTCTGTTTTTACACAGTACTTTCAGTTTTAATTATTTTATTAAAAATAAAAAAGGATATAATAGTCAATTTTTATATCAAAAATCAATACAAAACAAAGTTAAGTTTGTGCACAATTGCTAGTTAAAATTGATTTTTAGATCACTGGTATCAGAGCTGGTTTTGACTGATTTTTGGTTCAGATTAACTATTTTTGGATTGCAATTTATGTGTTGGATGTTAACAAGGTCTTGAACTAAGAAGGGTGAAGGAGAGTTATTTGAAGGAGATTCAAAATTGGTACCAGACGATGTCGAAGTCCTACAATGGTGGATTGAGAGGAAGAAAACTTTCATCATTCATTCGTACAGATGAAGGAAATGGTGGAAGAAATGTACCAAGATAGACAAAGGGAAAAGGGAACTAGAGAAGGTAAGAAAGAAGAAAGCTCTAGTTCTTATAATCCTAAAAGAGACATTTTGAAATATGATTTTCCTTCATTAAAGTTAGATATCAAGTTTGAATTGCCTATGTATACTGGAGAGCTAAATGCAGAGAAGTTTGATAACTGCGTTACGTAGATAGAAGTATATTGGAGGGTTCAAAGAATTGTTAATGATGAAGCAAAGATTTATTTGGAAACTCTTTGGATGGGTGGCACAACAACTCATTTGGTGGGAGAGTAAGCTTCAGGAAGTGGAAGAAACTAAAGGTATAGAAATCACTTCTTAGTCTGAATTTGTTTCAAATCTTAGGAAATTTTTTTATCCTCTTGGTTAGAAGCAACAAGCTATGATGGATAGGAAAACATTAAGAAAACTTAAGGGACAAAGTGTTCAAGAATACACACAGGAATTTAGGAAAAGGGCTCTAATTCTAGGAATTTCCCTAAACACAGAAGAAACAATGCTTAAATATATTGGTGGATTACATAGTTATCTAAGGCATATGATACTTGTTTTAGGTCCTACTAATCTTTATTTAGTATGTGTTCAAGCAACCCATTTGGAAGCACAAGGGAAAATGAAAAAGGATTCCTCTTTCTCTTGTTTTAATCAAAAGAACAAGCAATCTGAAGGAAAAGGTTCAAAAGAACAAGGAAAAGTAAAGGGTAAGCATAAGACAAACTCTACTGTTAAGAAGGAAGATGAAAAACCATTTTGTCATCATTGTAAAAAGAACCATGATGAGTCTAAATGTTGGAAATTACATTCTGAATTGAAACCTAAATGGATGGTTAAGAAAGGAATGGAAAAGAAAATAAACACTATAGTTCATGATCTTGGGTCAGATTCAAGTGATGAAACCAAGATCACAGCTATGAGTTTTCAAGGTAAATCAAAACTTTCAATTTCCAAAAATAGTACTACAAATGTTGCATCTTCTTCTAGTAAACAAACTATACATGATGATAAGAAAAGGAATGAGCTTTTCCACATTAGAGTGACTTCAAAACATACGAAAATTGATACTCTTTTTGATAGTGGATCTCAAGCTAATCTGATTTCTGAGGAGGTTGTAAATAAATTAGGACTCAAAACTAATCCACATCCTAAGCCTTTTCCTTTGGGTTGGGTTTGTGATGATGTAAAACTACAGGTAACTAAAACTTGTACTTTCAAATTTTCCATTACAAACAAGTTTATAAATGAGGTTGAATTGGTTATAGTTCCTTTGGATATTTGTGGGGTGGTTTTGGGAAGTCCTTATTTGTATGATCGTAAAGTAATCTTCTATAGGGAAGAAAATAAATATTTTCTTGTAAAGGATGGAATTGAGTTTATTGTTAGAGTTCACCATGAAAAGAATAATCTATCCTTGGTAACTACAGGTCAAATGAAAAGGCTGGTAAATTCAAGAAAAAGTTTTGTGCTCATGGTGGTCAAAGCCAAAGAGAAAGAACATGAGATGGCTTTTGAGACTTGTGATCTGAAACATAAGGATGAATTAGTAAAAATTGTTTCTGATTTTGATGATGTTTTTCAGGATCCACAAGGTATATCTCCCAAAAGAGGGGTTCAACATGAGATACAGTTGCTTCAGGATGCACCTCTTTTCAATATCGGAATGTACAGGTTGTCAGTAGTAGAGAATGAGGAAATCAAGAGACATGTAATGGAACTTTTGGCTCAAGGTATAATTTTTCCAAGTACATCCCCATGTGGTTCACCAATTATTTTGGTTCCTAAGAAGGATGGCACTTGGAAAATGTGTGTTGATTTCCGTGTTTTAAACAAGATTACTATAAAGAATCGTTACCCTCTTCCTAGAATAGATGATTTACTGGATCAATTAAAGAGTGCAATTTATTTCACTAAGTTAGAATTAAGAAGTGGTTATCACCAAGTAAGAATTGCAGAAGGTGATGTTTGGAAAACTGCTTTTAAAATGAAACAAGGATTGTTTGAATGGTTAGTGATGCCTTTTGGTTTGTACAATGCACCGGCAACATTCATGAGAGTTATGAATGATATCTTTAGACCATTCATTGATAATTTTGTTATTGTCTACTTAAATGATATTATTATTTTCAGTAAATCATTGGATGAACATGTTAAACACATCAAAAAAGTCTTAGATGCACTAAGGAGAGAAAAATTGTATTTGAAGATGTCAAAATGTGAATTTGGAAAAACATCTTTAATTTACTTGGGTTATATTGTAGGAAATGGTGAATTGAGAATTGATCCTACAAAAATAAAGGTTATTATGAAATGGCCTAGACCCACTAATGTGACAAAAGTTAGGATTTTTCACCCTTTGCCTTAAAAGGGAGTAAAAGTTGCAAAATGGCCTGCAACTCCACGCAGGGAAAAAGTCAACATTTAGACCCGAGTCAAAGCCAAGGTGGAGAGTCTGAGAAAAAAGTAAAATTTTTCCTTTCGTCCAAAAATCATAAAGGTAAAAATGGGAGCGCATTTCCCATCCAACCAAAATGAGCCACGTGTCCCTGTAGAGCTTTGGGGTTGAGGTAATTTTTTTTTAAGTTTTGTGTTTTTTGCACAAAAGGATAGAAGGTGAATTGTGGACCTGCGGGCCTGAATTTGCTTCTAATCTGGCTGCCACATGTCCCAATCCAAAAGGGGGATCCATTTTTCAAAATTTTTTCCCACCCATTTATATGAAATCGATTCAAACTTTAAAGGGGCATATCTTTTGACCCAGGGCTTGAAATATTCTAAATCTGACACCGTTGGAAAGATCTTGATCTCTTCTATGCCATGGGAGTCTAAAAATTTAATTTTTGGGAAGTCAGGTGGAGGTAAAATGGAGAAATGTGTTCAATATTTTAGTGCAGGATCATCAGTCTCAACAACCAGATTAGATTCGATCTATTTCCGTCGTTTCCTCTTCCTTCAAGGCACTAAACCAAGGAGCGATGCAGTAAAGATGGATTCAGGGCAGATTTTAGTAGATGCATTAACAATGGTGGTTGACACTTGACCCACATTTTCCCACTTCTCTCTCCTTCTCTCTTTCTTCTCTCCAGCTAAATCTATAAAGATGGATGTAGGGTTCATTGTAAAGGGTTGGATATTTTTAGTTTTGCAGGCTCCCTTATCCATCTAGCAAAGGATTTGTAAGGTTCAGGCCTTCCACTAAAATTGTAACACATTTCCACCTTTCAGCTATTATGTAATGAGTTGTATCAATCTATAGAGCAATAAAATATGTTTGTGATCGATTTTAGATCCTTCTTGTTTCTTTTTCTTCTATCTGGTCTCTCATTACAGATCTAGCTACCTTTGTTTGTTTATGGTATGCATTTTATTGGTTCATATCAAAAGAAAACTAAGTGTTCATCATTCCTTTAGTGCATCACCTGGTGGTTTAGTCATTTCTCATTTCCTGTATTCTTTTATCCCTGTCCCCTTGGAAATTTTAGACTAGATATGAGAAATAGATCCTCTGCAAATCCTCACATATGCACTTGAACAAAGGAATAACGAACTAGCCTTTAATCTGGAGATAATTTCCAATTTTCAAGGTCTCACACCTTAGTAAAAGTTCCATGTTATGCAATCATACTAGATGAATCTACCTTCGAGAAGCAGATCTTTTAAAGCTCATATGAGGGTGCTGTGATTCTGCACTAACAGTTTTGGCATTCCCAGCGAGACAAGAAGTATCCATCTTATTACAGTAGGGATTGATGTACACTTGTTGTGATTCTAGATTTTAAGAAGTATTAAGAATATACATCTGGTGACTCCAATAGAAACAAATCTACTAGTTTCAGTAGTCCAAGTAAGTTCATGAGAAGAATACAAACATGGTCAAGAACTAGAGAAAAGGGACTTTTTTTCTATTTAGACTTATCCCTAGACAGAGGGAGAGGAAGAAGAAGAGTCCAAAGGTCTATATCCCCACCAAGGAGAGTTTTATCAACACCTCCTTCTGACAGACCATTCATTCAATCAAGAGGAGTGCTCAAGCCAATTAGAATGGCTCGGCCAAATCCTTATGTTAATTTCACTGGCAGTAGTCCACTTGCCTTGAACGCACAAAATCGAGTTCCTATTGTAGCATTAAAGAGTATCCCATATTTCATTGGGGAGAACCAAACTTCTCTAGGTGATCGTGTCCAAGATATTGCAAATGTCTACACAATCCATGAGATTCATGAAATGGACATAGCAGTCAAGCTACTCGCCTCTACACTCAAAGGAAAGGATTCAAAATGGTTCACGATTCTTACAATAGGCTCTATCCTGAATTAGAACCAGTTGTGCATGGCCCTTCACAATCAGTTTGGGGAAAAAGGTGACAACTTGTCTTTGTTGGAGCAGCTAACAACAATTAAGAGAGCCCCAAATGAATTTCTAAATGACTTCAACCTCATATTCCAACGAATTTGGGATAGGATTCCAACAAAAGTAAATCCCATGGATGAAGGTGTCTTCTTATACTTTCTTAGGGCTTTAAATTTTGATATTTCCCTAATGATTCATTCAATGGGTGGAACTAAATTACCTGTAGCCTATAGCCTCTAGATAGGGGCTGAAAACCATTTGATTCAAACTAGAAAAATCACTCCTAGGCCATCCATGCCTCTATACATTGAGTTAGGAATCCCAGATACTAACCAAGCACCCAGATTAGCTCCTATACCCACCCCCAGGAGTCAAAGCTCAGCTGAATCTTCCACTTCATCATCTAACACCTCTAAAGAGATTCAAGAACTGATGAAGTAGCTGCCAAACCTAGGAAACAAACTAGTGACTAGGAAAAGGCACCAAACACAGAGCTCTAAGCCATATCAACCTCAGGATCAATATCAAGTTACACCCCAATACAAGAAAAATAGGCCACCACCTCAGATTGCAAATCAGAATAAAAATCAAGGACAACCTCAAGTTGCTAGAACTTTTAGGTCTTATGATCCTAGTATAGTCTCAACATCAAAGGCACTGGTCCCTGCATAGAATAATATGGCACAGGAATATGATTGGTGTTTTCCATGTAGTCATCCACATAACCAATCCATGTGTTTTAATTGTGCTCTGAATCAAGCTCTAATGGTGCAAACTAGTATGGTGTCACAAGAGCCTAGTCAAGAGGAAGACCAACAACAAGGAGCTCAAAAAGGTGAACCTCAAGGATAGACCATGCTTGTAAATTGGCAGGCTGAAGTTTTCAGTGGGATGAATTAGTTCCCTCCCCAAAGTGTGGTTGGCAATACATGGTCGAAAAATAGAAGCATTGGAGAGGGCCAACCACTAAACTTGGGTAATCCTCAACCTTTCATCACTCCACAAGGTCCTAGTGTTCCAAATGTAACCCCTAACATGCAGAACCAATCCAAGCAACCTTCCAAATCTAGCTAGGCACCATTTGTAATAGCATATGTGCAAGAAAGAAATGTGTCTGGGGAAGGGAAGCAAAAAGATGGCTCATTCAATATTATTGAGCAAATGAAGAGGAAAAGTGTGAACATTTCACTATGGGAGTCATTGGAAATTCTAGGGCAGAAGGATTTGTTACAAACTACCATGTAAAATTGGTCAAGTTTAAATCAAACCCCTAATCAGCAAGAGAGAGTGCTTGTCAATGCAGCTCAACCCGAGAAGAATCAAGGAGAAAAAAGGTAAGAACTCGAGACCCCCTCCATTCTATATCTCATTAATTATTAAGGACAAATTAGTACACAATTGTATGATTGACTCTGGGGCTAGTAGCTTTATGATGCCCAAACAAATAGGTGACTAGTTGGGTCTCCAATATGAGCTTATCTCTAGAGGAGTAGTTCAATTATATGGGACAATAGTGACCACTGTTGGAATCATCAAAGATTTGATCCTCACCCTACATGCCTGCCCCAATGTGACTATATTCCAAAACGTGTCCATCATAGATTTGCCACCACATTTTGTTTTGTGTCTATCTAGGGACTTTACTATGAAAATTGGAGGCTACCTATCCATTGATTGGTTACATATGCTCTTTAGGAAAAGGTATGAGGAAAAGGCCATAATCAGATTTGAACCTAATACTGACTATCATATTTAATCCTATGTACCTATCCTAATCAATGCTAACTACTCAGCTTTTGATCAAGAAGACCTCTTAAGAACTAATGAAGAAAATACCAAGTTGGAATGTATTCTAGACTTGACTCTAGATGAGTGGGCCAACAAAAGACATGATTTTGACCCCTATGAATAAATGGAAGAATCTAAAATGGGTGTCTACCTTCTACATGAAGAAAATCACCCCTTTGCTACCTTAATCAAGCCACAACATAAAGGTGACAATGAGGTATGGAAATTATTATTTGATGGTTCAAGGAGTAAACAAGGATCTGGAGGAGGAGCTATGATTGTGTCTCCCAAAGGTATGAAGTATTATTTAGCCTTTAGAATTGAGTTTTCTTGCTCAAATAATGCTACTGAATATGAGGCTTTAGTCCAAGGTCTTCATTGGGTAAGAAAGATAGGAATCAAGAATTTGCAGGTGTTTGGTGATAGTGAATTGCTTGCCAATCAAGTAAGAGGACTTAATGTTGTCAAGAATGACTTGAGGATTTTGAAGCCTTCAGCATTGTGTCCATACCCAGAAAAGAAAATGAATCTACTGATAGAATCGCAGCATTTGGAGAAGCCTTTGTTGTGGTGGACAACATCAAAAGAGAAAAAGAACATCCACATATCCATGTGGTTGTGAGGCCAGAAGGGCTAGATAATAATACATGCTGGCAGGTGTTTGAGAAGGATCAGCAGATCATTAACTTTCTATAAAACTAGAGCAATAGTTTGGGAATCAGATAGTAAAACTTCATAAAAACAAGCTTCCCAAAGGCTTAGTGACACTGGAATCCATTTTTAATCCTAGTGATCATTTCAGAAAAGAGAAGGCTAACATGCAGATCAAAGGAGAGGATTCAAAGTCGATCCCAACTAGAGAAGACAAAACACTTCAAATTGGAAAAGTGGCCATTGAGCAAGAAAGGTATGAATTCATACAAATTTTCCAAGAATTCCCTAATGTGTTTGCTTGGGGTTATGAAGACCTAAGAGGGTTCAATCCAAAACTAGCACAACACACAATTGAATTAGACCCATCTGATTAGCCTATCAGGTAGAAGCAGAGACTGGTCAACCCACATATTGAGCCTCTGATGAAGAAGGAGATGAATAAACAAATAAAGGCAAGTATCATATTCCCAATCAATCATTCAAGTTGGGTTGTGTTGTCCTCTCAAAATTTCCCCTCTTTCGAAAGCTAAAAATTGAAAATTTTAAGTTGACACCTTTTTATGATTTTCTAGTAAAGAGAAAAGTTGAGAAGTTCAAGAAATTCTGTGTTTTTTGAGTCACTTGAGTAATTTTTGGGTCTGTCGGACATTTTTGTCCCATGTGTCCCAAGTTCACTTGGGCTCGTTGTTCCCCAATCGACCTCTTTCTCCAAAATCTATTAAACTTGCAGGCCCATTGGAACTTTTTGTTCCAACTATCCCAAGTTCACTTGGGCTCTCTGTTCCTCGATCGCCCACGTCGGATGCATCGTGCACTTCGTGTACTTTGGTCAGGCTTGTCCTGAAAGCATTTGTGCATTCTGTCCGCACTTTTCCCACATCACCTACATCGGCCGAGTCATGCTTTCACATCCCTCATGTCCCAAATGTAAAAAAGGCCATCCGGGCTAATTTTTCCCACTCTTCCCGATGCTTGATTTTTGAGTTGGTGAATATGAGTTTAATGCACATTTAATAACCTTCTCTCTCCTAAAACAACTATTTAAGGGACTCCACATACGCATTTTGCACACTACTTTCTCATTGACATTCGCTCATTCCCTTGCAATTGAAACCATCTGCTCGCATCCCCATTTTCCCTGCATTTTTCATCATGGATTCAAGCCGAAGGGTCATTTTTCAAACAATGTCAGTATGAAGATTAAGTTTCAAGGCCGAGAGTAGGTTTCACAGCTTGAGTTCTTCGTTCTTGATATCAGGGATAGTGAAGTTTGTCACTTGGACTTTGGTGATTTTTGGACCAGGTTGACAGACCCGAACCCCTCTCGCATGGCATAAATGATTAATGACAGTGGCCTGGCATTTGCTATTGGTTTCCTAATCAATGTGTCGATATTGTGCTCACCTGCGGAGCCCACTTCAACCCAGATATGAGTGAATTGACCAATGTGCACGGGGAGCTCATCACTAAACTTGATGCTGCCACCATTAATGCTACCCTAAGGATCCCCAAGATGGACAATTCTGTGGTAATATCTCAAAATCAAGCATAGGCCCTTTTTGATCAAGACAGTGAGAAATACAAGGTGAGAGTGGCAAAGTCATGATTGAATAAACCTAAGAAGGGTTCATCCCAAATATCAAAAGCTTTGTTTAGGGCTGATTTCAATGAGTAGCTATCTGAATTCATAATCCTATTAGCTCGGGTCATGGGCTTGCCCTCTACCAGCAAGTTCCACTTCTGGATGTGCCCACTCATTAACATTATATGTGAAGGTACACCGAACATCAATTTGGTAGAGATCATTTGCATGAACTTGACAGATCAATTGTCTAATGTACAACAAACCAAAAAGTTCTACATGACTTCTTACCTTATGTATACCCTAGCAGCATCCAGACAATGGTTTGGTTTCACATACATTAATGTTGAGAAGGGTGATCCAAAATATTCTCACTGCCCTCAGTTCACCCTGGACACTAGCAATCACAACTTCAAGAGGGTAAATGATGCTTTCACCATGTACATTGTGAGGCTTCTAGAGAGTGACACTGCTAGGATATTTTCTGATGAAGCCATGAGCCTGATAGCGAAGTATGGAGCCTACTTCATTCAATTTCAAAAGATTCTCTTATATAAGGCTAGCTGGTTATGAGAGCACTCCTCTCAAGCTACCGATATTCTTTAATTATAAGATGGATCTAATTGAGGTATGCAGGCAGTTGGACAAATTACACAGGACTTGCAGAGACAAGAAAATTAATGGTCTACATTTCCCCATATCTTTGAGGAACTATACATGTAAAATAACTCTAGATGCCCAGAACATAGCACTGATCCTCCAAGAACTGTGGATTCCTCTATCCAAGAAGCCTCATCTTCTCCACTCACATCTCTAAAAGATCCAAGGAGCATCCCATGACTATCCCTGTGATTACAAAAAGGGGATCTCCTATCCCCACTACGTCCACATAGAAGGTGAGTTCTTCCAATTCTGCTTTTCCTAATTCTTCTACTAAAGTTTCTTCTTCTTCCACAGCTCATAAATCTGACAAACCTAAGGTTCCAAGTGATGATAGCCCGTCCACCTCCGGATCTTTCAATATCAATGATCACCTAAAAAAGACAAAGGTTCAAATTTCAGAAGCTGAGTATTATCAAACCCATCCCAAATATTTTGCCAAAATGGGTCACTTTGTTAATTCTCAATCCAAAGCTTTCTCCAAAGGCCTTTTACCTACTCCATCCTCCACACCCCAACCCAATCTAGTAGCTGTCGTCATCTCACCTAATGAGAAGATAAAACCATTCTATGTGACCCTTCTTATAGCAGGCCATAAACTCAACAATTATGTCATAGATTCAGGAGCATCAGATAATGTAATTCCTGCCAAAGTAGCTCATGCCTTGGGCCTAACTCTCACATGCACTTATGGGTCTTTTTATTCCATGGAGAGTAAGGAAGTTCCCCTAGTTGGAATAATTAAAGATGCACAAGTAGCTTTCGCTACTTTACTTGAGAAAAAGGTCTTGGCTACTATCCTGGTAGCAGATATCCCTCATTCATATGGTATGCTGTTAAGAAGGAACTTCTGTAAGGATGTAGGAGGAGAAATTCAAATGGATTTGTCATATGTCCTCATCCCAGTCAATGGGAAAATGAAGAAGTTGTTTCCCGAGAAACAATCTAAGTATATTGTACAAAAAACAGATGATCCCAAAGCACAAATACTTTACGAGGATATGGGGCATATTAACTATATGATTATGTCTACGGAGGAAAATCAGCTTCCCAAAGGAGTACTTCATGATCCTAATAAGGTTTGGATTTTAGAATTTGATGGAAGTTGTTCCTCGGCTGGTTTTGGAGTGGGCATAGTATTGGTGTCTCCTGAGAGAAAATTTCACCCTTTCTCATTCAAACTACAATTTGAAAATACCAATAATACAGTAGAATATGAAGCTCTCATTCTTGGGCTTAATGTGGCAAAAGAAAAGGGTGTGAAGAATCTTCTGGCTCGCAGAGATGTAGGACTAGTTGTTAAACAAGTCAAAGACCTTTTTCAGGTAAAGAATATAAGGTTGAAGCATTACAGGAATTAGGTTTGGGATTCCATTTAATTTCTTGATCCCTTCTCCATTGAAGTAGTGCCTAGGGAAAAGAACAAGAGGGCTGATTCACTAGCTATCTCAGGGTTGTTGTTGATACCTCATCTAGACTTTTCTCAAGATAGGTTTACCATTGAGATGATCCATAGGCCTAGTGTACCTGATAACATAAGCAACTAGAAATTTTTCAGTGATGATCAGCATTTGCTTTCTTTCTTAGAGCTCAGGGATAACTTTGAATAGTTGTACTTTGAAGGAAGTGACAATTTTCCTCGTGAGAGTGTGGCTTCCAATGAAGAGGATGTCAAAGAGGAAATAGATCAAGATGGGTGTATCAAACTCAAAGGTAACAAGATTCCAAAAGGACTGGTGACTTTAGAAGAATTGTTTGATAAGCATGACAAGTATGTTAAGTCTAAAGCTTCTAATGGATCACAACAATCTGTTGAGTATGAAAAAACTAACTTTGGGAGTTTTGTTGACCCAAAGCTTGTGAACATTGGAAAATGTTGTACACTAGAAGAAAAGAATAGGATCATCAACCTTTTAAAGAGGTATAAGGATGTTCTTGCATATTCATATGAAGATCTAAAATCTTTCCAACCAAAGGAGATTCAACATTTCATCCCTCTCAAACCTGGGATTAAACCTTTCAAGCAAAAGCAAAGGCAATACAATCCCAAAATAGTTGAAAGTATTTTTTAGGAAATACAAAAGATGTTGAAAGCCAAAATTTATTTTCCCATCCACCATTCAACATGGATTTCCAACATTGTTCCTGTCAAGAATAAAAATGGTGAGATTTGTATATGTGTTGACTTTAGAAATCTGAATCAAGCTTCTTTGAAGGACAACTATCCCCTGCTCGTGAAGGATCAAGTCTTGCAAGTTGTTACAGGGTTTGAAATGTTGTCCATGCTTAATGGCTTCTTGGGGTACAATCAAGTAGAAGTCAATACCGCAAATCAGCGCAAGACGGCCTTCACTACCCCTTGGGATACTTTTGCCTACAAGAGGATGCCTTTTGGACTCATTAATGTTGGTGCCACTTTCCAAAGAGCTATGGACTTGGCTTTTGGGAATTTGAAAGGGAAATGTATTGTTGTATAGTTAGATGACCTAGCTATGTTTTCCAAGACTAGAACAGATCAATTTCAGCATCTGGAAACATTTCTCTTGAAATGCAGAGAACATGGGATCTCTTTGAATCCTAAGAAATATATATTTTGTGTCACAGAGGGAAAATTGTTAGGGCATGTGGTCTCTAAAGATGGCATCAAAATTGATCCTGAATGAGTTCAAGCTATTTACCAAATTCCTCTTCCAACCAGTAAGAAGGGAGTGCATTCTTTCTTCGATAAGATCAACTTTCTGAGAAGATTCATCCTTGATTTTGTAGAGCTAACTTTGAATATCTCCTAAATGATAAAAGGAAAACAAACATTTGGTTGGTCTTATGAAGGAAAAGAATCCTTTGAAGGTATTAAAAAGGCTATTGCTAGAACTCCTATATTAGCATGTCCAAATTTTAGCAAAGATTTTATTATCTATTGTTATGTCACGGATAACACCCTGGCTGTTGTTTTAACTCAAAAATATTTTAATGATCTTGAACTGCCAATCGTATTTATGAGCTACATTCTTAAAAATCATGATTTGAAATAAAAAATGATGGAGAAACATGCTTTTGCAGTGGTTAAAGCTGTAAAGCAGTTTCGTTTTATATTCTTAACTATCACTCCAAAGTTCTTGTTCCTGACACAACTATCAAGTCTATTCTGATGCAACAAGAGTTTGGATCCAAGAGAGGGAACTGGGTGGGAAAGGTTCAAGAATATGATATTGACATCAGACCAACCAAACTAGTTCATGGAAAAGGCTTGTGTGAACTCATCGTTGAAGGAGCTAGCCATGAGTTACCTAAGGATGAAGTTGATATTCATACTATTCTGTTTCTCAGCTCAACTAATGAATGGTATGTGTTGATGGCGAATCACAACACCCTTGAATGTCTGTAACTCAATGGGTTGAGACTCTCAGTGTGATTGCATAACATGGAGCTTTTCCCAAGTGTGGGACCTTGTGAATTGGGAAAGCTCTCCGGATGAAGGCCGGTTCCTATTCCTCTGTTCAGATGCACACATAAAAATGCACCATAGGTGCTAAAAATTCCATGTTGAAATTTCCTGCTCTGATCCTCCAACCTGCACCTTGGGCACGAATTTTGTCATGTCGACACTCTGTTTTGTGTGCCTCTAGCCTACGCCTTGGGCACAATTTTTTTCATGTTGACAGTCTGTGTTGTGCGCCTCCAACCTGCGCCTTGGGCACAAATTTTGTCATGTTGACACTCTTTTTTGTGCACCTCCAACCTACACCTTGGGCACAAATTTTTTCATGTCAACACTCTGTGTTTTACACCTCCAACCTGTGCCTTGGGCCTAAATTTTGTCATGTCGACACTCTGTGTTGTGCGCCTCCAACCTGTGCCTTGAGCGCAAAATTTGTCATGTTGACACTCTGTGATGTGCGTCTCCAACCTGCGCCTTGGGCATGAATTTTGTCATGTTGACACTCTATGTTGTGCACCTCCAACCTGCACCTTGGGCGTGAATTTTGTCATGTCGAAACTCTATGTTGTGTGCCTCCAACCTGCGCCTTAACTGTTGGTGACGCAATAAATATCGGGATTTGAGTTTCTTTGATTTCCATATTCTTGTGTTTGTCTATATTTTCCCAGTGGGGAGATATATACAAAAATTTGGTGACTCAATGGGATCACCTACCTACTAGGTAGAAGATCAGTGGCCTTTTAGTAATCCATTGGGTATTGAGTCATAAGCAATAACCTGAAACCAACCTGATATCTGATCTCGGCTTGATACTACAACTCCTTCTCTGAGAGCATGTTGAACTATAGAAATTCAACCTGAGAGCAAAAAAACCTATGTCGAATCACTTAGGGAAATTGAAACCTAACTGCAACAAGACGATGTGCATCCGCGCTTAGATGAATTGAAAAATAGGCTAATATTTACAAGGGTAAACCTTTTCCTTTTAGTAGCAATGTTTAAGGTAGATTCCGTTAACTAGAATTAGGATTTCTTCTCCATCCAGTGTAGACAATTATAAGGAATTACTACTTTTACATCCCGTGACCATGTAGGAGCCACTCCAAATGGCATCAAACTTGGAATGCCTTCCTATTTTTTCCCGATCTACATCCCATTTCAGAACTAGGTCCCCTTCCTAGAAGGTCTTTGCTCTTACCTTCTTATCAAACCATCTTTTTACCAAGGCATGATCTTTCTCAATCATTTGAACTGCATGCTCTCTGATTTCCTCCAATTCCGTCAACTCTGCATACCTGGCCTCCATTGGTTCAAACTCAGCCAACTCCAACTACTTCATGATCTCTAATGCAGGTAGTTCTAATGATATAGGCAATTACCTGTAGACCTCTTTGGTGTTATTCTGTCGGCCCATAATGCTGATTTTAGCTTGGTATGCCATGTCCTTTGGTTTTCATCCAGATTTCTTCTAATGATTCTTAGTAAATTCTTGTTCATGGACTCAGCCTGTCCATTACCCTGCGGGTAATAATTTGAAGTGGTGTTCAAATAGATTCCATTCTTGACAGCCCATTCTGTAATCTTAGAACCTATGAATGCCAATGCATTGTTTGATATGATAGTGGCTAGCACACCGAACCTGCTCATTATTCCTTCATAAAAGTCTAGTATGTTAGACGCATTTGCTTCTTTGAGTGCTACTGCTTCGGTCCACTTGGTGAAGTAGTTCGTTGCCGTGAGAATCCACTTGTGGCCTTGGCTTGAGTTTGGATTGATGACCCCGATGAAGTCTAATCCCCATTGCATAAATGGTCGGTCAACCAAAATTGGGTGCAATGGAAGCACTGCTAGTCTTTATTTACCTTTGAAGAGTGCACATTTCTTGCACTTTCTTATCCATGTATAGCAGTCACTAAACACTGTGGGCCAATAATACCTTGCCTTCATTATCTTGAGAGCCATTACTCGTGGGGAAAAATGTCCTCTAGAATCTCCATCATGAAAATCTTGTAACACCCTCTCAATTTGACCTGTCTCAATGCATCTCAATAGAACTCCATTGATGTTTTTATTGAACAAAACACCATCAACAAGAACATATGGAATGGCTTGTAATCTAAAGTATCTCCTCTTTGCTTTGCTCATTTCTAGAGGGCATAGGCCTTCCTGTAGGAAGTGTATCATATTCTGAGTCCAACAAGGAGTGGGCACATCATCATTTTCCTGTTCTTGACCATCCTATAGTACCAAGACACTCTCTTTTTCATCACCTGCTTCAACTTGCCGACTCAAAGCTAGTTGTTCACATAGTCCTTTTCCACGTACTAGTTTTGTGACCTTGATCTCAATGTCATATTCCATGACACGGGTTATCCATCATGCACGTTTCTCATTTAGATCCTTGTTTAGAAGGAAGTCCTTGACTCCCGCATGAGAGACCAACAATTGGATCTTGTTGTTTGAGACTAGGTGCTTGAATTTCTTTAAGCTCCTGATCATTACAAGGACATCCTTTTCAATGAAAGAGTACCTAGTTTCGTATTCCTCCAAGCCTTGACTAAAGAAAGCAACTGGTTGTTCTAATCCTTTTTTTTTGTACCAGGATTGTAGAAATTGTGTCTCCACCACCGAAGGCATATAGCACGAAGTCCTTAGAGAATTATAGATTTACGAGATTCAGAGCTTGAGATATAGCCTCTTTTATTGCCTCAAAACTTTCCTTGCCTTCATATGTCCACTTAAATGTCATGCTCTTCTTTAACATCAACGTTATTGGCTAAACAAGAGCTGCAAAGTTTGGAACAAACCTGCGGAAAAAAATGATCCTTCCTAAGAAGCTTTGAAGAGCCTTCTTATGACTTGGCAATGGAAAAAATCCAATTGCTTCAACTCTTTCTGGGTCAATCGTCAATCCCTCCTTTGAAACAATATGGCCTAGAAGTTTTCCCTCATGAGCCAAGAATATGCATTTTTTGGGATTTAATGATACCCCAAATATTCTACACCTCTGAAATACTTGCCTCAAATGAAAAAGGTGATCCACTGCATTTTTGGAGAACATAGTGATGTCGTCAAGATATACAAAACTATTTTATTGATCAACCCTTTGAATGCCATATCCATTGCCCTTTGGAAAGTGGCTCCAACATTTGATAGCCCAAATGGCATCTTGTTGTAGGCATAGGTGCCCCATTTAGTGGTGAAAGCCGTCTTGAACTGGTCATCTTCTTTCACCATTATCTGATTATACCCTAAGTAGCCATCGAGGAGAGAGAATCTCTCCGAACCGGATACTATTTGCAATATTTGTTCCATTTAAGGAAGTGGGTAATGGTCATTGAGAGATGCCCTATTGAGGTCTCGTAAGTCCACACACAACCTGATTTCTCCGCTCTTCTTCCTGACTGGAACCAAGTTTGCAACCTAGCTTGAGTGCTTGATCGGGAATATAATGCTTGCCTCTATTAGCTTGTTTAGCTCTTTCTTCATTAGAGGCTTGATGTGAGGGTTAACTAGTCTCTACTTTTTCCTGATAGGCTCAGCATCTGGATCCAATTCTATGGTATGTTGTGCCAACTTCAGATTGAATCCTCTCAAGTATTCATAGCTCCAAGTGAAGACATCTGGAAATTCTTAGCAAAGCTGTATGAAATCTGATTTCTCCTGCTCAATGGCCACTTTACCAATTTGAAGTGTTTTGCCTTCTCCAACCAGAATTGTTTCTGAATCTTCTCTCTTGACCTATATGTTAGCCTTTTCCTTACGGAACTCATTGTTAGGGTTGAAGATAGAATCCAATGTTACTAAACCCTTAGGAAGCTTGTTTGTCTGTAACTACACTACTTGATCCCCGTAATGCTACTCTAGTCTGTCCTGATTCCTAGCTGAGAATTCAGCCTCTTCTTGTAAAAAATTGACGATCTGTTGATCATTCTCAAACACTTGCCAACTTGTGTTATTATCTGGAACTGCTGGCCTCACAATCACATGCATATGTGGTTGTGTTTTTTCCCTTCTGATGTTATCAACCACATCAAATGTTGCTCCAACAGCTGCGAGCCTATCTGCGGCTTCATTTTTCTTCCTATATATGGACACGATGTTGAAAGCTTCAAAATCCTCAACGAGGTCCCATACCCTGTTCTTGTAGTTCTTAAGTAGGTCATTATTTGTAGTATGTTGTCCCCTGACTTGGTTAATGATTAGCTCGCTATCTCCAAACACCTGCAAGTGCTTTATGCCCTTTTTCCTGGCCCAATGAAGTCCATGAATCATGGCCTCATATTCAGCTGTGTTGTTTGAACAAGAAAACTGGAAATGGAAGGCTGAATAATATTTGATGCCTTGAGGTGAAACCAACATTGCACCACCTCTAACACCTTACCTACTCCTTGATCCATCTAAAAATAACTACCATACCTCATTGTCATCCTTATGGTTTGGTTTGGTGATGCTAGGAATAGGCTAGTTTTCTTCATGTATGCAATAAACTCCTAGCTCAGATTCTTCTACTTCTTAGTAGGGATCAAAAGCATGTGCCTTTCTTGCCCATTCATCAAGAGTCAAATTTGGGATGCTTCCAACCTTGGTGTCAGCTTCATTTGTGCTTGGATAATCTTCTTGATCAAATGTTGAACAATTGGCATTAATTTGGTTTGGAGTATGAGGCTCAATATGAAAGTTTGCAATTGGTTCAGATCTGATTGTGACCTTAGTACCATATCTTATTCTAAACAACATGTGAGACCAGTCAGCAGATAAGTAGCCTCCAATTCTAGCTATGAAATCCCTTGATAAGCATATGGCAAAGATTGGTGGCAAATCTATCACTGACACATCTTGCAAAACAGTAACGTTGGGGCATGCATGCAAGGTAAGATTCAAACCTTTAATCACTCCCACCATTGCTACTATTGTCCCATCCAATTGCACTACCCCCTTTGATATGAATTCATATTGGAGACCCATCTGATTTACTTGGGCATGACAGAAGTACTTGCCCCAAAATCAATCATGCAATTGTGTACTAAGTTATCCCCAATGATTAATGAAACATAGAATGGAGGGGGCTTCAAAATTTTATCTTGTTATCCTCCATGATTCCCTTCAGGCTGAGTAGCATTTGTGAGGACATTCTCTTACATATGGACCTACTGGTTTGAAGTTGACTAATTCTTCATGGAAGCTTGTAGAAGATCTCTTTGGCCTGGGATGGATAAAGATTCCCACATTGATATATTCACATTTGTCTTCTTCATTTGATCAATGATGCTAAATGGGGATGAAATATCTCTTTGTTGTCCTTTATCCTACACATTCCTTTCTTGCACATGGGCAGCAATAGCTGGCATTTGAGTTGGCTTAGAAGGTGGTTTGGGTTGTCCTTACATGTTTGGAACTGTATTTTGCTTACTAACACCTTTTGGAGTGATGGAAGGTTGTAGATCATTTAGAGCCAATGACTTCCCTTCACCAATATTCCTCTTCTTTGATCTTGTGTTAGCTGCTACACTCTGAGAAATTATTTGATTCATTCCACAAAAATCCTCAGCTTGCCAATTCACAAGTGCGGTATCATTTGGAGCTGTGTTTTGCTGAGTTGTCCCTTGTTTCTAATTTGTTTCTTGACTCACTTCACCTTCTACGCCAGTAGTTGTCACCATCAAGGCTTGGTTCAAAACACCATTGAAGCACATAGATTGGTTGTGAGGTTCATTGCATGGGAAAAACCAATCATACTCTTGAGCTATGTTGTTTTACACTGGCACTAATGCTTTAGAAGTAGATGCAACATTGGGGTTATAGGGCTGAAATGGTCTATTGGCGGGAGGCCTTACTTGGCTTTGATTTTCAGCTGGATTGGGTGGCCTATTGGGATGGTATGGTTGCTTATTAGGCTGGTTTTGAGGCTAATAAGAAGGTCTAAAGATTTGGGCCTGCTGCCTCTTGAGTGTAACCAACGCATTTCCTAAATTTTGCAATGGTTTCATGACCTCTTGGAGTTCATTTGAATCACTAGAGGATGAAGTAGAAGTTTCATTTGAACTTTAATTTCTACGAGTGGGAATAGGAGCCAAAGTGGGTGCTTGACTAGCACTTAGATTTTCTAAGTTTGGATACAAGGGCATGGAAGGCCTAGGAGCCAGCTTACCAGCTTGAATAAGACAGTTTTCAGCCCTAATGGCAATGCTATAAGCAGCATGTAAGGTTGTGCCTCCCATAGATTGAATTAACATAGAAATATCAAAATTCAAAGCCTTAAGATAATATAGAAAAGCACCTTCAGATGTTGGTCTAACAGCCACTGGAATCCTATCCCAAGACCTTTGAAATCTAAAGTTGAAGTCAGTTAACTACTCATTGGGAGCTCTCTTGATAGTTGTCAATTGTTCTAGTAGAGACAAATTGTCTCCCTTTTCTCCAAATTACTCATGGAGAACTATGCATAACTGATTCCAATTTTGGATAGAACCAGCTCCAAGGCTCCTAAACCATTGCAATGCCTTCTCTTTGAATGAAGATGCCAGAAATTTGACAACAACATCCATTTCATTTATCTCATGGATTACACAAATGTTAACAATGTCTTTGACATGATCGCCAGGAGTGGTATGATTTTCTCCAGTGAAAAATGGAATGTTCTTCAATGCTGCAATTGGAACTAGATTCTGTGCATTGAGGGCAAGTGGGCTGCTACTAGTGAAGTTGACAAAAGGGTTTTGTTGTGCCATTCTGATTGGCCTGAGAACCTTTGTTGATTGGATGAAAGGTATACCAGGTGGAGGGGTTGATAAATTCCTGTTAGGTGGAGATGGTGATCTTTGTGGTCTTCTTCCTCTCATTCTTATGCCTATTGATAGTTTCAAGTAGACAAATAACCCTTCCTCTCGAGTATCAGACCTGGTTCGTATTATTCTCATGTACCTGGGAAACCTACGCTACTATACCATTGAATTCTATCCCTTCAGAGTCACCAGATGTGTTAGAGAATGAGCCTCAAAAGGCTAGATTCTGTTAATTTACACACCACACCTGACAATATTAAAAAAGAATTTAAAACTTTGAAGGACCCAAAAGATACAGTTCTTCAATTCGGTTATCAGGTCCTTTTTTGTAGCTACTAATCCCTGAAAGGTATATGTGAAACTCAGGTCATGTAAGGCAGCTTACAAAACCTAAAACACACCGTGTCGGAATTTGGGACGTGCTCAACACCTGGGAAAACCTGAAATACTAAAAACTATGAAATTTTGAAAGTTAAAATATCAAAAATCTAAGAATACCTTTTGAAGATTATCCCCCGATCTATCAAATGGTGAAATTTTGACTTGTTTTGAGCAAGTTAAGTCCTTGAAAATCAATTTCGGAGTTCAGACTGGAAGGTAAAACATCTGAAATTGTAAAACTTGCAATTTCCAACTCCAAATTTCTTGAAAATTCCTTCAAATCTTATGGAATGACCTCTTGGTCCCACCAGGCATGCCAAAACTGTTGATGGCGAATCACAACACCCCTGAATGTCTGCAACTGGATGGGTTGAGACTCTCAGTGTGATTACATAACATGGAGCTTTTCCCAAGTGTGGGACCTTGTGAATCAGGAAAGCTCTCCGGATGAAGGCCGGTTGCTATTCCTCTGTTCAGATGCACACATAAAAATGTAGAGGGTTTACTCAAAAAACCTAATCCAACTTGCCAAGGAGACATGGTAAGAAAATGCATAAAAATAAACCTAAAATAACAAAGGTGATGCACCGAGGAATGAAGAAACACCTGTCTTGCCAATAAACACAAACCATTAAACTGCAATGTAAGATCATGCACAGATAACTAGATTTGCAGTGAAAGATCATAAATATGAAAATGAACACAGAGAGGGTTGAGAATCATCCACATACATGCATTATTTATTCCAAAGATCGATACAATACACTACAAAATGCCAAGAGGCAAAGTTGCATTATAGTTTTAGATGGGAGGTTTGAGCTCCACAAATTCACTTGCCAAAGAGAAGAAGGGAGGGGCAAAACAAGAATGTCCAACATTTAGAAAGAAACCCCTCCTTACAATTTATAGGAAGAATGAGAGAGGGAAGAGAGAGGAATTCTAAATCTACCCCAACCACCTCAAGGTTGTATTTAATTCATCTCATTATGGCGGTAGGTGAGAACCCTAGCAAACCCAAAAAATGGTGAATTATATTTTACATTTTTGAATAACTTGTTCTCACCCAATTAAATATATCCAGTAATAGTTAGATAGAGGACCTTGTAATCTTTCTGAAAAGTCCAACCTTGCATGAATCCTAGCTCCTTGTGAAAAGTTATGGCCATTTGAATATCTGCGTCATGGTTTGCTTTCTGTCGGGGTGTCAAAGCTCAAAATGTTGCGCCTCCTGAAGATGTGCCTCGTGAAGATGTGCCTCATGAATATGCACCTTGGAACATCCATCCTCATGTCAACATACTCTTAAGTTCACCATAGGCGCTAAAAATTCCACGTCGACATTTCCTGCTCTGCACCTCCAACCTGCGCCATGGGCGCAAATTTTGTCATGTTGACACTCTGTGTTGTGCACCTCCAACCTACGCCTCAGGCATGAATTTTGTCATTTCGAAACTCTGTGTTGTGTGCCTCCAACTTGTGCCTTGGGCATGAATTTTGTCATGTCGAAACTCTGTGTTGTGTGCCTCAAACCTACGCCTTGGGCGCGAATTTTATCATGTTGACACTCTGTGTTGTGCGCCTCCAACCTGCACCTTTGGCGTGAATTTTGTCATGTTGACACTCTGTGTTGTGTGCCTCCAACCTACACCTTGGGTGTGAATTTTTTCATGTCGACACTCTGTGTTATGCGCCTCCAACCTGCACCTTGGGTGCGAATTATGTCATGTTGACACTTTGTGTTGTGCGCCTCCAACCTGCACCTTGGGCGCGAATTTTTTTATGTCGACACTATGTGTTGTGCACCTCTAACTTGCTCCTTGACTATTGGTGATGCAATAAATATCAGGATTTGAGTTTCTTTGATTTCCATTTCTTCTGTTTGTGTATATTTTCTCGGGGGGGAGATATATACAACAATATGCTGATATCAAACATTTTCTCACCTATGGAGAGTGTCCCTATCATTTTATTGCCAAGGAGAAAAGACCTATTAAGTTAAGATCAGCTCAATATGTGTTGTGGGAGAATGCATTGTTCAAGCATGGGAAGGCTGGAATATTTCTAAAATGCGTGGATCAGGAACAATAGAGGAAGCTTCTTTCAGCTTTCCATGATCAAGCATGTGGAGGCCATTACTCATCTACTGCAACTGCTCACAAGATTCTTCATGTAGGATAATATTGGCCTACCTTGTTCAAAGATACATCGAAGTGGATTGATAAATGTGAAGCTTTTCAGACTTTTGTGGGTAGACCCAAGTTGGCTTCCTTGCCACTTAAACCGGTCATGATTAAAGAACCCTTTCAACAATGAGGTTTAGATTTTATTGGAACACTTAATCCCTCTTCAAGTGCCAGACATACCCACGTATTGACTACCATATATTATTTTAATAAGTGGGTAGAAGGCATTCTAGTAAAGAGTACTACTTCTGAAGTACTATGCAATTTTATCAAAGAAAACATCTTGGTAAGGTTTGGTGTGCCAAACAAGATTGTGACTGATAATGCTTGAAATTTTTCTTCAACTGAGATTATGGATTTCTGTTATGGATATGGCATCTCCCTGGCTCACTCTTTAAATTATTATCCCCAGGGGAATGGGTAAGCAGACTCAACAAACAAAAATCTGGTGGCCATAGTAAGGAAATTTGTTAACAAATCTCAGAGGAACTGGCACTAGAAACTCTATGATGGTCTTTGGGTAGACATGATTACACCTAAAAGAGCTATTGGGATGTCCCCTTTTAAAGTAGTATATGGAGTGGAAGCTCAATTGCCAGTAACAGTGGAGCTACCAGCCTTGCATTAAATGAAGGCCATTGTAGACACTAGCTTCAATGATTCTTTGGATAAGAGGATCATGTACCTTTATAAATGAATAAAGACATATTGAAGGTTACTGATAGAATATCTCCTCACCAACAAAAGGTAAAAGCCTTGTTTGACAAGAAGGCCAGGTCCAGGGATTTCAAAGTTGAAGATATCGTTTTTTTGTGGGATAAAAGACATGAACCTTGTGGCAGCCATGGCATGTTTGATTCTCTTTGGCTCGAACCTTTCAAGATTAGGCAATTTGCTGGGGAGAATTATTTCTACCTTGATTACATGGATGGTTCTTCTCTCCTACTTCCTTATAGTCGGAAGTACCTGAAATTTTTTAAGTCCTAGGTGAATTGGAAGTCCTTTGTATATTATGTATAGGGTGTGTTTCCTTTCTTGCTTGTGTGTGTTTTTCCTCCCCTTGTTTTCTGGTGTGTTTTGTTTCTTTGTTTGGGGTGTTGTTTTCTGTATTGGTTTGCTTTTGACTCTGTGGCCCAATGGATAAGGCACTGGTCTTCTTCCCATATTTTTCTGAGAGTTCTTGCCTTGTCTCATTCTTTGAATCCAGCCAAGTCATCCCAAAAGGATCCAGCGGTTGTCCTCTCAAAATTTCACCTCTTTCGAAAGCTAAAAATTGAAAATTTTAAGTTGACACCTTTTTATGATGTTCTAGTGAAGAGAAAAGTTGAGAAGTTAGAGAAATTCTGCATTTTTTGAGTCATTCGAGTGATTTTCGGGTTTGTCAGACATTTTTTTCCCATGTTTCCCAAGTTCACTTGGGCTCGCTATTCCCCGATTGGCTGCTTTCTCTGAAATCTGTTAAAATTGCGGTCCCGTTGAAACTTTTTGTTCCAACTGTCCCAAGTTCACTTGGGCCCTCTGTTCCCTTATCGTCCACATCGTGCACTTCATGTACTTTGGTCATGCTTGTCTTGAAAGCATTTGCGCATTTTGTCCCCACTTTGCCTGCATCACCTGCATCGACCGAGTTACGCTTTCACGTCCCTCATGTCCCAAATGTACCAAAGGCCATCCAGGCTAATTTTTTCTGCTCTTCCCGATGCTTGCTTTTTTATTTGGTGAATATGAGTTTAATGCACATTTCATAACCTTCTCTCTTCTAAAAACAACTATTTAAGGGACTCCCCCTATGCATTTTTCACACTACTTTCTCATTTTCATTCACTCACACCCTTGCAATTGAAACTATTTTCTCGTGTCCCCATTTCCCCTATATTTTTCATCGTGGATTCAAGCCGAAGGGTCATTTTCCAAACAATTTCAGTATGAAGATTAAGTTTCAAGGCCAAGAGAAGTTTTCACTGCACGAGTCCTCCGTTCCCGATATCAGGGACAGTGAAGTTGGTCACCTAGACTTTGGTGATTTTGGATTAGGTTGACAGACCCGAACCCCTCTCCCATGGCACAAATGATTAATGACAGCGGCCTGGAATTTTTTGCTAGTTTCCCAATATCAGCGTAATGTGCCAATACTGTGCTCACATGCGAAGCCCACTTCGACCCCGATACAAGTTAATTGACCAATGTGTAGGTGCAGCTCATCGCTAAACTTGATGTTGCCACCACTGCCACTGCCCTAAGGATCCCTGAGATGGACAATTCTGTTGTAATCTCTAAAAATCAAGCACAGGCCCTTTTTTATCAAGACGGTGAGAAATACAAGGTGAGAGTGGGAAAGTCATGGTTGAATAACCCTAAGAAGGGGGCATCTTGACTATCAAAATCTCTGTTTAGGGCTGATTTCAATGAGGAGCTATCTGGCTTCATAATCTTGTTAGCCCGGGTCATGGGCTTGCCCTCTATCAGCGAGTTCCACTTCTAGATGTGCCCACTCATCAACATTATATGTGAAGGTACCCAGAACATCAATTGGGCACATATCATCTGCATGAACTTGACAGAGTAGTTGTCTAATGTACAACAAACCAAGAATTTCTACATGACTTCTTACCTTGTGTATACCCTAGTAGCATCTAGACAATGGTTTGGTTTCACATGCATTGATGCTCAGAAGGGTGATCCCAAATATGCTTACTACCCTCAGTTCATGCTGGACACTAGCAATCACAACTTCAGGAGGGTAAATGATGCTTTCACTATGTACATTGTGAGGCTTCTAAAGAGTGACACTGCTAGGAGAGATTCTGATGAAGCCATGAGCCTAATAGTGAAGTATGGAGCCTACTTCATTCAATTTCAGAAGATTCTCTTATATCAGGATAGCCAGTTATGAGAGCAGTCCTCTCAAGCTCTCAATATTCTTTAATGATAAGATGGCTCTAATTGAGGTATCCAGGTAGTTGGAGAAATTGCACAGGACCTGCAGAGACAAGAAAATCACTGGTCTACATTTCCCCATATCTTTGGGGAACTATACATGTAAAATAACTTTGGATGCCTAGAACATAGCACTGAGCCGCCAAGCACTGTGGATTCCTCTGTCCAAGAATCCTCATCTACTCCACTCACATCTCTATTGGAGGCAACAGTGGTAAACACTCTAAGTGCCATGAGTTCTCTCACTCTTGGTTCTCTTGCTCCTCCCTCTTCTTCTTCCTCCACTTTTAAATGGGTGAAACCTTTTGTTGATAGTAGGAAGAGGAAGTATTCTTCTCGACTGAAAGGGCCCAATTTTGATGTTTTGGCTGCCTTGTTGAGCACTACTCCTTCTGCTCCTGCAAATAAAGATAGAACAACTTCAAGGATAGTTACTGATGCCCAAGGTCAGAAATTCCTTGGGATAGCAAAACCCAAAGTTGACAAGCCAAAACAGGATTTGCAAGCCTCTAATCTGAAACTTTCTAGGATCTCAATGGGAGAGTCTACCCTTGAAAGTGAAATCCATAACCTTCAGGAAACATTGACCAAGGTTATTGGAAGGGTAGAAAAAGGCAAGAAGACTATAGAGTAGCTAGAAGAGCAGGCTCAAGTACTTTCTTGTTTCATCAAGTCACTGCTGTCTAAGGATAAATTTCTAGACCCTACCCCATTGAAGGCCCTTCCACCACATGTGATCCTCAATCAAGATGAAGTCTAGAGCATCAAGGACATACACAGGTACTCCATTTATGGGAGGGCTATGGAAGACATGGTTGATGATAGGGTCATTGCAGGTTTGAATTTTATTGGAGAAGCCTTCAAACTTAATGAGAAGGTAATTAACCTGCAAAAAAAGCTCTCATTTGCCATTGGAAATATGGAAAAAGAGCTTAAGATTTGGAGTAGCTGCATATTAGATCTTCACCTGATGGGAGACACTGATGAAAATCTATTAATGACAAGTAAGTTTTTTGATGATGCAAAGGATAATTTGTCAAAGTCATGGGTTTTCAGCATAGAATGGAAGATAAAAGTGCTGGAGGAGGCTTTGGGAGAATTAAATAATAGTTGGCAAAAAGGAGAGGCCTTCAAAGCTTTGGTGATATCTACTTTTAAGGATATTCACTGTCACCTCCATGATGAGACTTCAGGTGTGCCTTTCTCCCTCCAGGAAATTAAGGCTCAATTCAAGGCTTTTGTCAAGGAAAATTTGTTCAAAAAGGACTCAATGACCAAAGAGAAGATAAAGGAAATTTTCTCTCTCCAATATTCCATTGAGGAAGCTAATAAATAATATCATACGCACACCAAGTTTGATAAAGAGATGGATAAATGTCTGGGATCTTGGACCTAGGCTACTGCCAACACATCCGTTCCACGAGGCAGAGACATAGGAGAATCATTGAAAAAATTTAGACAACAGATCCTCAAGTCGGTGGGCCCTTCCCAATCATAAGCATGTGTTTCCTCCTCCCAGCTTCTATCTTCCTTCTTTTTCTCAATTCAAGCTTATTGTAATTAGTTGGGGGTTTTGCATGAAACATTCCTTTAACTAAAAATTTTAGTTAAAATAAGTAGTTACCAAGTGTATGTAAAATTCTATATTGGTCTCTCTCCGCCATTTTGAGTGCTAGAACTTTGCTTAGTTTTTTTGAAAGTGTAAAGAGCAAAAAGTAATCAATACAAGAGTTTTTCCCTCCTATGTCTATCTGGTCTTATTCTTTTATCACTATCCATTGAATACTTTTGAATCATTTGTCTGTATTATGTCAAGAAGCTCTGTATTCTTGTGGGTATTATTTCTAGAACTTTGTGTCTTTGCAATAACATCTTATTGATTCAAATGCAAATGGTTTTATTCCAAATAATTTTATTCTGGCATGCATAAGGAATTATTTTGTTATCTATAGTTCTGGAGAATGTCATTCTACTCATTTCCATTACTTTATTCCTCTGCACTTTTGTATTGATGATCCATTCTATTTTAAAACACTTTCATGATATCCAAGTTCCACATTAAAACTATGCACTATACATATGTTAATAAGCTTGGTCTTTAAATAAGGGAACCTCACCCATTAAAGAGGAGGGACTTTCTATCCTTTGACTGTTGTTCTCAACAAGTCCTTTTTGACAACCAACAATTTTTTGTGACCTTGCTAGGGATTCATTTTCTTAAAACGCATTCTAGTTCTATGAATAATTTCTTGATCATCCTTTAATTTGGCTACTCCACGTTTTACTCATGGAAGGAGGGCCCTTGGTATTGAAGATTCTCATTTTGAACTTTTAAAAAAGCAAGGATTTCCTTTTCCTTCAACGGGAAGGAATAGAAGAGCTCGTTCAACAAGCACTCTTCCTGTTGAAGATAGAACCCCTATAGGTGTTATCCCTCTAGAGAAACTCAGCCCTAATCTCTGTGCCATGATTCTTGTTGGTGTTTTGGTTCCCCTGCAATCCTTCTTTCCAAGGATGGTAGCACCATTGCCTTGGGGTGATCGTGTTGGGCCTCTTGCCCTTCCTTAGCCGTTGCATGAGTTACCCTGAGGTAACAGGAAGAACTTCCCCAAGTTCAGAGGTGATGGAAAGGTACATCTTGATGAGCATACCACAACCTTCATAGTTGCATGTAGAGTTCTCGGAGTTGAACATGCATGTGGAGTTCTAAGAGTTGAACATGAAGATGTCTCAGTGAGGATTTTTGTAGAAACTTTACAAGATAATGTAGCAGATTGGTTCTATAACCTTCCAGCTGGGGCCATTACCAGTTGGACCATGATGAGGACAAGATTTGAGAACCATGTCAAGCCTGCAGAGGATGTACATGCTTTTCTTGCCCATATTTTTCAAATAAAGAAGGAATCACAAGAACCCATGAGGGAAGTTTTGGATAGATTCAACAAGTTGATTAAAAAAATCCCACCAGATACTCAACTTATAGACCAAATTCAGAAGTGTTTCTTCTTGAATTCTCAATTACCTGAGGTTAGCTATGCACTAAGAAGAGCCAATCTCACAACATTGGCCGAGGATCAAACTCTTGCTGCTAGTGTCGAAGATGATTTGACTATGTCTAGAAATTTGAAAAGAGACCCTTCTAAATCTAGATCTTCTTCTTCCTCCTCTTCCACTCCCGGGCCTAATACTGATCCTTTAGTACAAAAGCTTGCCAATTATCTCATTTCCATCAAGAAACAGTTGGCTCAACACGCCCCCTATGCAGATGTTCCAAGGAGGAATTTTCAACCTAGAAATCATTAATGCAACATGTGAGGTTAAAGAGCCTGAAGATGAAGAGGTTAATGAATAATGTGAAGAACTTGAAGAAGAAGTTGATGGAGAGATGGAGGAGCTTGAGGGATCTTGAGTTAATTTCTTCACTACTAAAGGTGTTGATGAGGAAGATGATTATGATGAGGTAGTAGCAGACATGAATAGTTAATCATACCCTGTCATGACTCGAGAGAAAATAAACAAAAGAGAGAAAGTGATGCAGCCCCTAAAAGATCCAAGGAGCATCCCATGACTATCCCTGTGATTGTAAAAAGGGGATCTCCTATCCCCACTACGTCCACATAGAAGGTGAGTTCTTCCAATTGTGATTTTCCTAATTCTTCTACTAAAGTTTCTTCTTCTTCCACAACTCCTAAATCTGACAAACCTAAGGTTCCAAGTGATGATAGCCCGTCCACCTCCGGATCTTTCGATATCATTGATCACCTAAAAAAGATAAAGGTTCAAATTCAGAAGCTGAGTATTATCAAACTTGTCCCAAAGCTTTTGCCAAAATGGTTCACTTTGTTAATTCTCAATCCAAAGCTTCCTCCAAAGGCCTTTTACCTACTCCATCCTCCGCACCCCAACCCAATCTGGTAGCTGCAGTCACCTCACCTAATGATAAGATCAAATCATTCTATGTGACCCTTCTTCTAGCAGGCCATAAACTCAACAATTGTGTCATAGATTCAGGAGCATCAGATAATGTAATTCCTTCCAAAGTATCTCATGCCTTGGGCCTAACTCTCACACGCACTTATGGGTCTTGTTATTCCATGGAGAGTAAGGAAGTGCCCCTATTTGGAAGAATTAAAGATGCACAAGTAGCTTTTGCTACTTTACTTGAGAAAAAGGTCTTGGCTACTATCCTGAGAGAAGATATCCCTCCTTCATATGGTATGATGTTAAGCAAGAAATTCTGTAAGGATGTAGGATGAGAAATTCAAATGGATTGGTCACATGCCCTCATCCCATTCAATGGGAAAATAAAGAAGTTTTTGCCCGAGAAGTAATCTGAGTATATTGTATAAAAAACAAATGATCCCAAAGCACAAATGCTTTATGAGGATATGGGGCATGGTAACTATATGATTATGTCCCTGGAGGAAACTCAGATTCCCAAAGGAGTACTTCATGATCCTAATAAGGTTCGGATTTTAGATTTTGATGGAAGTTGTTCCTCCGCTGGTTTTGGAGCTAGCGTAGTATTGGTGTCTCCTGAGGGAAAATTTCACCCTTTCTCATTCAAACTACAATTTTAAAATACCAATAATAAAGAATAATATGAAGCTCTCATTCTTGGGCTTAATGTGGCAAAAGAAAAGGGTGTGAAGAATCTTCTGGCTCACGGAGATGCAGAACTAGTTGTTAAACAAGTCAGAGAATTTTTTCAGGTAAAGAATAGAAGGTTGAAGCATTACAAGAATCAGGTTTGGGATTCCATTGAATTTCTTGACAACTTCTCCATTGAAGCAGCGCCTCAGGAAAAGAACACTAGGGCTGATTCACTAGCTATCTCAGGGTCGTTGCTGATACCTCATCCCGAATTTTCTCAAGACAGGTTTACCATTGAGATGATCCATAGGCCTTGTGTACCTGATAATGCAAACAACTGGAAATTTTTCTATGATGATCATCATTTGCTTTCTTTCTTAGAGGTCAGGGAAAACTTTGAATAGTTTTACTTTGTAGGAAGTGACAATTTGCCTCGTGAGAGTGTGGCTTCCAATGAAGAGGATGTCAAAGAGGAAATAGATCAAGATGGGTATATCAAACTCAAAGATAACAAGATGCCAAAAGGATTGGTGATTTTAGAAGAATTGTTTGATAAGCACGATAGGTATGTTAAGTCTAAAGCTTCTACTAGATCACAACAATCTGCTGAGTATGAAAAAACTAACATTAGGAGTTCTGTTGACCCCAAGCTTGTGAACATTGGAAAATGTTGTACACCGGAAGAAAAGAAGAGGATCATCAACCTTTTAAAGAGGTATAAGGATGTTCTTGTATATTCATATGAAGATCTAAAATCTTTCCAACCAAAGGAGATTCAACACTTCATCCCTCTCAAAAATGGGATTAAACCTTTCAAGAAAAAGAAAAGGCAATACAATCCCAAAATAGCTGACACTATTTTTTAAGCAATACAAAAGTTGTTTAAAGCCAAAATTATTTTTCCCATCCACCATTCAACATGGATTGCAAACATTGTGCCTGTCAGGAAGAAAAATGGTGAGATTCGTATCTGTGTTGACTTCAGAAATTTGAATCAAGCTTCTTTGAAGGAAAACTATCCCCTACCCATGATGGATCAAGTCTTGCAGGCTTTTACGGAGTCTGAAATGTTGTCCATGCTTGATGGCTTCTTAGGGTATAATCAAGTAGAAGTCAATACCGCAAATCAACATAAGACGTCCTTCACCATCCCTTGCGGTACTTTTTCCTACAAGAGGATGCCTTTTGGACTCATTTATTCTGGTGCCACTTTCCAAATAGCTACGGAATTGGATTTTGGGAATTTGAAAGGGAAATGTATTGTTGTATATCTAGATGACCTAACTATGTTTTCCAAGACTAGAGAAGATCATTTTCAGCATCTGGAAACAATTCTCTTGAAATGCAGAGAACATGGGATCTCTTTGAATCCTAAGAAATCTATCTTTTGTGTCACAAAGGGAAAATTGTTAGGGCATGTGGTCTCTAAAGATGGCATCAAAATTGATCCTGAATGAGTTCAAGCTATTGAACAGATTCCTCTTCCAACCAATAAGAAGGGAGTGCATTCTTCTTTGGTAAGATCAACTTTTTGAGAAGATTCATCCCTGATTTTACAGAGCTAACCTTGAATATCTCCCAAATGATGAAAGGAAAATAAACATTTGGCTGGTCTTTTGAAGGAAAAGAAGCCTTTGAAGGTATTAAAAAGGCTATTGCTAGAACTTCTATCCTAGCATGTCCAGATTTTAGAAAATATTTTATTATGTATTGCTATGCCACAAATAACACCCTGGATGCTGTTTTGACTCAAAAAGATTCTAATGATCATGAACTCCCAATCACATTTATGAGCTACATTCTTAAAAATTGTGAGTTGAAATACACAATGATGGAGAAACATGTTTTTACAATGGTTAAAGTTGTCAAGCAGTTTTGTTTTTATATTCTTAACTCTCAGTCCACATTACTTGTGCCTAACACAACTATCAAATCTATTCTCACGCAACAAGAGTTTGGATCCAAGAGAGGGAACTGGGTGGCAACATTTCAAGAATATGATATTGACATCAGACTAAACAAAATAGTTCGTGGAAAAGGCTTGTGTGAACTCATCGCTGGAGGAGCTGTCCATGAGTTACCTAAGGATGAAGTTGATATTCCTAATGTTCTGTTTCTTAGCTCAAGTAATGAATGGTATGCTGATATCAAAAATTTTATCACCTATGGATAGTATCCCTCTCATTTGATTACCAAGGAGAAAAGAGCTATTAATATAATATCATCTCAATATGTGTTGTGGGAGAATGTGTTGTTCAAGCGTGGGATGGATGGAAGATTTATAAAATACGTGGATAAGGAATAATAGAGGAAGCTTCTTTCAGCTTTCCATGATCAAGCATGTGCAGGCCATTACTCATCTAATGTCACTACTCACAAGATTCTTCATGTAGGATACTATTGGCCTACCTTGTTCAAAGATACATCAAAATGGATTGATAAATGTGAATCTTGTTAGACTTTTGTGGGTAGACCCAAGTTGGATGCCTTGCCACATAAACCAGTGATGATTGAAGAACCCTTTCAATAATGGGGTTTAGATTTTATTGGAACACTTAATCCATCTTCAAGTTCTGGACATACCCATGTATTGACTGCCACAGATTATTTTACTAAGTGTGTAGAAGGCATTCCAGTAAAGAGTACTACTTCATAAGTAGTATGCAATTTTATAAAAGAAAACATCTTGGTAAGGTTTGGTGTGCCAAAAAAGATTGTGACTGATAATGCTTGAAATTTTTCTTCAACTGAGATGATGGATTTCTTTTATGGATATGGCATCTCCCTGGCTCACTCTTCAAATTATTATCCCCATGGGAATGGGCAAGCAGAGTCAACAAACAAAAATATGGTGGCCATAATAAGGAAATTGGTTAACGAATATTAGAGGAACTGGCACAAAAAACTCTATGATGTTCTTTAGGCAAATAGGATTACACCTAAAAGAGCTATTGGGATGTCCCCTTTCCAAGTAGTATATGGAGTGGAAGCTCAATTTCCAGTAACAGTGTAGCTAACAGCCTTGCATTTAATGAAGGCCATTAAAGACACCATCTTAAATGATTATTTGGATAAGAGGATCATGTACCTTTATAAATTGTATGAAGACAGATTAAAGGTTGCTGATAGAATATCTGCTCACCAACA
Source organism: Taxus chinensis (assembly GCA_019776745.2). Lineage (NCBI taxonomy): Eukaryota > Viridiplantae > Streptophyta > Pinopsida > Cupressales > Taxaceae > Taxus > Taxus chinensis. The sequence continues at coordinate 562,487,532 of CM034156.1, forward strand.
AAAGGTAAAAGCCTTGTTTGACAAGAAGACCAGGTCCAGGGATTTCAAACTTGGAGATATCATTTTGCTGTGGGATAAAAGACATGAACCTTGTGGCATTTATGGCAAGTTTGATTATCTTTGGCATGGACCTTTCAAGAGTAGGCACTTTACTGGTGAGAATTCTTTCTACCTTGATTACATGGATGGTTCTTCTCTCCCACTTCCTTATAGTGGGTAGTACCTTAAATTGTTTAAGTCCTAGGTGAATAGGAAGTCCTTTGTATATTATGTATAGGGTGTGTATCCTTTCTTTCTTGTGTGTGTTTTTCCTCCCCTTGTTTTTTGGTGTGTTTTCTTTCTTTGTTTAGGGTGTTGTTTTTTGTATTGGTTTGCTTTTGACTCTGTTGCCCAATGGATAAGGCACTGGTCTTATTCCCATAGTTTTCTGAGAGTTCTTGCCTTGTCTCATTCTTTGAATCCAGCCAAGTCATCCCCAGAAGGATCCAGCTGTTGTTCTCTCAAAAATTCTCCTCTTTCGAAAGCTAAAAATTGAAAATTTTAAGTTGACACCTTTTTATGATGTTCTAGTAAAGATAAAAGTTGAGAAGTTAGAGAAATTATACGATTTTTGAGTCATTTGAGTGATTTTTGGGTCTGTCAGACATATTTGTCCCATGTGTCCCAAGTTCACTTGGGCTTGTTGTTCCCCGATCGACCGCTTTCTCCAAATCCTGTTAAACTTGCGGGCCCGTCAGAAATTTTTGTTCCAACTGTCCCAAGTGCACTTGGGCTCTATGTTCCCCGAACACCCACGTCAGTTGCATCATGCACTTTGCATACTTTGGTCATTCTTTTCTCGAAACCATTTTTGCATTTTGTCCCCGCTTTGCCTGCATTTCCCGCATCAGCCGATTCATGATTTCATGTCCCTCATGTCCCAAATGTACCAAAGGCCATCCGGGATAATTTTTCTTGCTCTTCCCGATGTTTGCTTTTTGAGTTGGTGAATATTAGTTTATTATGCATTTAATAACCTCCTCTCTCCTAAAACGGCTATTTAAGGGACTCCCCCTACATATTTTGCACACTACTTTCTCATTGTCATTCATTCATACCCTTATAATTGAAACCATCTACTTGCGTCTCCATTTCCCCTGCATTTTTCATTGCAGATTCAAGCCAAAGGGTCATTTCCCAAAAAATGTCAGTACGAAGATTAAGTTTCAAGGCCAAGAGTAATTTTCACCACTCGAGTCCTTTGTTCTTGATATTGAGGACAGTGAAGTTCGTCACCTGGACTTTGGTGATTTTTTTACTAGGTTGACAGACCCAAACTCCTCTCGCATGGCACAAATGATTAATGACAGTAGCCTGGAATTTGCTACTGGTTTCCCAATCTCTGTGCAATGTGCCGATATTGTGCTCACCTGCGGAGCCCACTTTAACCCCGATATGAGTGAATTGAGTAATGTGCATGGGGAGCTCATTGCTAAACTTGATGTTGCCACCGATTTTTCTCCACTAAGGTTCCCCAAGATGGAAAATTCTATAGTAATCTCTCAAAATCAAGCACAGGCCCTTTTTGGTCAAGATAGTGAGAAATACAAGGCGAGAGTGGAAAAATCCCAACTATCAAAATCTCTGTTTAGGGATGATTTCAACGAGGAGCTATCTGACTTCATAATCCTGTTAGCTTGGGTCATGGGCTTTCCCTCTATGAGTGAGTTCCACTTCTGGATGTGCCCATTCATCAACATTGTATGTGAATGTACCAAGAACATCAATTGGGCAGAGATCATTTGCATGAACTTGACAGAGTAGTTGTCTAATGTACATCAAACCAAGAATTTCTACATGACTTCTTACCTTATGTATACTCTAGCAGCATCGAGACAATGGTTTGGTTTCACATACATTGATGCTCAGAAGGGTGATCCTAGATATTCTTACTACCCTCAATTCAACCTGGACACTAGCAATCACAACTTCAGGAGGGTAAATGATGCTTTCACCATGTACATTGTGAGGCTTCTAGAGAGTGACACTGCTAGGAGATATTCTAATGAAGCCATGAGCCTAATAGTGAAGTATGGAGCCTACTTCATTCAATTTCAGAAGATTCTCTTATATCAGGCTAGCCAGTTATGAGAGCAGTCCTCTCAAGCTCTCAATATTCTTTAATGATAAGATGGCTCTAATTGAGGTATCCAGGTAGTTGGACAAATTGCACAGGACCTGCAGAGACAAGAAAATCACTGGTCTACATTTCCCCATATCTTTGGGGAACTATAAATGTAAAATATTTCTGGATGCCTAGAACATAGCAATGAGCCTCCAAGCGTCATGGATTCCTCTATCTAAGAAGCCTCATCTGCTCCACTCACATATCTATTGCAGGCAACAGTGGTAAACACTCTAAGTGCCATGAGTTCTCTCACTATTGGTTCTCGTACTCCTCTCTCTTCCTCTTCCTCCACTTTTGCATAGGTGCAGCCTTTTGTTGATATTAGGAAGAGGAAGTCTTCTTCATGACTAACAGGGCCCAATTTTGATGTTGTGGCGGCCTTGTTGAGCACTACTCCTTCTACTCCAGCAAAGAAAGCTAGAACAACTTCAAGGATAGTTACTGATGCCCAAGGTCAGCAATTCCTTGAGATAGCCAAGCCCAAAGTTGATAAGCCAGAACAAGATTTGCAAGCCTCTAATCTGGAAATTTCTAGGATCTCAATGCGAGAGTCTACCCCTGAAAGTGAAATTCATAACCTTCAGGAAACAATGACCAAGGTTATTGGAAGAGTAGAAAAAGGTAAGCAGACTATAGAGTAGCTAGAAGAGTAGGCTTAAGTACTTTCTAGTTTCATCAAGTCACTACTGTCTAAGGATAAATTTCCAGACCCTACCCCATTGACTTCCCTTCCATCATCTATGATCCTCAGTCAAGATGAAGTCTAGTGCATCAAGGACATACACAAGTACTCCATCTATGAGAGGGCTATGGAAGTCATGGTTCATGATATGGTCATTACATGTTTGAATTTTATTGGAGAAGCCTTCAAACTTAATGAGAAGGTAATTAACCTGTAACAAAAGCTCTCCTCCGCCATTGGAAATATGAACAAAGAGCTTAAGCTTTGGAGCAGCTGTATAGTAGATCTTCCCCTGATGGGACAGACTGATGAAAATATATTGATGTTAAGTAAGGGTTTTGATGATGCAAAGGATAATTTGTCTAAGTCATGGGTTTTAAGTGTAGAATGGAAGATAAAAGTGTTGGAGGAGGCTTTGGGAGAATTGAAGAATAGTTGGCAGAAAGGAGAAGCCTTCAAAGCTTTGGTGATATCTTCTTTTAGGGGATATTCAATGTCTCCTCCATGATGAGACTTCAAGTGTGCCTTTCTCCCTCTAGGAAATTAAGGCTCAATTTAGAGCTTTTGTCATGGAAAATTTGTTCAATGAGGACTCAATGACCAAAGAGAAGTTAAAGGAAATTTTCTCTCTCCAATCTGCCATTGAGGAAGCTAATAAAGAATATCATATGCACACCAAGTTTGATAAAGAGATGGAAAAATGTCTGGGATCTTGGATCCAGGCTACTGCCAACACATCGGTTCCATGAAGCAGAGACATAAAAAAATCATTGGAAAAATTTAGAGAATGGATACTCAATTCAGTGGGCCCTTCCCAATCATAAACATGTGTTTCCTCCTCCTAGCTTCTATCTTCCTTCTTTTTCTCAATTCGGGCTTATTTTAATTAGTTGGAGGTTTTGCGTCAAGCATCCCTTTAACTAAAAATTTAAGTTAAAAGAAGTAGTTACCAAGTGTAACTGATTTGTAAAATTATATATTGGTCTCTCTCCGCCATTTTGAGTGCTGGAACTTGGCTTATTTTTTTTTGAAAGTGTAAAAGAGCAAAAAAAATCAATACAAGAGTTTTTCCTTCCTATGTCTATCTAGTCTTTTTCTTTTATCGCTATCCATTGAATACTTTTGAATCATTTGTCTGTATTATGTCAAGAAGCTTTGTATTCTTGTGGGTGTTATTTCTGGAACTGTGTGTCTTTGCAATAGCATCTTATTGATTCAAATGCAAATGGTTTTATTCCAAATAATTTTATTCTGGCATTCATAAGGAATTATTTTGTTATCTATAGTTCTGGAGAATATAGTTCTGCTCATTTCCATTACTTTATTCCTCTGCACTTTTGTATTGATGATCCATTCTATTTTATAACACTTTCATGATATCTAAGTTCCACATTAAAACTATACATTGTACAGATGTAAATAAGCTTGGTCTTTAAATAAGGGAACCTCTCCAATTAAAGAGGAGGGACTCTTTGTCATCTGACTGTTGTTCTCAACAAAGTCCTTTTTGATGACCAACAGGTTTCAAATCAGGTCCTAGTTAGAAAGAAAAATGGAGAAATCAGGTTGTGTGTTGACTTTAAGGATTTGAACAGAGCCTCCCTCAAAGATCACTACCCACTCCCTTCAATGGAATAGATCTTGCAAGTGGTGTCTAGGTCAGAGATATTTTTCTCTCTTAGATGGGCTACTCAGGATACAATCAGATCATGGTGAAAGAAGATGATCAATTCAAAACTACTTTCACCACCAAATGGGGCACCTATGCACAAAAAAAATACCATTTGGACTATCCAACATTGGTGCTACTTTCTAAAGATCCATTGATATGGCATTCAAAGGGCTAATCAACAATATAGTGTTGATCTATCTGGATGATATCACTGTGTTCTCCAAGAATGCAGTAGATCACCTTTTTTATCTAAGGCAATTGTTTCAAAGATGCAAAAGATTTGGGGCATCTTTGAACCCCAAAAAATGCATATTCTTGGCCGATCAAGGCAGGATTTTGGGCCACATTGTGTCTAAGGAAGGTCTTGAAATTGATCCATAGAGATTTGAAGAAATAAGAGCATTGACATTGCCAAGTCACAAGAAGGATCTTCAAATATTCCTGGGGAAGATCAACTTTGTTCGAAGGTTTGTCCCAAAATTTACTGCTCTGGTTAAGCCAATAACACTAATGCTAAAGAAGAGCTTAGCATTCAGATGGACAGCTAAAGGAAAGACAAGCTTTGAAGTTGTAAAAGAAGCCATATCACAGGCCCGAACTCTTGTAAATCTAGATTTTTCCAAGGACTTAATACTATATGCCTTTGGGTGGCAGTGACACTATCTCTGCAATCCTGGTTTAGTAGAAAAAAAGAAAGCTTAGAACAACCAATTACTTTTTTCAGTCACAGTCTAGAGGACTATGAGGTGAGGTATGCCTTCATTGAAAAGAAATTCCTGGTGGTGATCAGGGGACTGAAGAAGTTTAAGCATTTGGTGTTAAAAAAAAAATCCAACTATTGGTCTCCCATGCAGGAATTAAATAGTTCCTCCTCAGAAAGGACCTAAAATGAGAAATGTGCAGGGTGGGATAACTCATGTCATGGAATATGACATTGAGATTAAGGTCACCAAGCTGGTCTGTGGGAGGGGCTATTGTGAGCAATTAGCCTCTACTCTACAAGATGAAACAAACAATGATAAAGACGTCATTCTTATCTTACAAGATGATCAAGGAGAATAGAGAGAGTATATGCATGCTCCTTGTTGGACCCAAAATATGGTGCACTTCCTTCAAATAGGTCTATGTCCTCATGGTATGAGTAAAAGAAAAAAGGAGACATTTCAGGCTATAGGCCAACCCATATGTCCTTATTGATGGTGTCTTGTTCAAAAGAGACATAATGGAATTCTACTGAGATGCATTGGGATAAATCATGTGGAGAGAGTGCTACAAGAATTTCATGTTGATGCAACTAGACCTGACATTTCGCTCCAAGAGTGATAACACTCAAAATCATGAAATTAGGATATTATTGGCCCAGAGTGTCTAGTGACTATTTCACATGGATCAAAAGGTGCAAGAGTTGTGCATTCTTCAAAGGCAAAGAGAAGCTAGCAACACTTCCATTGCACCCAATCTCAGTAGACCAACCTTTCATGCAATGGGGATTGGAATTGATTGGAGTCATCAACCCAAACTCAAGCCAAGGGTCCCAAATGGATCATGACAACAACTGTCTATTTCACCAAGTGGACCAAGGCTGTGGCACTCAAAGAAGAAAATGAGTCTAGTATCCTAGATTTCTATGAAGGGATAGTGACCAGATTTGGATTACCAACCACCATCATCTCAAAAAATGAATTAGCATTTATAGGTCCCAAGATCACAGGATGGGTTGTTAAAAATGGGAATTATTTGAGCACTTCATCAAACTATTACCCTCAAGGTAATGGCCAAGTTGAGTCTACGAACAAAAACCTACTGAAGATCATAAGGAGAACTCTGGATGAGAATCAAAGGGACCTGGCACACAAATCTCAAAGTGGCCTTATGGGCTGTTAGAATAACACCAAATAAATCTACAGGTAGCTCCCCATTCAAGATTGTTTATGGGAAAGAGGCAGTGTTTCCTATATCACTTGAGTTACCATCTTTGGAACTTGTGAAGCAACTAGAAATGTCTAAATTTGGACCGATGGAGGCTAGGTATGTGGAGCATATATAATTATAAGAAGCTGGAGAAAATGATCTCTAAGTATTGGAGAAGAACCATGCCTCAATTAAAAGATGCTTTGACAAGAAGGCTAGAGCAAGGACCTTCCAGGAAGGGGACCTAGTTTTGAAATGGGGATGAAGATCGAGCAAAACTAGGGAGACATTCTAAGTTTGATGCCATCTGGAGTTGGCCCCTATATGATAAGAAGTTGAAAAAGTAGTAATGCTTTCCAATTATCAACATTGGGAGGGCAAGGAGTTGTAGATTCTAGTGAACAGGATCTATCTTAAACACTGCGACTAAAAGGGAAGTCTCACCCTATACATATTAGCTTAGTTTCTTTTCCTCCAAGTGCTTTTGTACATTTTCTTGATGTAGTATAGATTTATTTTTCTCCTAAGTAATTTTACATGCTCTACATGTTTTATTTGGAGCATGTATGATTTTTTAATTGTGTACATAGTTGTGGTGCTTGTTTTGTTGCTCTCATACAGTTCACTCAGAGAGACAGACAAAGCCCTGGATTTGAAACAATTTCCTATGCTCAGATATCTTCATTTCAAGATTTTCTTATAAAATATGAGAATGGAAGTGGCCAGGCTCGTGAACCAGAGGTAGAATTAGTATTAGACTATTATTCTTGACTCCATGCCCAACAGATATGACAAGGCAACTGATCTCCCTCATCTAGCAGGCAGATGTCCCCGTGAGTTACCAAATTATTATCCATATTTCGCCCCAAGCTAAATATTGGATTGAATCATGACCCCGCATAAAAAGGACTGAGAGAACTCATTTTAATCCTATAAATTGGTTACAAAAAGGGTTCAACAATGAAGTGGTGGAGATGAAGAAAGAGAAATAGATCATATAAAGAAGGAAATGACTCTCTCGGGTTGTCTCTACGATTTAAATCCATTCTCCAAGTTACAGGTAGGTAGAAACCATCAAATAGTAGGGTTGGATAACTAGGGAAGATGCTACAAAGGAGCCAAAAGTAAGAAGGAAGAAGAACAAAAAATATTTGATGCCCTCGAGCTCGAAACGGTTTAGGAAAGGCCTAAAAAAATGACTAAGTATGGAGGAGGCAGCGGAAGAGACCACATTTCCTAACGACGCTCCAACTCTTTTAAATCCAGAGGAAGGAACTCAAACTTGTGTCAGCCCTCCACATAGAAAATGGTCAAACAGATTCAAAGGAAAATAGGGCAGGCCTCAAAATTGGCTAAGTATGAACGTGTGAGCGGAGAGTGCCAAGTGTCAGCATGGTGCATCTCAAAGAGTTGGTCCCAAGGTGAAAGTCCCAAATGAGCACAAGCTCACCACATAGCCAAAAGCCTAAAAATGAGAGGCACCGTTGAAAATTCCACAGAGTAATGGAGGCCAACAATGTTCAACTTAGTGCTCCTCCAAAGGCAAACTTTGGGTTGGGTTTGTAAACAAGTGTTGTGCCTCTACATGTTCTATCAACGGAAGAAGAGTTAGTTGAATACTCAATGCACAAACAAGCTAGTGGAGGCTGTCAAGTATCTCAATGGCATTGATTCAAGGGTCAAATAGAGAAAAGGTTTCCAAAAAAGTGCCAGAGTGACACATGTCCCAGAGGAAAGCAGGGCGTCGAGGAAAATATTTGATTTTTCACCCCTTTTCCTTAAAAGGATGTAAAATTTGCAAATGGCCCGCAACTTCACCCAGGGAAAAAGTCAACATTTAGACCCAAGTCAAAGCCAAGGTGGAGAGTCAGACAAAAAAGTAAAAGTTTTCCTTTCATCCAAAAATCATAAAGGTAAAAATGGGAGGACATTTCCCATCCAACCAAATGGAGCCACATGTCTGTGTGGAGCTTCAAGGCTGTGGGAATTTTTTTTTAATTTTGTGTTTTTTGCGCAAAAGGATAAAAGGTGAATTGCAGACCCACGGGGCTGAATTTTGTTCCAATCTGTCTACCATGTTTCCCAATCCAAAAGGGGGACCCATTTTTCAAAATTTTTTTCCCGCCCATTTGTACAGAATTTATTCGAACTTCAAAGGGGCATATCTTTCGACCTAGGGCTCGAAATATTGCAAATCTGACACCGTTGAAAATATATCGATCTCTTCTATGCCATGGGAGTTAGAAAATTTAATTTTTGGGAAGTTATGTGGAGAAAAAATGGATAAATGTCTTCGAGATTTCAATGCAGGATCATGAATCTCAATAACTAGATTGGATTCGATCTATTTCTGTCATTTTCCTCTTCCTTCATGGCGCTGAACCAAGGATCGATGCAGTAAAGATGGATTCGAGGTATATTTTAGTAGACGCATTAACAGGAGTGATTGAGCCTCGACCCATGTTTTCCCACTTCTCTCTCTCTCTCTCTCTCTTTCTTCTCTCAGGCTGAATCTATAAAGACGGATGTAGGGTTCATTGTAAAGGGTTGGATATTCTTAGTTTTGCAGGCTCCCTTTTCCTTCTAGCAAAGGATATGTGGGGTTCAAGCCTTCCAGTAAAATTGTAACACATTTCCTCCTTTCAGCTATTCTGTAATGAACTGTATCAATCTATAGAGCAATAAAATACGTTTGTGATCGATTTTTAGATCATTCTTATTTATTTTTCTTCTATTTGGTCTCTCATTACAAATCTAGCTACCTATGCTTGTTTATGGTATGCATTTTTTTTGGTTCGTGTTGAAAGCAAACTAAGTTTTCATCATTCCTTTGGTGCATCACCTGGTTGTTTAGTTATTTCTCATTTCCTGTATTCTTTTATCCATGTCCCCTTGGCAAGTTTAGACTAGATATGAGAAATAGATCCTTTGCAAATCCTCACATATGCACCTGAACAGAGGAATAAGGATCCATCCTTTAATATGGAGAGATTTTCCAATTTTCAAGGTCCCACACCTTAGGAAAAATTCCATGTTATGCAATCACACCAAATGAATCTGCCTTAGAGAAGTAGATCTTTTAAAGCTCATCTGGAGGTGATGTGATTCTGCACTAACAATTTGTAAATTGAATTGTGAAAGAGATATACTATGTTCTCTATTTTTGAATAAATGTGGAAGAAATTGTATTCTTTATATTGTAAAAGAGGAAGAAGACAAGGTTCTGAGAGTCCCTTGCAAAAAATACTTTTTGTAAATCATTTTTCCCACTTGATGTGGATGACAATTTAATATACATTTTGTGTGGAAGAGTTACTATGTTTTGGAAATGAAATCCCCTTTGAATGTGAAAGAAATATACTCGGTATTATGTTTGTTAAAAGGAATGTAATGAGGAGTTGTGATTGTAAAGTTGTATTTGATTAAAAAAAAAAGTTGTAAAATAAATCTTTTCAATTGAATAGATGTTGTTTTACCTTATACAATGAAGTTATTATTGTTTGAAATATTCTTTGAAAATGTTGTACAACTCTTTGTTCAAATGTGGAAAATGTATTCAGAATTATTGCATCCTCGGTGTTTGAAAAACACTTTTTTTTTGGAAAGGAAATAAAAATTACTTTCTTGGTTTCTATATTTTGATTGAAGGAAATAGAACATTGTAATATTAAACTAGAATGAAATCATATTTTAAAGTTTGGTAAATGTAATGGATCAATTCAAGTTGGAAGTTGTAGAGCTATGTTAGATGATTTAATTATCAGAAAACGTACAGAATGACCTTGCAGACTAGGAAAGACATTTGAAACATTAATACAAGATAAGAAACATCAAAATGATCCCAAATAAACTATAATACTTAAGAAATTTTCATAGAACCTTTCAAAATCGAGCTCAAACAATTTCTCAGTCGTTTTTTCTATTAAATTTGGGAAATTTGAATTGATCTTCAATCAAACAATTTAATCCTTGAAATCTATCCAAATTCTTCCAAGTGAAATCCTCCATGTTTGTTTGGCATGTCGAGAAAGAATTAATGGTGGATTTAAACAAATAATTGATAAGCTAAAAATACCACTTCACTTTCTAAGTGAAAAAAATACGTCTTCTCAAAATTGACCCCTTAAAATGTATCAAATTTAAATTCTTAAGATCTCCGTACAAAGAGGACATTGAGGGCTTTTCGTAAAGTCCTCGTTTGCCAAAAACCAAGTTCCCAATCAAAAGTTATGGCCTTCTAAAGTTTTTTATTTCATTTGGATTCAAAAATATTATAACTGTCAAATTTAATTATTTAAATATTCTTTGGTGCACCCATGGGCTAAAACTTTCATTTTTTGCTTTTTATCCAAAAGGCACAAAATCATGAAGTTTCCCACCACTCCACTAATCCGCAAGCCTTCATTTTGTCAAAAATGATCTAAGTCAAAAAATTTAATTTTATCATTTTTCCTTTGCAGCCCCACCACCCCACGGCCAATCATTGATTGACACGTGGATTCGTTGGGCATTGGTGGAGGCTCGAATCGATTTTAACCTTAGGCACTTTCAAAAAGAAATTTGGAAAAATTTGTAAGTTTTCCCCCGCAGCCCCGCCGGCTCTTCAAGTAATCAAGTGCTACCACATGGCTTCACAAGGCATCGGTGGAGGAGTGGATATTTTTAAGCCTTAATGCTTCAAGAAAAATTTTGGGCAAAATTTCAAAATTATCCCCATTGCTAGCCCACCAAACCATAGCTAATGGTTGGCTGACACGTGGCATCTTTTCGCATCGGTGGAGGCATGGGTTCCTTTCGACCTTTTTTCCCTTCCTTTTGAATAATAAAATTTTCCAAATGTTCCCCGCCGGCCTGTTGACCTATAGCCAATAAGGAACTTCCATGTGGCCTCCATGGGCGTCGGTGGAGGTGGGGGTGTAAGATTCACTTTGTCCCAAAAGGGAAAAAGTGCTAAATGTCTTCTCTGCTCCGCCAGTCCGTACGTCTGGGAAAAATTTTCTTCCCTGCTCTACTCGGTCCTCTTTTCTCCTTTGGGTGAATTTTCCTCTCCAAATACCATATGCCTGAGTTTTGGAAAAGTTTCCTCCCTAGGCCCGCAGGCCCTGCTCTTGGGAAAATTTTCACCCCAAGTTCCGTCGGCCCATAACGTGAGAAATATGAAAAGTTACAAGGACTTCTTTATATCATTGGAAAGGTGAGGAAATTTCCTATCTAATGGGAATGGTTTTAGGAATTTTTGAGTGCATAAAATAAAAGAAAAATATGTTTAAATATTTTAAGAGAGTTTTAGGAGTGGGTAAGTAAGAATTTACTCTGAGGATTTTAAATATGTATTCTTTTCCCCCCACTGTAATTAAACCTTGCTCTTCTCTTAGATCTTGTGGAATTGAATACCTTGGGTATTTAATTATTTTGGTCCCTTAACCCTAATATTTTAATCAGGGAATATTTAGCTAAAATGTAAATGTAATTAGTGATTAAATTAATCCATAAGGAGATTTGAGCTAGGTGTGGACCTATTACACGTGCTTCTTTAGAATGTGGAATTAGTAATTATTATAATGGGAAAAGTTATCAGTTGAATTTAATTGTCCTTGAGACTTTGGTTGTTAACACTTTTAAAAAAAAAAATCCATAATTTTCTAACTAAACCTAGGTTTTTTTATGGATCTCAAGTGGGAGATTTTAGTGGGCATTACAGGGCCTATGGGTTCCCTTTTTCCTTTTACAACCTTTGGAAAAATGTAAAATTTTTGCATTTTTCTTCACGCCTCCGCCCTTGAGAAATGAGCTTGACATGTGTCCTAAGGTGGGTCCTAAAGGAACCGTGGCCAAATTCTTCCCATTCACCTCTTTTCTGGAAAAGGGAAAAAAATTTCAAGTTTTCCCTGCAGCTCCGCCCTTGAAAAATGGGCCTAACACATGTCCCAATGTGGGTCCCATTAGAACCATGCTTCCTTTTTCACTTTGAATTTTTTTCTCCTAAAAGGAAAATTTTCCAAATTTCCCCTAAGGGTCCACATCTCCACCGTTGAATGGAACAATTTTTGAATTTTCTCTATCGGGCTTGTGGGTCATTTTGTTGATTTTAGTCATTTAAACATCAAGGGGAAAAAATCCAAGTTTCCCCCAATGGCCTGCGTCCCGCCTCTTAACATTTTCAAAGCCAACCTTGACCTCCTTCTTGTTAAGCTTGCAAGTCATTTTGAGATTTTAATCCTTTTGATGACAAGAGGCAAAAAATATAATTTTCCTACGATGGTCCGCTTCCCCACCCCTTTGAATTTTCAAACTACCACGTGTCACAATGGGGCATCTCGAGATGATCCCTAATAGTTGAGACCTTGAATGAGCGCGGGCTCACCATGTGTCGTTATGATGCAACTTCAAAAACCTTAAGGTTTTAAAATGATTTGGAGGGGGTGCACTTCCACTTTAGAATTTTATTCCATTTTTCCAAAAGAGAAAAACATCCAACTTACCTCCAAAGGCCCGCATCTCTGCCATTATCTTTGCCACGTGTCCTCCTGTGGGATCAAAATAACACATTTTCCCTACCACTTAAAATTTTCTTTAATCAAAGCTTGGCGAACCGTGGGGTGACTTCAAACCTTTTTCCAAAGTAGCCAAAAGGAACAATTTAAAAAAAAAAACCCGCCACACCCCATCCAATTAGAAGAAGCCACGTAAGCACCAAAAGAACCAATCAGAAATGAGTGGAGCCACGGGACCAAATTTTCCCTTTAAAAATTGATAAGTTAAAGCATTTTCCTACCATCCCCTGACCAATCCAAAAGAAGCCATGTGACCGCTGAATGCTAAGGAATAATTTTGACAGGAAAAGGACACCCGCAGACCGTCAAAAACACAAAAATTCATCATTCATGCCCATAACCCAATTTTTTCACTAAGGATGAAATTTTTTTAAACAAAACCAAGTGAATCATAGTTTCAAGCATCTTTCGACCATGGTTTTGAATTTTCAAAGGCGTACAAATGTAAATTGATCATTTTTGAGCATCCATGGTCGGGGAAATATACGGAAAATGAAAAAGCCCACGGATTTTGAAGAAAGTAGGGCAAGAATAAGGAAAACTCAGAGACTCCTTCAAGGAGGAACATGACAATGAATTCTACAAACAATTCGAAGCTTTTCAAATGGAGGTAGAAGCTTTCAGAACACCCACATTGAGAGACAAAATGTTTCAGAACACACAGATCATAGGGAAATAATGGCAAATGGGGGAAAACAAATCTGAGCACCAACACACATCTCTATCTACTTTATGTTATCGGGATTTTTGTTCACCAACATAAAGTGGGGGGATAATGTAGACAAAAAATCATACACTTTGGGTAATTATCTAGTCCTTATTACATATTATTATTCATATTATCCCTAAGTAAGAAAGGTAATGATTAATCCATGTCTTTGACCACCATTCTTTTCTCCTTTCAGTCTTGCACCCTTACTTTCTTAGTCGACCATTTTATACTCCATATTTTATCATTCTAGAAACCAACACCTAGCGAGGATGCCAGTGCCAGGCACCCTCATCCCCTATGGGCACCCTTGACCCTTTTGTACTTTACTCAAATGGTTTTGATCCTTTCTAGCCTTTTGAGCATCTTATCCTTTTGGTAGTTGACCTTTTTGGGGTTAATTAAAAAATTTAAGCAAGGGAATCATATAAATATAAAGTTATGTGATCATAATAACAGACCAAGCACTAATAATTAGCTATCACCACCTAAGGTTACATCCATCAAGGTGTCTAAGACCTTCATTACATCTATCTAGAAAAATCATAAGGGACACACAAGTTTTTTATTCTACATACACTTCATAGGAGGGAACCTCATCCCACTCAGTGCACACATCTATAACATTTATTTATATTTAGCTACTTGATCACTCTCAAGTGCAAATCACACAAGAGAAACCTAGGTTGTGATTCAGCACACACATATCTAAAACAACATTGGGTCTGAGATGTAGTGTGATTCTCAGTTGTAATTTTTCCATAGTGATAGTTTAGGAAATTCTGACCCCTCATTTTGCATCTTTCTTTTTTAAGTTTTGATGTCTATTTGAGGGTTTTATAGGTTCATGTTTCATTACAGGTTTACAACGACTTTGGCGATCTTGGTGCGCCCTTGCAGTTACCAAAGGTGACTAAAGGGGAACACCTTATGACACCTCAGAGGAGGTTTTTTTGAGCTTCTTCATAAACCCAGGTGCTCGATAACAAGCCAAGGACACTCGTAGGAACCCTTGTCCCTCTCTAGGCACCGCACTCAAGACAATCTCTCAAGATTTGCATTTTTCTGGGTCTCTATTTGAAACTCCTGCCACTATATTCATCTGGTCAAAAATTTGGTATAATTCGGAATTTATTATAAACCATCTAAGTATTTTCTTCTCCTTTTTGCAACTAGGGTTTCACATTTTATTTCTTAGTTTTCTTTGGTTAATTTATATAGTTAATTGCATACCTTATTTTTTTACAATAACATTATATTAGGCTCATCTATTTACATTTTATCTTAATAAGCATCTTCTTAGGAATCTATGCGGCATTATATGTGAGTTGTACATAGTTGAAATTTAGTGTTTCTATTTTTTTTTACGCTTTGTGCCATGATTAAGATCATGCATCATATATACCTTAGTTCTATGAATTTTTTCATGTACGCCTTCAATAAAAAATATTATATATATAATATTTTTAGACATACATCTACTCTAAGCCGTATGTGTGTACAATATTACACACTACTATCTTTTTCTACACATGCATGGTATGGATCATGTTTTTTAAGGTACATGATCGAAAATTATCTCACTCACCTCAGAGAGAGAATTTAGTGGGACTATTATAGGACACAAGATAGAGATTACATGATATGGACTAATATTAAAGAATACATTGTACACATTATAGAGTGAATGTTAAAAAATATAGGGAATCTGTTGTACAAATATAAAATCAATTAAAAACTAAACCATGAAGTGTGACATAACTAATAAGTTGATAATGCCCTCAATTAGATGATAATATACAAGTGCAACTATTGGAAAGTTAATATCAAAAATGTAATGATTAAAATTCTTAAATATGGTTTAAACGGTTTACTAGACAAATTGTTACAAAATTATATATATTAAACTACATTTTTTTTTACAAATTTATAAGATATGATTGAAATTCAATAATTCAATTATCATTTACATATATAGTTTGTAAATATTCTATTATACAATTTTAGTTCATTTTTTTAAGTATCGGGGCATCAATATCTTTGGTTCCCTTTAAATAATTATTAATTATTGTGATTATGGTGGAGGCATAATTATAATTCATCCTCTTTCCATTATGCAAACATTTAACCTACATCTATATGCATCAGTGTGTTCTAGTTGGTATAGATGATGTGTGTGGGGTTTAGTGACACCCGTTTGCCTTGACATCATTCTTATTGGATCCTTTTTGGTCCAACATTTGAGTAATGTACTATAATAAAAACCATGAGTTTTGGGATCACTACACTGCTAAAATCATTTCCTAACATGTTTTTCTATAAAATAGGGACTTGTTCATCCCTTGATTCTCCATCTTGTTTGAAACAATATCTTCCTCTGGGTACAAATACCAGTGGGAATAATATACTCCAAAATATTCAACAATAAGCCTCAATATTTACATAAAATAGCTAGTTTCTACACATACATGTCTATTCCTTCCTTTCTCGCTATATTTTCTTAATTTCAATTTTTAAAGTTCTAGATTTAAATATTTAGTATTTTGAATATGGAAATTGATTACACTCTAGTTTTCTGAGGTTTTAATTTGGACACCTCTCAAGAACTCAAGTATTCAAGAAAATACAAAGAATTTTTTACACTTAGGTATTCATTTATCTTAAGTATCAAATTTTAGTTACTATAATGTGCAAGATGGGGACATAGACACAAAAATTTGGAATTTCAACACTTGATGTTGTTACCATTGTATTAAATCTTTTACACATGACTTGTGCAAGTAATAAGATCTAAAACAAACTCTCCTAAGGTTTCCAATCCCTTGTTTCAACTACATATAAACATATAGGAACTCTTATTCCATTTAAAAACCCCATCATATCCGATGTGCAACTTTCCCATATATTCAATTGAGATTTTCTACATCAATGGATATAACCATACAGTATGGAAATGATCTACTAGTTGATCATATCCTTCTTCTAAATAGTGTTTAGGTCCACGTAATGGTAATTTTTTCAAATGTATATCTCTATTACCCCTCCTAAATCATATCTAATGTGAAGTATTCACATTCAATTCATATAAATAAAAATTTAACCCCACATATTTTTATCACTTGGAGCATATTTGGTTACCACTTAGAAATCATCCAAACACACATGTAATTCATCTCCAAATCTCAAGAAATGGTTCTCTAAGCTTCCCTATTTTAATTTCTTACACCAAGAAAAACCCCTATACAATTATACAACACTCCAAAGCCAATAAAATGATATTTTGAGCCAAGTCAAGAGCCTCTCAACCTGGGCCAAAGAAAACAATTACACGTAGTAAGGGATAAATTCTAGTTACATCATCAAAATTACACTTCCAATAGGAAAAGAAACTACATGGGATTAAACTATCTTCAAATTAGTGTTATGTAGGTGGCATATGGATTTCTCAACCAAAGTTACTAAGAACTTTTCATAATATTTTATAAGAAATCTATGGATTCAAAAGCAAAACACAAGAATATGTGTGTGCATTTGAAATGATCACAAGAGAAAAATGATGAAGTAGATAGAAATGAAATAACACAAATTGAAACATATAATTACAAAAATAAACTCAAGAAGTATATCAAACTTCATATATAAGTGTTGTGGGAAAGTTTTTTCCTCCTAGTTAATTATTTCCAGGGCAAGAATATAGTTTTAGTTTTGAATATGAAGAAAGGAAATATTTGTTTCATTTTATTCCTCCATTTACACACCCAAATTATTCTACAGATCATAAAAATATGTGTACGCATTCCTATTGTCATATCTATTTTGAACATGTTTCCTAATTAATTACAATTCCTTAATCATTTACTATAAATTCATATCTACGTGTAAATATTTATTTATAATATAGATGCACATATTTTACATATTACAATCCTAATTAGATATGAAACCTTTCATGTTTTAATTATATATCTATGTTTTTATATTTGCATGTGATTAGTGATATCATTTTTCCCTTCATAAACATGCTGGGAGGAAAATAGAAAATGATCTTATTTGTGTCTAGGAAAATTAGAGTGAATACAATTGTCATAGAATTTTTTGAAATGGGGAAAATGATGAAAAAATAAATCTAATATGCACTACTAGTCCAAGCATCTTAGAAGGTGTCAAAATGAATGTTTCCAAACACCTTGTACAATAATTAGTTATTTACAATAATTTAAACATGATCTATGGGGGATACCCTCTAAATTTGGATAAAGTATCAGACCATTGTGAAGCCAAATTACAAGTAAGTTTTTTTCCGCAACATGATCTAGGGCTATAAACCAAGAAGGGTATGTGCATGAAGTTGGGTTTAAAAATGGGATCTTAACTGAACATGTTTTCCTAAAAATTGAGAAACGTGCACTTTCATTGATATTTGAGGTATTTACACTCAAAATTTGAAGAAGATATAAAACATAAATTGTTACATTTTGATTCTAGTTTTCAAGTCAAATAAATAAAATGAAAATGTTGAAATATAGGCGGTAGAAATTGTTACAATTCGAGGAACTTGTACTCCTATTTTCAGATAAAAGACAGCCAATTGGAGACCATCCTCCCCTCTCCTTTTAATTATCATTTAGTAAAATTTTAAATACTTCAATGGAAAGTTCAATAAGGATATCGAACATGTTATGGATATAATTAGTTTAAATTTTATTGTGATTTTTTTATTTACAAATTTTATTAGTAAATAGGTCCCTACATTTGATTAAAAATAGATACTTGAGCGTTCACACCAACATAAATACCTCAAAATTAATTGAAAATAAGATTTATTTTTTAAAATGTGTATATAATTAGGTCTAGTATTTGATATTATATTTTATTTGAATTTATATGTGGAAATCAAAAATTACATAATTAAAAAGTTAGATATGTATTTTTTTTTCAATATAGTTGCATAGGAAGACATTTTTACAAATATATAAAACTTAGATTCCTTATAGTTGTCCAAAATTCAAAAAACTCATACCATTAGAAAGAGGACAATTTGCTCTTTGTTGTAGTCATGATTTGATAATTTGTTTTGTGAATTTTGTAGTTCCTACCATGCTCAAAGTTGAAATTCATAATTGTAAACATTTTGTGCACATAAATGATAGGTCATTGTCATTGGCTCAAAAATACATGCCACTCTTGAGCCTAAGAATTTCCTCAGGAAATCAGAAAAAGTTAACATGTACATGTTATAGTGTGATTGTATTATAGTGCGTGTGCATTGTATATAAAATGTAATTGAAGATCAATTTGAATTAGTCAATTACCCATACACACTATATAACGTGTATGTGTTATATATATATATATATATATGTTTTAGTTTTGCTAATTTCCATGCTGTAGTGCCCACTTCCCTTTGACACCTTTTGATACTGATCATGACATTGTTGACTATACCATGGACATTGTTATAGTTTTGATTTAGTCTGATGATTAGATGTTAGAGCATGGATTATTGCTGACTCTGGTTTCATATATGATGCATGATAATTATTAGAGATATTATATATATATATATATATATATATATATATATATATATATATATATATATAATATTGATGTTGATATACTATCTGACATGGTTACATTATAGACATTGTTCCGACATGTGATATTTGGATATTTTGAGCAGACCTAGAAAATGAAAATTGATGATGATATAGTTGATGAAATTTTAAGTAACATTGTTGATTGACTTGATGATTGTTGTGATTCACATATATATTGATGACTTTGGAAGTATATTATATTCATTTGGATATTCTGATGCGGCCACGAGGCTGAAGGAGGTTTTTTTGTTTTACAAGTTAAAATATCACAGCACACATTTGGGGATTGGAGACCAACCACATTGGAATTCTAGATGAATTCAACAAGGTCAGCCATGGAAACTAGTATTTGTTTATGCGTGTTTGTGTGTGTTAGGGATTCCCCATGGGGGGGATCACCTTTAAATGTGACTAAGGGGTTAGGTGCATTTATTTATTATTTCTTTTGTTTATGTTTGCATGTGTTTATTTTGTGGTGCATTGACCCTTTCATTATTCATTAAATGGTCTGTAATATGGTGAGTAATCATGTTGTTAAGTTAATTAATTAAAATATGTCATAAGAAAGTAATTAATAGAGTTGTTGGCCTTGAATTAAAGTGTTGTAAGAGATATGTAAGTGATGTGTAAGTTAACTTTTGAGTTTGAAACACTTCATCTTCTTGGAAATTCGAATTTATCCTTGAAGGCTGATTTTGGAGGCTTGTGGGACAAGTTAAACTTGTCTCATACCTCTTAAATTCATTTACCAACCATACCTATGGTTAGAGGGTTGATTTTATACTTTTATAATGCATTTGTGTAAGTCAAATTGTAATTTTTAATTGCACTTTTTCTTACATGTCTTAATTTCAGTCCTTATGGGGTGTGGGCTTGTTTGAGTGTGTAAGTAAAACTGTCATATTATTCACCCACCTATTGATTATGCATTGGAGAATGAAGTTGAATTTTGTGGTTGGAGTTGAGGATGTGTGATGTGGCATCCCACTTGGATCCACCTCATCCTCTTCCCTTACCTCTTCTATACATTGGAATTTGTTAGCTTGGTTTTAGGTTGCTCCTCTTTTATGGCTTCATTTGGTAGACTTCACTCTTGGGTGAATTCCTTGTTGTGTTGGGAGCTCTTTATGTTGGAGAAGTTTGAATATTATTGCATTCTTGTTGTTTGGTATATTTTTCGATTATTTGCTTGGAAACAACTGGTATTTGGAACTTGGGAAACTCCATCATGGAGAGGTAAGAGCTTGGCTCTTGAAATGCTCTTCTTTTATGAATGTAAATGTTATCATGTGAATGTTTTGGCATGTTTGTGGTTTGTTAGGTAGATCACCTAGGTATGGTGTAGGAGAAGACTATGGGGTTTATTTTGTGGGAGGCACAAGTGTTTTGGGGAGGTATAAGTGTGGAGGTAGCTAGGATTTGGGTTCCACCTTACAAAGAAATAGCTTGAATTTATTTACTCGTTATGGGGTGTTATAAGAGGTTGGGGAGGCATAAGGAAATGTGAGGAATACGGGGTACTTGGGGGAGGCATAAGGAATGTTAGGATTTTGGTACACTATATTGTGGTGGTTTGTAATTCAAGTGGTGATACCCATTTTCCCTTTTGGGAGGCATAAGAAGCATCCCCCACATTTTCTTGCTCCTTTGGCTTTCTTGACAAATCCTCGGTAATGTTTGTCATGCTTTAGTGTATTTGTAAACTACATTTTGTTTTGGAATGTGTTTTATTGTGAGAATGATGCTTGAGTGTTTGTGGAAGCTTGTTGTTGCCATGAGTTGGATCACATCTCTTATTGCTTTGTGGCTATGGCTTGGTGGAAAATGAAGAAGGATGGCTTCTCCTCTTCATTTGATGTCTTGGTTGGGTGGAGAGCATTTCCTTTCCACTAATCTTGTTGTGATCACAATTTGGAAGAATGAGAAATACACATGTTGTTGTTCTGGAGCTGAGAAAAAATAGTTTGACTATCCCTTCTGAAAATGAAATCTTATTGTAACCTTTCCCAATTAAAGTGGATGAACTTGTATATGTTTTGTAATGGAAAGATGTTTTATTGGTTATGAAAGTGTATATTGAAATGTGAAAGAGACATACTTTTTTCTATTCTTTTGAATGTGTAGACACCTAAAATATGCTTACACTTAGCATTTCTTCCCATTCAACCAATTGACGACACTTGGTTAATTCCCCCTTCTTCGCTCCATTCCTGGATGCCAATTCACAACACCTTCTTAGTATTATTCCTCCTATAATCAGCTTAATTTGGCTAATATCTCTCTTATTATCTAAACATTCCTCCTTTCGACCTTTCAAAACCTCCCTTGTTCTCTCTAGACCACTTCTATTGGCTTCATAGGCTATCTATCAGTCATAATTGGTTATCCAAACCCCTCCCAACTCTCAATGATTTTCTAATCACTTGCTAATCAAGTTTAACTAGCCTAATCCTAGCTCAACTAAGCCTAAAACATGTTTATCCTAATATAATATAAAGGTGTTTTTAGAATTTAGTCCCACATTCACCCAAAGTTCAAAATCTTCCATTTGGAAAACTGTAAATACAAGGCTAAGCCTACCCATTCAACTTACACCTTCACACCTAGGATATCTTATTAACACTAAGAACACCTAGTTTTGGGATTCCATTTGTATTAGCTTTAAGCTATAAGACATTTGATGTTAAACTTAATCCCTTCATTGATCTTGAGCTAATAATCTCCATTTGCATCCATAATCCAAGTTTTGAGTAAATAGAGAGAACCATTGGCCTTAAAGCCATTAATGGTGAGACTCTATTCTTGAAAGCTTGAGAATCATAAAACAACTAATCACACCTTTGATTGCTAAGTTGATCTTCTTAGGTTCAATGTTTAATTAAGTGATCTAAAGAGTAGAGAGTAGCTTTATCATGTTAGTTTAGATTTAATCTAGTTCATACAATGATAGATGTTAGTCTTGTTTATCTCTTATCATGATGGTTTAGTGTAGATTAGCTTCATGCTTTGAGGTTATAGGTTTTAACTTCATTTACATAGCATATCTAATTTATCCATGAACACATTTGGAAAATATGTTTCAATAAACATTAAAAACAATATAAATCATCCTACAAAACGTCACTCTTTAGTTCTCACCTATTCATGTGTGCGACTCGTGGATCATCTTGATCTACCTCCATCAACAAAAGTTAAGCTGATTACTTCGTCTATACTCTAGGGCACAACGAGTTGCATGGTAATGTTTCATAGTGCACATTACTTTTTCATTGGACGGAAGTGTCCTCCATTATTCCCCTTGCATGTATCCTTGCTTGGGGCACCATCACTAACCCTTGTCATTAATTCATATAGGTTTGAACTGAAGCTCAATAACAAAAACATTGCATCTTGTTTCTCTATTGGTTTTTCTTGTTTACTTTCTCGTATTACATTGCATTATGTATGTTGGATGGAGTTAGGAATATTTTACTTTCTCATATTGCATTGCATTCGTGTATGTTGCATGGAGTTGGTCATTTGTAGCACAGGATGATTGTTTGTATCTTGGATTTTCATGTCCTTTTACACTTCCGTCACATGCTCACATCTTAATAAGGACCCATGAGGAGGATTCTAAGCGTAATAATGATTAAGTATTGTTAGCAATTGATTTGTGGATAGCTCAATATCCCATTTTTCTAAGCTTTTTCTCATCTTCTCTATCCAATTCTCTCTCTGTTGTTTTCTTTTTCGATTCTCAATCTAGTTTCTCCATCACCCCATCAACACTCAAGGGGAAATTCATCATCCTTCATCCTACTAATTTTTCTTCTACCCCTTCAAAAAATTTCTACTTGTTTATGTTTGTCTACTTTCTTTGAAGTGACATAGCTTACGTCACTTCAAAGAGGGGCAAATGTAGACACCTGTAGTTTGATCAATACACTATTATTTCTAATGGTGCGCTAATGGTTCTTCCCTTTTCAAATTGACAGCACATCGCTAGTTAGACCTATCTAACTCCCTTGTCATGATGCCTTTCTGGTCATTTTTCCTCTTATAAACAATTTAAAACAGGCTGTTATAGCCTTGTTCTAACTACATTAGCTTCTTATTCCCTTCTAGTTTGCTTCTATTAGCTCCCTAGAATATCAATCCACTTCGTTGGATTGATTAAGCCCTTCAGAAACCCTTCAAGAACCCTAATTACTCTCTAAGAGAGATTAATTAGTCTAACCTAGGTTAAATACCCTAAACGTAGTCAAATCAAACTTTGACTTGCTAAAAGTGATTTTTGGACTTTAGCCTTTGTCCCACATGCACCCAAATCTCCCATTTCCCTAAATAAAAAACTATAAATAGGGCTATACCCCCTCCCTCATTTCCTAAGAATTCTCTCTTCTTCCTAGCATAGATTATAACAATTTGTTTATGCTTTAGATTATATTTAATCTTCTTCCATTGAGCTAAAAGCATTTGATTTTGTATTTCATAGCACTAACATGGAGTAAAAGGGAAGATCCATTTGCCTTGAATCCATTAATGGGGAGATCTCTTTCTCTTAAACATATAACTGAATGCTTAAATCCTCTTAGGTTCATTATTTCAAGCTTCCAAAGAATAGAGGTTAACTTCATTTGTTTAGTTTGCATGTTTATTTCAAATTAATGTATGAAAAGAAGAAAACCTTACTAATTTCTTATCACATGGTCCATTGATCAGATTGTTAAAATCCTTTTGGGTTTGTTTAAAGATCCTTACCCCAAATACATGGCTTTTACAAATTTTCATTGAACACAGAAAGCAAGAAATTGTGTCCTGTATGATGAAATTGAGGAAAGAAAGAAGGAAGTTGTAAAGTTTTCTTTTGGAATCAATAAAGGATTGCATAACCTTCCTTAAATTGCATCATTGTATTGAATTTAATCATCTAAATGTTTTAGTTTATAATTGGAATGAATCCTAATACTTGGGAGATGAAAATGGTGAATAGATGTTTTAAAATTTGATCTCTATTTTGTATTTTCAAACTGGAAAATACTTTATCCAAAAATGCACAGTTCAAAACTGCAATAATGAAATAACAAAATAAATGATTAAATTGAAGTAGTATGCCCTAAACGAATCCAATTGAACAAAAATACTTAAGGAACTTCTTAGAAAACTTAGCAAAAATGGGCTCAACCCTCTTACAGTCGTTTTGCTTGTCAATAGATGTAAATTTTCAAATTGCAAATCAATCAGACAAATTGAATCTTGTAATCCTTCTTAAATCCATCTAAGAACAATTCTCCATGTCTATTTGACATGTTGAGAGAGGAAGAAGATCAAATTGAACAAATCTTATAAGTTAAAATTTACCATTTTACACTATAAAAGCCTGCAGAATGTTTTCACAAAATTGAACCCTTAAACTTTATCAAAATAAAAAATTTAATGATTCTTGTGTAAAGAGGATATCGATAGCTTTCCAAAAAATTCCTTTTTTACCCAAAACCAAGTTCCCTATTAAAATTTATGGCCTTCTGAATTTTTTCTTCATTTGGCGTGTCAAAAAAAAATTCTAACTATCAAAAAAAAAATTGGGAAAAATTTCCTTGGCAGACCCGCTGGGTCCCGAAATTTTCCCTTGCACTTTCAGAAATTTTTTTTGGGAAAATTTTCTTAATTTTCCCCACTGCCCCGCTGGCTCCTGTAGATAATCAGGAGCTACCATGTGGCGTTGCATGAGGCATCAGGCGCAGGAGCGGGTTCCTTTCTGCCTTTTAGCGTTTTCAGAAAATTTTGGGAAAATTTTCCTAATTTTCCCCACCGCCCCACCAGCCCATAGCCAATCAGATGCTACCCACATGGCCTCATGAGGAAATGATGGATGACGCAGAATCCTTTTCACCTTAGTGGTTTTAAAAATAAAGTTTGGAAAATTTTCAAAGTTTCCTCCGCCTCCCCGCCGGCCCGTAACCAATCAGAGCTGCCACGTGGCACATGAGGTGCATGGCGGAGGAGCGGATCCCTTTTTAAATTTAGCATTTCAAAAAAAAATTGGAAAATTTTCTAGGTTTTCTCCGCCTTCCACCCTGTTAGCCCACAACCAATTATAGCTTGAGACATGGCACCTTGGGTGTCGACACAGACGCAGACTATTTTGATGCCCTAGCACTTTTCAGCCGAAAAGACATAATGTCTTCCAAAATCACTCCGATGGCTCTGATTTTCCACCGAGATGTTGTAAAGCGACACGTGTCCTGTTCGAGCTCACAGGCACGTGGAGGAAAATCACGTTTTTTCACATGGAGGAAAATGCACCAAATTTCTCCTCCGCTCCTGCCGGCCCGCGTATGGGAAAATTTTCTTCCCTAGGCCCGCAGGCCTGCTCTTGGGAAAATTTTCCTCCCAAGGTCCGCCAGCCTATAACTTGAGAAATATGAGGAGTTAGGAGGACTTCTTTATATTATTGGAAAGGTGAGGAAAATTCCTATCCAATGGGAATGATTTAGGGAAATTTTGAATGCATTAATTTTGAGAAAAATAAAGTTAAATATTTTAAGCATGTTAGAGAGTGGGTATGGTGAGGAATTACCCTCTTAACCTAATTGAACTTTATAACCCTAAATTTTGGACCTTATAACCTCCAATAATTGTTAATAAAAACGAAAGTATATTATAGTAGATTATAATTGATCTGGAACTTGTTAGTGACAACTGTTGTCTTGTAACCTGGTTGTAGACTCTTTTAAACAAAAAAAAAAAAATTATTCCATAATTTTCCTAACTAATCCTAGGTTGTTCCTTGGTTCTCAAGTAGCTTGTTTTTAGCGAGCGTTACACTTGGTATCAGAGCTGTTGGTTCAAAATCTTGGACCTTTGGACACACTAGAAAAACATGAGACATGAACTGTAAACCTATCACACTTTTAAATCTAGAATCACAACCTTGTTTGAAAATTGAAAGAAAAAAGAAATATGTGTGAAGAAATATTACATTACTCTATTCATTTGAACTGCCAAAATTAAAATCATAATACAATAACAAGTTGTTTGACTTGTTGTGCTTTCTTAGTGGAATTTTTTATAAACCCGGGTAACTAAGAATCTCAAATTAAATTGATGTTTGTGAACTTCTATTGTAGTGGAAACTTGGTTCCCCTTTGAAAATGTGTTGTTTTTACAAGTCCCAAATTTTGATTTAATTGTATGATGCATTAAGCCCTTTTGAGACCCACCCTTATTAATTTTTTTGGAATGATAAGTTGTATGGTGTGATTCATGTGGTTTGACAATAGTGGTTGTGTTTGGGTCAAGAAGAGTTAATGAAGTGTTTATAGTTTCCTTCCTTCATTGGTTAGGAAAGAGGGTCTAGGTTGTCAGTTTTCCATTTTGTTACCCGTATGGAGAGTGGACATTAAGTATAGGCATTCATTTAGGACCCAATCCTACGTATGTGTCTTAGAACTAACCTCAAGGTAGAGTACCCCTATTGGCAGCCATGAAGGGCTGCATGGAGTGAATATGGTGTTAAATTTTGTGTTTTACATTATGTAATATTGTGTTATTTTATCAGGGACCAACATCTTATTTTATGATTGATTTGAGAAGCCTATAAGGCTCTTTTATTTATTTATTTATTTTTGCAAGAATTTTCAGACTTTGCAATACAGCTACTTAGCCACTTTCCTTGATTATCGAACATTTCTTAGATTTTATTTTGATTGGTGACTCGGAGCTCATTCTGTTGTTGGCTACTTAAGTAAATGTTACATGGTTTCCTTATTACATGATGATGATCTCATTCTATGTTTTTGATATTATGACATTTTGTTATATGGGGGTTCACCCTAGGTTTCTTGAATGTCTTCTTAGGTTCTTAAAGTTATGCCTTGGTTTTGGATGCATATTGAAATCTTAATGTGCCTAGGATCTTGGAGTGACTCTTTCGTTGTGACCTTTGGATAGAGATTTCCTTGTGTTGTGCATTCTAGTTGGCAGCCTGTTAGCAGTGGTGGTGATTCTCTTACATTCTGGTAAGAGTTTGAACCTCTAATCGGAGTAGAGGTGTTTAATTGTGGGTTAATTATGGTGGGATCGGTTTGCTTTTGGATGGATGCTACTATGGAATGTTAGTGGAAAAGTATTTTTCTGGTAGTGGCTTCTCTTACAATGGCATGCTAAGTTTTATCAGGATTTCCTTATTTCATTATATAAATTAATGACTTTTGGATTGTATGCATCTTGGTAATCATGGTTAGAATTAATCCCATTCAAGTATTGTGTGTATATTAAGTGTGTTTGTTTTCCCTCTTGACCTATAAATAATTCTACCCTCTCCTTAACTCTTTTAAGTTACTATGAATAACACTCTATGACCTATTAATTTCAGTATTATGTGGAGACATTTATGGATGATTTGATCCTTTTGGACCATGAAATTGGTGATGTTAGTGTAATTAGACCTTGATAATTTAATCTTGGTGGTATTTTATAATGTGATTCTTTTTGTGAAACTGTAACTCTTGGTCGCAAAGCCATGTTGAATAAGATAGTTGATTGTCTGCTTACAATTGCTGCTTTTTAGTGAGTATGTGGTGTTCTTATAATTAAAATATTTCCTTTTCATTTTGACTGCTTGGTTGGTGGTATCCTATGGTAATATGGGTGTAGATTTGAAAACTACCTTTTCTTATCATGTGAGTAAAAATGTTTTTTCCAAAACAACAAAAATTGTTAAACCCTAGTAGATCAGTAATCCAAGTAATTATGCTTCCTTAATGGGTCTTCCTTGTAACTTTCGTTGAGAACTTGGAGAAACCCATAGGAATGTTTTATGATACTTGTAATTAGTGGAAAAATCTCAAAATATTGTTGTGATCCATGTTTGTTGATTGTTTCCTAGTTCTTACAAATTAATAATGTGTTTTCTATGTTGAATGTTCCTTGTTTCCTTAGAATTGAAAAATGCGGTGTGTCAATTTATCTCTCTCTCCCATAAAATTAATAATGTGATATCTTTACCCTTCCTTCTCATTAAATTTTGTTGAAAAATTGACTCACCCAAACATCATAAAACTATAATTGAGGAGATTTGGCCTTGAAGCTTAATAAATAAACTGGAACATAGAAAGATAAAAATGGTCCTTGCTTTAACCTTGGTAGATTAGTATAAGAAATAAAAACCATGTAGAATAACAGAAAGGGAAAAAAAATGTCCATCTACCTCCCCTAGGAGTAAATTTACCTTTTTCTCTTTTTTGCCTTTACAAAATGGCCTAGAGATATCATGCCCCCTTAGTGGTCCTTATAACACAAAGTTGTGATGTCATAATAGGAGGAAGTTTAATTAAGAAAACTTGTAAAGGAATGTGATAGGAAAATGAAAATACAACTTTTGAATTAATTAGTTGAGTTATAAAATAAGTAAGATTTATGTGTATTGAGTGCATTGTATAGTTGAACCTGTAGTTTTGATCACCTACCTGAAATTGTGAAACACCTGGTGGATACTAATGTGTTCTAGTTGCTTAGTACTTATTATTCATAAATGTATGTGCCTTTCTTGTGGTATTTTTCAGTCAGAAGGTTACCGTTATCATCCCGTAGCTTGACAAATGTGAGTCGTGGTCCTTTTGGATTGAGACTTATCTGTTGTTTGAGAAGTAACATCCTTGTGTGTTGTCTTTTCCTTGGAGACCTAAGTTATTGTAATTTTAAGGAAACATATGTTAAGGATATAAAATAACTTCAAGAAGTCTTCTTTTTTTCATATTTTCTTGGGTCATCTTGTTGTTGTTGCCCCTTTTCCATTAGGATGGAAAGTGTAAGATGATGTTATTCGCTTTTGATATGATGCACCCTTGGATTGTAATTGGACCCCATGTTACTTTTTCTTCTCCCTAGTGACATTGAGTGGTCCTTTGTGTTTCTTGTGCTCTCTTTATGGTTATTCCGATCTTGCATAGGAAATAAGGTATAAATAAATCCCATTGTGCTATAATGTATGGTACTTGTATTGATTATCCCATTGCTTTTGATCTAGGCAGCTACAGGACACTCCCTACACACATCACACACATGTACAGGCACACACACACACACACACAATGTATAGGGATGAATATGTTATCTAGTATATATACATAGAAGGACTTATATATATATATATGGTTTTACTTTGGGTACTTTTTTTGCTAAATGGTTGACTTCTTTATTCCTTTTCCGTCCCTTTTTTTGTAAAATCTTAGATACAGGAGACTAATTACTCATCGACTCCCGATGTCTGCAAGTGTTGGAAGTTACTTGATATTTTAAACATTTTTTTGGTATGGTGTGTTCTTTTCCATTCTTAAAACAAAAATTGTATTAAGTGTAAAAACAACACTAAAATTAAAAGACTATAGGAAAACTTGTGGTCTTGACTTCATCGGAGAAGATGAAATTGAATGTATAGTCCTTAAAAGGATGTCAATAAAAATCCCCATTTTACAAGTGGCAGCGATTACCATGAAAAGTTAATTGTACCCTCTCGAGTTATAGAAGTGCCTTCCTAGAATAGTTCCTTGATTTTAAATAGAGTTTTGTTGACTTAGGTCCTCCTTTTTGATTCACCTCATAGCTGTGTGATCCTCAAATTGTGGGACCTTGAGTATACTTGTTCCTCATGCAAATTTGGTCATAGTTAATTTTTGCTAGCCTTGTCTAGATTAACGAACCTATAGAAATCAATGGCTTAAACTTAGTAGAAACCTTAAATTTTATTATTGTAGTATGTTTTATTCCTTGGAAAACTATTTGGTCATTCTCAACTCATGGAATTCTACTTATTATTCCTCTAAGTTGGTGGTTACTCTTACATACTCTTTTGAACTCTTCATGTTATATTGCTATGTGTTGTATCTTGTTTGATAGCGATAAAGTTACTCTATAGATTTAAATGTTGTAGCCTTGCATATAGAAAGTTTAGAACTCATCCCTTACAATATCCCTTTTTCTTGATGAATTCAATCATTGAACCAAACTTGGGATTCTAAAAATGGACCCACACTTGTTTGAAGCAAAGAAATCCCATAATGGGAGTTGATCCTTTTTCTAGCGTTGCATTTGTTCCCGTCTCTATTTCCCATGACTTTCCTTAAGAGGAAGTTGAGTCTAAGGGGAGGGGGATGTAGTGCCCACTTCCCTTTGACACCTTTTGATACTGATCATGACACTGTTGACTATACCATGGACATTGTTATAGTTTTGATTTAGTATGATGATTAGATGTTAGAGCATGGATTATTGTTGACTCTGATTCATATATGATGCATGATGATTATTAGAGATATTTTATATATTGATGTTGATATACTGTCTGACATGGTTACATTATAGATGTTGTTCGGACATGTGATATTTAGATATTTTGAGTAGACCTAGAAAATGAAAAATTGAATTAAAATGATGATGATATAGTTGTTGTATGAAATTTTAAGTGACACTGTTGATTGACTTGATGATTGTTTTGATTCACATATATATACGATGACATTGGAATTATATTATATTCATTTTAGATATTTTGATGCGGCCATGAGGCCGAAAGGAGGTATTTGTGTTTTACAGGTTAAAATATCACAACACACATCGAGGGATTAAGAGACCAACCACATTGGAATTCTAGATGAATTCAACAAGGTCACCATGGCAACTAGTATTTGTTTGTTCATGTTTGTGTGTGTTAGGGATTCCCATGGGGGGATCACCTTTAAATGTGACCAAGCGGGTTAGGTGTATTTATTTATTGGTTCCTTTGTTTATGTTTGCATGTGTTTATTTTCTGGTGCATTGACCCTTTCATTATTCATTAAATGTTGTGTAATATGGTGAGTAATCATGTTGTTAAGTTAATTAATTAAAATATGTCATAAGAAAGTAATTAATAGAGTTATTGGAATCGAATTAAAGTTTTGTAAGAGATTTGTAAGTGATGTGTAAGTTAACTTTTGAGTGTGAAACACTTCATCTTCTTGGAAATTCAAATTTATCCTTGAAGGCTGATTTTGAAGGCTTGTGGGACAAGTTAAACTCATCTCATACCTCTTAAACTCATTTACCGACCATACCTATGGTTGGAGGGTTGATTTTAGACTTTTATAATGCATTTGTGTAAGTCAAATTGTAAGTTTTAATTGCACTTTTCTTACATGTTTTAATTTCAGTCCTTATGGGGTGTGGACTTGTTTGAGTGTGTAAGTAAAATTATCATATTATTCACCCACCTATTGATTATGAATTGGAGAATGAAGTTGACTTTTGTGCTTGGAGTTGAGGATGTGTAATGTGGCATCCCACTTAGATCCACCTCATCCTCTTCCCTTCCCTCTTCTATACATTGGAAATCTTTAGATTGGTTTTGGGTTGCTGCACTTTTACGGCTTCATTTGGTAGACTTCATCTCTTGGGTGAATTCCTTGTTGTTTTAGGAGATCTTGCTATTGGAGACATTTGAAGATTTTTGCATGTTTGTTGTTTGGTGGATTTTTTGATTGTTTGCTTGGAAACAACTGCTATTTGGAATTTGTGAAACTCCATCATGGAGAGGTAAGAGCTTGGCTCTTGAAATACTCTTCTTTAATGAATGCAAATGTTATCGTGTGAATTTTTTCGCATGTTTGTGGGCTGTTAGGTAGATGGAATAGGTATGGTGTAGGAGAAGACTATGGGGTTTATTTTGTCAGAGGCACAAGTTTTTTGGGGAGGTATAAGTGTGGAGGGAGTTGGGATTTGGGTTCCACCTTACAAAGAAATAGCTTGAATTTATTTGCTCATTATGTGGTGCCATAAGAGGTTGGGGAGGCATAAGGAAATGTGAGGAATAAGGGGTACTTGGGGGAGTCATAAGGAATGCTAGGCTTTTGGTAGACTATATTTTAGTGGTTTGTAATTTAGGTGGCGATACCCATTTTCCCTTTTGGGAGGCATAAGAAGCATCCCCCGTAGTTTCTTTCTCCTTTGGCTTGCTTGACGAAGCCTCAGTAATGATTGTCATGCTTTATTGTAGTTGTAAACTACATTCTATTTTGGACTATGTTTTATTGTGAGAATGTTAGCTTGAGTGTATTTGTGGAAGCTTGTTGTTTCCATGAGTTGGATCACATATCTTATTGCTTTATGGTTGGGGCTCGGGGACCAATGAAGAAGGATGGCCTCTCCATCTTCATTGGATGTCTTGGTTGGGCGGAGAACATTTCCTTTCCCCTACTCTTGTTGTGATCACAATTTGGAACAATGAGAAATACACATGTTATTGTTCTAGAGCTGAGAAAAGACTAGTTTGACTATCACTTGTGAAATGAAATCATACTGTAACCTTTCCCACTTGAAGTGGATGAACTTGTATATGTTTTGTAATGGAAAGATGTTGTATTGGTTATGAACGTGTATATTGAAATGTGAAAGAGACATAATTTGTTTTATTCTTTAGAAAGCAAGAAATTGTTTCCTATATGATAAAATAGAGGAAAGAAAGAAGGAAGTTGTAAAGTTGTATTTTTGAATCAATAAAGGATTGCATAACCTTCCTCAAATTGCATCATTGTATTGAATTTAATCATCTAAATGTTTTATATTGGAATTGGAATGAATCCTAATCCTTATAAGATGAAAATGGTGAATAGATCCTTTAAAATTTGATATTTGTTTGGTATTTTCAAACTAGAAAATACTTTATCCAAAAATGCACAGTTCGAACCTGCAACAATGAAATAACAAACTAAACGATAAAATTGAATTAGTATGCCCTAAAAAAATACAATTAGACAAAAATACTTAAGAAACTTCTTAGAAAACTTAGCAAAAATGGGCTCAACCCTCTTACAATTGTTTTGTTGTCAATAGATGTAAATTTTCAAATTGCAAATCAATCAGACAAAGTGAATCTTGAAATCCTTCTTAAATCCATCTAATAATTCTTCGTTTCTATTTGACATGTTGAGAGAGGAAGAAGATCAAATTGAACAAATCTTATAAGTTAAAATTCACCACTTTGCACAGTAACAACCTACAGAATGTTTTCACAAAATTGGCCCCATAAAACTTTATCAAAATCAAAATTTAATGATTCTTATGTAAAGAGGATGTCGAGAGCTTTCCAAAAAATTCCTCGTTTTCCCAAAACCGAGTTCCCAATCAAAATTTATGGCCTTCTGAATTTTTTCTTCATTTGGCGTCAAAAAAATAATTCTAACTGTAAAAAAAAAAAATTGGGGAAAAAATTTCCTTTGCAGACCCGTGGGTCCGAATTTTCCTTTAGCGCTTCAGAAATTTTTTTTGAGAAAATTTTCTTAATTTTCCCCACTGCCCCACTAGCCCACTGGTCCGCAGCCAATATGGAGCTGCCGCGTGGCGTCGTGAGGCATCAGCAGAGAAGCGGGTTCCTTTCTGTCTTTTGCGTTTTCAGAAAAAATTTGGGGAAAATTTCCTAATTTTCCCCACCACCCTACCAGCACATAGCCAATCAGATGCTGCCACATGGCCTCACAAGGAAATGAAGGACGCGCAGAATCATTTTCACCTTAGTGGCTTTCAAAATAAAGTTTTGAAATTTTTCAAAGTTTCCTTTGCCTCCCCGTCAGCCCGTAACTAATCAGATGCTACCACGTGGCACACAAGGCATGGCAGAGGAGCAGATCCCTTTTTAACTTGGCATTTTCGGAGATGTGGACCATTTTGTGCCCTAGCGCTTTTCGGATGAAAAGACATAATGTCTTAAATCACTCCAACGACCTGATTTTCTGCCAAGATGTTATAAAGGTGACACATGTCCTCTTCAGGCTCACGGGCATGTGGAGGCAAATTGCATTTTTTCCACGAGGAAGGAAAATGCACCAAATTTCTCCTTCGCTCCACCGGCCTGCGCATGGGAAAATCTTCTTCCCTAGGCCCGTAGGCACACTCTTGGGAAAATTTTCCTCTCAAGGTCTACCTACCTATAACTTGAGAAATATGAGGAGTTAGGAGGACTTTTTTATATCATTGGAAAAGTGAGGAAATTTCCTATCCAATGGTAATGATTTAGGGAAATATTGAATGCATTAATTTTGGGGAAAAATCAAGTTGAATCTTTTAATCCTGTTAGAGAGTAGGTATGGTGAGGAATTGCCCTCTTAACCTAATTGAACTTTCTAACCCTAAATTTTGGACCTTGTGACCTCCAATAATTATTAATAAAAAGGAAAGTATATTCTAGTAGATTAGAATTGATCAAGAACTTGTTAGTGACAACTATTGTCTTGTAACCTGGTTGTAGACTCTTTCAAACAAACAAATAAATAAATTATTCCATAATTTTCCTATATAATCCTAGGTTGTTCCTTGCTTCTCAAGTGGGTTATTTTTAGTTGGCATTACATATGCTATGTTAAAACAACTCATGTACACATTACTAGCCAAAACACATAAACATTATTGTTATTTTAGAAATGTGTCTGAAATTTTAAAACCCATCTCCTTGCGTGTACCCAGTGAGATAGATAGAACAGTTATAATGGATCGATACACAGAGGGATTTACACTAAATCATTATGGATGTGGGAACTAACTAGATCTTAAGGGTTGCTTTAGGAAAAATATAGATTCAACTACCTAATCATTGTAAGATGTCATGTACTATTAAATAATATCTGTAATATAAAAAAATATAGTGTGAAAACATTGACATATTACAATAACTTATGTATTATATGATAAATACAAACAATCATGAACCAGTTAAAAGGAAAGAGACTAGGGATAGATATACTTACCTTTGGTGGGAACTTCTAATGCATTTATCTCCCTCATTGTTGCTAAGGTTAAGAATCAAGAAGGATAGGAAAAAGACATAAGTAAACAAATACAAAGGACTCTAAAGACTAAAGAAGAACTTTCTATATATCTCAACTATAATTCTCAATTCTTTAAGTGAACTAATGCTCCGATGAAGAATCCAACTGTAGTCTCTATTGTACCCTTAGACCTCTTAACGTTATAGGGATTATTTGTGAGAAAATACAAATAGTATTGTTAGATATGATAATGAGAAGTGACAAGTGATAACCTTGTATATTATACGGACTTACACGGTCTATTTTCATTGATGAGTTTTAGATGACGTCAAGAGCATAGTTCATGATGTATGGTATAAATGATTGCACAAAATATCATCAATCGTTTTAATGACATTAGAACATATATGCATATTATATAGGAAGGTTGTGGAAGGGGAAGAGGAAGGATGTAATTGAGAGAAAACTTGATTAGATAAAAATGTGATATATGATCGTGGTACAATGTTATGTAAGGATAAGTGCCACAACAATCTGTCACAACATTCTACAACCCAAACTACTACAATCCTAGTGTACTCCTTAAGACGTACCCTTAGAGACAAGTTAGTACACAAATGGCCTACAAAAAATAAGTGGTTAATAAGAGAGAAAAGTGTGTACAACACTCATCACATACATATATGAAAATAATAATTTAATAGATTACCATATACATTGGAATTTTCTTAGAAATATTAGTCAAACAAAATTTATATTTGTTGCATGCTTTTATTTACTTTAAAACGCATGCACAACATTACATGAAATTGGGTGAATATGTTACTTAAAAATAGCTACTACGAGTTTACTAGCTACTAAATTATTTGAATTTAATATGTTTGTGTTCTTATGAGTGAAAAATGTAATAATTAATGACCCCTACCTTAACACTTCTCATCCATTCTCTGTCTTTTCAACATATCTCTCCTTGATTTGGGCCATCTACTCAAATCAATAGTGTGGTGACCTTATGGCTTGTCAAAAGGATCTTGATGCTCCTCAAAAAATTAATTCTGGTACCACTTATAGAATCCAAGTTTTCAATTTATGGTGAGCATTTTCTTGCATTATAGACCAAACAATCATTAAAAACAAAACGGATATATATTGTGTAACATTTACTTTGTGTCTCAAATTTTGTGAATTATTTTAAGTTATTTTTATTGTCACGTTTTTATTTGAAATATTCTTACCATACACTTCTAAATCTTATATTTCATTTTGAAACTAATAAAATATATTGCTGTTTTATATAATATTGAATTCAGTAGTCATATTACAATTTGATACAAATACAAATATCTATAAGACTGTTCTTCGAATATGATAGTATGTAGTGTGACATAAAATGTGGAAAAACTATCCGTTGACGGAGTGAGAGCTCGTTATCCGTCCCTTCCGAAGGCGACTACTCATGATTCCATGCGTTGTATGTTGTTGGGAAAACTAGTGGGAGAATGACTAACAAATAAATCATATCAGTGGGAAAGATTCCATTATCAAAACCACTGTTCCAGATTTACCACAAATAATTTAATAATATTACACAAATTGTAGGTACGGCGATAGATGCACGCTGCGCCACTCAATTGTTCCACCAACGGTATCAAGCGACTATTAAATCCAATTTAAGACCTGTTGCAATGAATCATGGAGATGCTACAACATCATTAAATTTGACCCTCACAGTCACGATTTATTGGATTGAATTTTTTTTACGATATCTGTATCATAGATTTATATGAAAAGAAACAACATCTTTCAAATGTGTAGGCTGAAAAAGACGGTTATTCTTCAAATTTGCAGGTTAAAAAACGAAGTGACATAAAAAAAAATCAACCAATAACACAAAAATACAGGTAAAGAACTGTCAAATTGAATCCCAAAAATAGTATTCGGCACAGTCAATGCTCATCAATGTAGTTCTCAACAATTTAAATGTATACATGTGCGCACGATACCTACCTCCCTTCTGTATTTCCCTGGAGTCATGAATACGGCTTTTATATTTCTTCCGTATTTTGTCCGAGTCAAATTACCCATTCATATTTATTCCTTTTTTTTGGGGTTTATTTTGTCGAATGTAATGTGACACAATTTTTTAATTGGTAAATTTGTTTATTTATTATTATTATTCCATTTTCTATGTTTGTTGTGATGGCATTTGCGATTTTAAATAGTATGACTTGTTCACTTATATTATGTCGAGATGCATTCTTATATCGTAACAAGGATTATATTTTTTTCGAGAGCGATGCATTGGTGCATCTTAATTGATGTCATGTGCCATAAATTAATGAGAAATTGGCAAATAATGAAACGAAGTTACTAATCAATATGATATTGGAAAAATCTAAGATAAGAACATTGAAACTGATATCTCAATAAATACATGCATATACATACACGTACACACACACATATAAATATCTTGAATACAACATTCTAAAATATATGGGAGATTTACATATTTTTAAATCGATGTCTCGAATTTGATTTAATTTTTTCATTATTATTTTATCTCTTTTTATTGAAGAGTTATCAACCCATATTATATCTAGAGAGTTAATGTTAAGTGAGATTGAATACATCTAATCTTAATTAAACCATTTACAACTAATTTTTGATTGATTGATAAACATATAATTATAAATATACAATTTAAAAGTAAATATTTTCTTCTAAAATTAAACCAAAACAATGTATATTTATTTATGTCATGGTACATAAGACTATTAAAACGATCCAATGTCCACTATTAAAATAACTCAACCCTTTATTTTTTTGTTTGATTAAACAAGAAATTAAGAGACATAAAATTTGAAAAAATCCATCCTAACTTTATCTCTTTGACCTCAAATACTGGTAGAGATTTATAATTCAACGAGAAACCTAACAAGTATGATCTAACCCCACTCGGCGTAAACATCACGGTCACGGATAACAATGCCACACTTTTTAGGGCCTAACAAGTGTGACACACCCTATCTCACGGATAACACTACGTCACTTATTTTTCTAGTTGCGTATCCCGTTCATTATTTGTACGTTTAAGGCACGTTGCCATGTCTATATATTCGAAGTTTCCTGCCTTCCATTTCTCATGCAAATTAGTTGAAACAATGGAGACCCCATCAAAAACTTCATGCAGATTGTCTCTGTGCACGCTATGCCTCTTCCTCTTCTTATCCGCGGCATCTCTCTGCGATGCAGGTAAATAAATTTTATTGAAGAGTAAAAAGATTTCCAATTGTTAAATGTTTTGATTAGCGGTGTTTTATATGATGTCCTTATTTGTGCTGGTTTGTTGTGAATTAAGAAGATCTGTTGAAGAAGACTATCGAGCTGAAAAATGAGTGCGAGTTCCCTGTGTGGCCTGGAATTGCTTCGTGGAACACACATGAATACGACATACCTGACGGATTCCGACCGCTGCTGAAATCCGGCGAGTCGTATTCAATCGACTTTGATATGTCCTGGCAGGGAAGCATCTGGGGAAGGCATGGATGCACCTTCAATGATGGATCAGAACAAGGCCACTGTTATTCCGGTGACTGTGGAGGAAAACTGCGGTGTGAACAAGCGTCGGCTCAGGAGAAGATCGTAACACCAATAACACAGGCCGTATTTATGAATGGCTCTTCTGCGGTTGATCTCCAGGCTGGCTATAACCTACCAATATCAGTTGTCCCTTCGTCTTTAAAGAATTGCGGGTCCCAGGCCTGCGGTGCTTATGTAGCCTCTGTTTGCCCCACAAATTTACAGGTGTTAGAGAAAGACGAGGTGATTGGGTGTAATGGCGAATGCAATGCATATTTGGGGAACATGCAGTCCGCCTGAGTATTCCTCTGCATTTAAGAAAGCATGCCCGCATGTTTTTCCTTTCCAAGAGCGAGTATGGTGTTTTTCCAGCACTCATTACAACCTTACTTTCTGCCCCAAACAATAAGCCGTTCTAAGACGAGCTCTGGAATACTTAATCGGGTAACTTTATGGCGGAAATGTGTAGCCGCGCCAGGTTAGATAAGATATGGGGGGGGGGGGGGGGTTTGGAGGGCTATCTATATATGGGGGATCATCTAGATCTCTCTCTATATCTCCATTCTGGCAGGTAGAAAGCCTTTTTTTTGCAGAATAGAAATAAAGGTGTCTTAAAGACATGTCTTTAATGCAATTGCAAGACTCGCTTGTATACTTTTATGATATAATAAAATTGTACAATCCATGGGAATTGGGAAGTAAAAAACTGATAAAGATTTAAGGCTTTCATAGTCACAATATGAAAAAAAAAAACGCATAAAATGTGACGATAGGTAGAAAACGTGATAAGCATTGAGAGTGAATCTACTAACTCTCAAACAAATTTTAAAACTTCATTGCATGTGGAAGGTAACATATTATCCTTGAAGGTAAAGTAGGTCAATTTGAAAAGATGTGTACATGGTAGATTGAATGCTAGCTAGCCATCCTAACAACAAATTTGTGGAGGAACAAGTAAGGACCAAGGGCCCCTCATCCATTGTATTTGATGTAAGTGAACTTCAATGTGACGGTCAAAGAAAAGTCTTAGCCCACAATGGACCCCTCACCCCATAGACTTCTGAAGGAGAAAGGAATACAAAACAATTATGAGAGTAGCTTTGTCACCACCTAGGAGCCATTGGAGGAGAGTGATGTTGCGAAAGCACAATATAAAGATGTATGTCGCTCATAATATAAGGAGAACTCCCCCATTGGTTTAGTAAGTCATGTCATATATTCGAATACTTAAAGAAACTTTCTCTAAAATACTTAAATTTGAAAGAAGGTAGAGGCAAGCATGTTAATTTTCATTAGTGGAAAACTCTAAACAAATGTCTTTAGTAGTGAAAAATTGCAACATTACTAAGTTTTCAAATACAAAAGAAAATAATGTATTTGAAAAAAATCCAAATAAAAATAACACAAGTCAAAGCCATTAAAAAGCATCTCCAAAACGTGATCCTTTAATTGGCAAGGTATAAATGAAATGGTTAGAAAAGGTTACGAATAATTTTTCATATCTTGGAGGTGCAAAATCAACTCCAAAATAACTATTTAAAAGTCTTGGGTCTATTATACGCATTAAAATATGATGAGGAATTCCAATGTGAATGATGCTCTCACATAAAAGAAAACCCTACTAAACTTAACAACATAACAAATAAGGAAACCTAAGACTCAATATTAGAATTCCAACTATGATTGGAACTCGAAATCTATATCAGTGGAGAAAAGTTTAACATTCCATTGCCTCTTTCCCTTTCCCAAAATTGAGGATGGACTCATAATTTAGTAAAGCAGCTTATGAGAGTAGCATTTGAAAATGGTATAATAGTTCCATTGACAATCTTTCCACCCAAATGAAAACTAGTGTTTAAATATCTAATTTGTACATTATAACATACAACATTAGCTTCCAAATGTATATGAGACGATGGAAAATTAGAAGCAAGAAGCTTGCAGCTCTAGCTATTCTACAAATTGGGCTAAGAAATCTAGTACTAAGAAATTAGATCTCACACAACATGTACTAATAGTGTGTACCTTTTCATTATTTTTCCATTATAGGTAACCCATATGAAATTCAAAAACTAACATAATTTAGATATTTATCAATTACAATATCATATGTTGAGGGGCTCATGGAGACAAATAAAAGGAAACCATGTTGTATCAAAACTATTAGGGTTTACTATTACTATATTATGAGTGTAAGAGGTGGATGTAAGGTATGAAGAATGTTTAAATTTTAGGAGTATGAAGTATTCTCGTATAGACTACTTTGATCATGAATAGATGTGACTAGAATATATGCATGTGGCTAAATAGTAAGTGCATAGACTAGTAGAATGAAAGTGTGCTTAGGACTAAAATGTATGTTATTTTTTCAAGTGTGCAAGAGCATATAAAAGTATGTTAAAATTGATGTTGAAAAATATCCAAAAGACTAGATTTATGTTTTTATAGATATCATCTTTCAAAATAGTATTTGGAAAGTATAAATTAAAATTGGGCAGGGGTGAATGATGTTGAGCTACTGATGGTCAGGTCTAGTCCATTCATAGAGATCGATGGGTTTATAAATAAATTTGGTATCTAATATAGAAACTTTGGTTTATCGATAGATGTCTCTAGAATGTTTCATTTTCTTCTTGTGAGTTATGCCAGAAACATGTCTATAATAGTATCTTCTCATAATGAAAAATTTAAATAACCTAAACCCCTACAAATATATAATTTGAAAAGAGATATGAAATGAATACACTTGATCATGTGGACACAATTTGCCACTAAATTGAGCTTGCATTGATTTGGATATTGTAAGTTCTATAGGCCTTAAATAACATTATTTTTAT
Source organism: Taxus chinensis (assembly GCA_019776745.2). Taxonomy (NCBI): domain Eukaryota; kingdom Viridiplantae; phylum Streptophyta; class Pinopsida; order Cupressales; family Taxaceae; genus Taxus; species Taxus chinensis. The sequence continues at coordinate 562,529,025 of CM034156.1, forward strand.
GTGGAAAATTAATATAAAATATATTATCTATGCATGATTTAAACATAATTTTATATTAAATAAAGAGTTATATAAGTAAAAAAATCTAATCTAATTAATTTTAAGGTGAAACGATAGCTAGCCAATAACATTTATAACTAATTACTAGTTACATTTTATATTTCCAATGTCTGAAAAGGAAAAAGGTGAGAAATCATTAATTATAAGGTAGATTCCACAAGTTCTGGCCTAAGCTCTCTCATCTTCACAACTAGATTTCCTAAATATGGAAGGAAAAGGTTAAAGGTAAGATAGAGCTTTAACCTTTTGTGAAAGCTTATTTTATTGTTGTGTTTGAAACTCTTGAAGAAAAGGACTTAATTATTTACCAGTACTGGGTTTGGGAAGAATATGAACTCATGTTCAAGTGATGATATCCGTCCTTTGAACCTCTAAAGGAATCCTCTGATACCTTCCATGTTTGGGTCCACTTGCCAAGTCTCCCATTAAAACTATAGAAAAAGTCACACCTTTCTCCTATAGGTGACACTTTAGGATCTTTTGAGAAAGAAAAAGTTAAAATCTTGGATCAGATCCACACAACTAATGCTAGAATCTTTGTTGATCTTGACACTTCGCAAGACCTTTTAGTAGAAATAAACCTACAAATAGGTGATAAACACTAGATGCAGAGGATTGATATAATACCCACTCCTCTTTGACATTGATTATACTATGATTTTAATTACAATTGATTAGAGACAAGGACCTTATTATTATATTTTAGCTAGCATGTTGTTATGATACGAGGGACATCATGATTACTATTGCATTTTAATTTTTACTTTGGATTGCAGGGATGTATTGAGGACCTTGATAGACATTTAAGGATATGATGATGATCTAGAATGGTTACTTTTTAATATACTGACATTTGGATTCTTGACGTATTAATTATATTCAGAGTATTGGACTAACCATGTGGTCACATTGATTTTATGAGTTGCTAATAATATGATGGTATTAGGGATTGGTAGTACATTGTTGAGTGTATCTAGTAGTTAGGAGTTATATTAGATATAAAGAATTTCATGATTTTTGTAGAATGTGAATTGGATTATTGATGATTGTAAATTATTTACTAGAGTAGGATTGAAATGTTAAGTTATTTCAAATAATTGATAAAAAAAATTCTTAAATTGGATGATAATGATTTAGCTCTGATGATTATTGATAAATATATGTGTTAGTTGCATTGCTTGATGTACGTTGAGGAATGTATGATGCATATTTTATGTGCACTGATTTCCATGACATATTGATATGGCCTTGAGGCCAGAAATGTATTATTATTTGTGATTGCAAGGAAACCGTATCATTATAGACCAAAACGGGATAGGGAACCAACCACAGAAGAACTTTGGGTGTTTTGCAACATGGTCCAATTGACAACTTTTGTGAGTGTTGTGTTATTTCTTGTTAGGTTAGGAGGTTTCCCCATGAGGGGGGGTGACCTCATGTATGTGGCCTAGGGTGGTGATGTTTTCCCTTTCTTTATTTTGTGTGTTTTAATTTTGTGGAGCATGTTTTTAATAATTGGGAAAATTTAGTCACTTTATTAACACTTGTTAATGTGTCTTAATTAGCTATTCTAACTTAAATTTTAAACTAAAATGAAGAGGTGACATGTGGGTAATAAATGGGGTAGTTAGTTCTTGATTTATGCTTGATGATGAATGAAATTTATTGCATTTATGTTGTGTGCACTATTTCTCCCTCTCCAAACCTGAAATTTGACTTGGAGGGCACTTTTTGAGACTTATGGGACAAGTAAGCCTTGTCCCTTGTCAAGCTCATAATTATCTACCAACCATACTTATGAAGTATGGGGCTAATTTTGACCATTTTAATGCTTTATTGAGTGTAAAAGAGAAAATAAAGTCACTTCTCTTCTTATCACATTTATTTTTTCCTTGAAAGGTATGGGGTGCATGTGAAGTGTGCATGTGGGCATGTCATAATCTTTACCTTTTTCATTTAACTGCCTTGTTTTTGGGGTTTGACTTGTTGTGTTGGAATGGAGGAATGATGAGGTGACATCCTACATGGAGCCACCTCATCATCCTCCACTCTTTTTTATTTATTGGTGTGAAATTTGAGGAATGATGGTTACTTATCTCATTTTCTTTGTTTGCATTTTGGAAATTTGGTCTTGAGAATTATTGGTTGAAGATCGATGGATTTATTTGGTGCTTGCTTGGTTTTGAAAAGGCTTAAAGCTTGTGGATTCAAGATAGTGGAAGAAAGTATGGAAATGTAAGATCTACACCTTGTTATTTATTACTTGTTGTATGTTTTGTAAATGCATAGGTGTGTGTATTGTGATTGGGATTGGTGTAGTATGGTCCTAAGATGTCTGGGAGATGCAAGCATAGGACAATTGGGGAGGGAAAAGGGAATTGTGAGGCATTATGGAGGGAGTATGAGAAAGGTATTCCACCTATGGGGAGATAAAATGATAAAATTGCTATACTTTGTGTATTTTGCATTGGGAGGGAAAAGGGATATGTTGAGAAGTTGGATGTACACTTGGAGGTATTTTTGGTGGAACCTCTAACTCATTTGGGAGATAGAAGGAGATGGTTCCCATATTCCTTTCTCCTTTTGGCTTGTTTTCAATCCTATGTTCTGTTGGAAAAGTTGTAAATATTGTTTGAGTGTGTTTATTTGAATGTGTTGTAAACTGTGGAATGCATGTTTTGTGGAAGCCATTTTTTGTAAAAGTTGTTAAAGTTGCATAACACTCCCCATTGTTCTTTGGTTGAGTCTTGGGGGCCAATAAGGAGGATGGATTCTCCACATATTGGAATATCAGTTGGGTGAGAGAGCGTCGCCTATCCCGTTTCCTTGTATTGTGACCCACATTTCATTGATGATAAGAATGCAAGATTTAGATATTCGAGGAGTTATACCTTGTTGGATCCTTAAGCTCATCCTTGCAATGTTATTTCATTTTTTTGTAAAGTCATAGTTGTAATATTGTAAATTATCCTTTCAAATGTTGGAAAGAGGATATTTTCTATTATAATAAAATGAACTTAGATTATTGTGAAAGGAGTGTATTATTATTTGTTGAAAATTATACTATGGTAGAGGGATGTAAAGCTAGATTCTTGTGATTCTTGTATCTCTTCCAAACTTGATATATTATCAATATGTATTTAACTATCAGTGAAAAAATCTTCATTTGTATGAAACAACAAAAGTGTATTTATTGGTTACTTCTCTTAAAAATTATCGTTCCTCTCCCATTGCATTTCAGAAGAAAATAAGTTTTGAAATGAATAAGTTCTCTTATTTTCCTTCTCTCTCTTTTTGTCTTGTTTAAAAATAGTAAAATTATGGCATTGTTGTATGTTACACTACATGGCAAATCAACTATGAAAGCATGTTGATACCCCTTAAGTATCAAGAGTATTTTCACTCCTTTGCTTGCATTTAGTTGAATGGAAATAGGAATTAGTTGAATTATCTCACCTAATTGATTGTTTATAAATTTATGATAAACCAAATAGGTATTATCCTTTCTTACTTCTATTTTGTTTGAACAAAAGGCCATTAGATTTAATTATTTCCCTCATATTTGAATAGATATATATTCACAATTACTTTTGCCTTATATTTCTTATGCAACAAACTCTATTTAATTGATAAAAGAAAATAGTAAAGAATATATATATTTTAAATAAGATTGTTATATTATATAATACCTTATTAAAGCAATATATTATTGAAAAAAACCTATTAACACAAATAAAATGGGGTAAAATAATACCCATGCCAGAAATCGGGAATATCTCTCATTTTATTAAAATAAAATTATTACAAAAAAATTTGTACAACAATGGAGTTGAGTAACCTTATATAGCTCCTTCCATGGCTTCTTCTCCTCCTCTTTCTCCAAACTTGCAAAAGTGAAAATGAGATAAAGTTAGGGAAAAATGAAAATAATAATTCAACATAAAGAATATTAGGGTATGTCTTAGAAAACCTAAATCCAATGTCTAGGAAAAATTTGATCTAATGGTTGAGATTAGATCCTACATCACTTAAGTGGGTGGTATTTTGTGGGAATGGAAAATAAATTAAAAGGGCATGTGTAATTGGTTGAATGGGGCCACTTAGTGGCTAGGCCAAGTTGTTAAAATTTTGAGGTAAGAAATAATTAAGCATTAAGCATGGTGACAAAATTATGAACAAAAGGGGGTTTTTAAATAAATATTAGTAAGGGGTAGTTAAATAAATTAAATGGATCATGAGTATTAAATAATTGAAAAATAATCTAATAAAGTAAATAAACTTAATAGGATACCTTTAAACCGTAAATTAATTTAGGGAAATAAATTAAAAATATTTATTTATTAAATTAATTTTCGACTCCTACAAGTTTGTGTTGAAACCTTAATCAAGAAATTAATTAAATTGTGAATAGTGTCACCCTTGTAACCCTTGAAAACAAAATAAAAATCAGCAAATTTTACCTTATTAAATTTATAGGTTTTATTATGGTTTTGAGCCTAGATCTTGTGGGCATAGAATTTTACCTTATTGAATTGTTAGCATTAAAGTATAAGAGTTACTTTCAAAAAGGGCTTATTTTAGACAACTGTGAGAACTCCAGATGCAAGCCACATAAAAAACCAATGTGGTAGAATGAATCTCTTCTTGAACATCTCATAATTATTTAAAATTTGGATGCTGGTGGTAACTCCCCCAGCCATGGAAGATCCAATTCTTGTTGATTATGTGGCGACAACACAAAATCAACCCAATCAAGAGGTTTAATACTAGATCTTTATTAGATTTTTCCTGAGTTCCTCGATGATCACATCCCTATTGAAAATTTGAAAGTTTTACTTCTAGTCTTAACAAATGTGAGCAACAAGGAACAGATGGTGGTGATTAGGAAAAAGAAAGGACACACTACTAAAAATATCACCATCAGTAAGGATTTATCCGGGTTGTAGGATTTCTGTTATGGTGTTATGTTTCTATTATGCATAGGCTGACATGTGGTTGTGTAATTTTTTTTCTTTGTTGTTTTTTTGAGTAGTTTGGCTACTCTTTTAGGTCTTCTTTGCTTATCTGACTTCCTAGACCCTTTTGTTTTCTTTTTCCTCTCTCATGCTATATATAGGTTTTGACCTACTTGTTTCCCTTGGGGTAATGGTCACCTCTAAAAAACCATTTACCATGAATAAAAAAATTATATTTGAACATTTATTTTGTATAGTGAAGAAGTTTGAAGAACTATGTATTGAGAAGAAATGATTAAGTTGTTTTGGATTTTTTGAACTCCTTTTTCCTATAAAACTATCCCATTTTAAGGTTATCTTATCTTAATAAATTGCATGTCATTTTTTGTACCATAGATTTTTACCTTCACAACTTTTCCCACGTATAATATTCGTGTTGTGCTGTATTTCCTTATCACACATGTTTTTTGATACTTGCAGTTATTATGTACATTTAAATTCCTTGTCAAAAAAATGGATAAAAAACCTTACATTTGATCATACTAATCCTTGAAAACTCCGATCACATATTTTAGTGAGTATCTAACAAATTTTTTTATCATTAATATTTTTACACCATTTTGTAAGTGTTAGTGTGAAATCATAGCACCCCTACATTAGTTATGGATCTGCTTTTCTAAGGCAGGGTCATTTGGTGTGATTGCATAAAATTCAACTTTTCCTAAGGTTTGGGACCTTGCAAAAATAGAAAATCTCTCTTGATTAAAGGTTGGTTCCTTATCCCTCTGTTTAGGTGCATACGTAAGGATTTGAAGAGGATCTATATTTCTATACCTAATCTAAGACTTGCCAAGGAGATAGGGAGAGAAATAAAATTGAAAAACAAAGCCTACACTAAAACGGTGATACACCGGTAAAGGAAGCGAGATATTCTGTTGAGGGAGAAAGAAATAGATAAAATGGAGATGAGGGAGGCCAGATAGAAGTGACACATCTCAGATCTTCAAATTTTCCATTAAAATCCATGAAACACTACATCTTGCACCTGCAAATGTGAAATACATGCACCGAACAACAAATATGGAAGGGAGAGGCATGTAGAAAAAACAAAACGATGCAAAGGGTTGAAGAACACCACAAAAACATGTTTTTATTGCTATAGAAGGTGCATAGACCATTACATTTTTGGAATAGAGGCACAAATACATTTTCCAGGCATGGGAGAAGATTCGCTGCTCAAAAATGGCATCGAGAAACAAATTTGACAGAGTTTCTTTATGCATAGAATGTCTCTCCTCTTCAAAATGAGAAGTGTTACAATATATAGAAAGAATAAGAGAGAGAAGAGGGAAAAAAATAAATCCTGCTTCAACCACCCTGAGATATGTATCGAATCCCTATTTGAAATCTCATCCACTTAATATCAATGCCTTCTGTAAATTCACCCACAATATGTCACTTCTAGTTTCCCAACAGATTGAATCAAATCAAATCTCGTAGTTGAAGAGATTGGATTCTGCGTTAATGGTGTGGAAGACTCTTCTTCATTTTTTACCTACTAGGGACTGAAAAATGATTTTTAATCCTTTCATGGCATAGAGGACGTCAAGACGCTTCCAACAGTGTTAGATTCACAATATTTTGAGCCCTGAGTCAAAAGATATGCTCCTTCAAAGTTCATAACGGGTTTGTATAGGAGGGTGGGAAAACAACTTGAAAAATGGGTCCCCTTTGATATGGGACATGTGGCAGTCAGATTAGAGCAAAAATCGGGCTCATGGGTCTATAATTTATCTTTTCCCCTTTTTGTGAAATGTAAAACTCATAAAACCCCCACGGCCTCGAAGCTCTGCCTTTTGACTCTGCTTGATCATTTGCCCCTGCCTTCGTTTTGTCCTGAGACACTTGGAGATGCGGCACTTGTTTGAGATTCTATTTTTTTCTTGCACAGGGTTGTTTAAAATTTCGCAGGCCCTACCATTCCATTGTAGAGTCTCCCTGTAACCTTGTTTGTCATCTTGGAATGTGAGCTCGTGGGTCTGAGTCATTTCCTTCATAATTTCCTAATGTGCAAGAGTTGTCTTGACCAAATTTTTCTTGGGGGGTGAATTTGAGATAACAATTTGGCAACTCACAGGGACATTTGTCTGCTAGATGAAGAGATCAGTGGCCTTGGAGCATCCATTGGGCATGGAGTCAAGAATGATGGCCTGACACACATCCTTCTTATAAAATGGACTCTTAAAATCCCTGCACTTTTCTGACCTCTAAATCACTTGGAAATCCACTGAAACTCTAAGTTGAACTTCACCTAAAGTCAACTGAATACACTGTGCAAGATCAATCCAACAACACCCAAAAATTATGTACAAACTGAAAATCATACATGCTCTAAATGGAACATGTAGAGTGTGCAAAATCACTTCTTCTTCTGAAAAACAAACCTACCTACTCTAATCTAACTAAGAGAAAATGGAACTCAAACAAAACCTACAATTGGCAAGGAGAAATAGCTTCACTTCCTCAAAAATGGCAGCCATACAACTGATTTGGCACTGAACATGGCTAGTTGGATGAGTGAAAAACTAACTACAAGTTGTTCTTCCACAAAAATCACCAAAGTATCAACTGAAGACAAAACCAATACCTCTTTGAGTTTCTCTTCATTTGGATTGAAGATGTATGGAAGTTGATCCTTGGTGCTTTTCAGCTCATCCTCATGCCTTGAAGTAGGCATGACTGGTTTTGGTTTCTCCTTTTGCTCTAATGAAGCCAAGTACCTGATTGGGCATGGTCTGATATTTTGGATGTGCCCATTTCTATGAAATTCAACTCCAAAAATGGATTCTTCTTGTGGACCTTCTTGAGTGGATCGTGTGAGGGAGATGATAACATCCTCCTGCCTTTTCTCTTCCTCCTCCTTTGAAGAACATGGAAGATCAAGATCTTCCAACCTTGGTTGCAGAGGGTTGTTGTGAGATGCAGGTTGTTATCCTTGGATGCTCTCCTTCATGGTAATAGGCTCGTGTGCTTTGAAGGTTGAAGATGGAGGAAAAAATGATGTTATCTCCTCAAGCTCCTCTTCATTAAAGCAATCTTCCAAGCTTGATAGGTAGTCTACCTCCTTGTTGTCATGTTGCATGTGCTCTACCTCCTCCATGGTGCCTTCCTAATCTGCAACATGATCACCATGGCTCCCTTCACTTCTGAACATGAAGTTTGAAAGATCAAACTCTTTTTAAACATTAGAGATTGAAGGGGATGAAGTGGGAGGAAGAACTGAAGGATCTTCTGTAGCCTGCTCCACACTCAGGGCCTCTAAAACTGTATGGTCCTCCTCCTTTGCTATAAATTCAAACTCAGCCACCATTGGCTCTTCAACCTTGACCTCCTCTATTGGCTTGACCATCAAGGGGATCTTTGTAAACCTAAATTTAGCATCCCAACTCATCAGATTGTATGTTATTTCTTTTTTGTTGGGCTCCTCTTCTTGTTGTTATTGATTGGATTCTTGAGTATCTTCCCAACATGGACTTGGGAAAGTAAGAGGAGTGGCAAGTTGGCGTTCAACCAGCTTTGCAATTGTTTGTGGTGGGGAGGGAGGTGGAACTTCTTGTTTTTTCAGAGGGGATGACTATTTGGAAGGGAAAAGGAAAAAGAACTAAAATGGAATGGAAGACTAGGGGATGGAGAAATGGATTTCACACTTGGGGCAGTATACAATGGGAAGCTTGGAAATTAAAGCTCAAATTGAGATGGTGTTGCTCGAGGAGTGGAGGGAAAATTACCAGATAATGGTGTAGGATTTACCCATTGACAAGGCTTCCTTGCACCAAATTCATAGGCCTCGATCTCCTCAGTCCATTCTGCAAGTTGGGGGCAACATTTCAAACGTGAAGTCTAGCTTCTCCTGAGGGCTGTAATGTCTTGGAAAATGACCTTCCCATGGACAAGGTACCCTGCAACCAATCTCAAATACCTTCATTCGTGCTATGCCCCTTGACTAAACCATGTAAGCCTTCATTTTTTGAATCTTCTCCAGTAGACAAACATCCACCGCCCCTTGTCCTTAATAAGCTTCATAGTCAAACTATTTTTGACACTGCTCATATGGGTAAGCATAATTTTCTTAGATATAATTATATTTCTGATCTAGAGGAGTTGGGAAATACATCGTAGGTGGACTGTATTGCTGTAAGTGTGAGTTCCATGAAGGGAATGGAGTCATGATTACATAACCTCATGGAATGGGAGAAAATGAAAGAGATGGACTAAGAAAATGGATGAAATGAGTGGAAATGGATGGAAAATTTTTACAACTTAGAGAATGGGTTTTTGACCAGATGGAGTCACCAGAGGTGCTTGAAAGAGCCTCCAAAGGCTGAAATCTTGACCAAGACCACATCGGACTTGATGAAGTGAAGTGGTAATGTGCTTCAGACTTGTCCCATCGGGCGTGCCAAAACTGTTAGTGCAAAATCATAGCACCCCCAAATAATTTATGGATATGCTTTTTTAAGGCAGGGTCATTTGGTGTGATTGCATAACATTGAGCTTTTCTTAAGGTGTGGGACCTTGAAAAATGGAAAATCACTCCATATTAAAGGCTAGTTCCTTATCCCTCTGGTTAGGTACATACGTAAGGATTTGTAGAAGATCTATTTCTATGCCTAATCTAAGACTTACCAAGTAGACAGGGAGAGAAAGAAAACTGAAAAATAGAGCCTACACTAAAACGGTGATACACCAGCAAAGGAAGCGAGATATTCTGTTGAGGGAGAAAGAAACAGAGAAAATGGAGATGAGGAAGGTCAGACAGAAGTGACACAGCCCAAATCTTCAAATTCACCATTAAACTCCATGAAACATAATATCCCACACCTGCAAATGTGAAATACATGTACAGAAAAACAAATCTGGAAGGGAGAGGCATGAAGAAACAACAAAACTATGCAAAGGGTTTAAGAACACCACAAAAACACATTTTTATTGCTCTAGAATGTGCACAGACCATTACATTTCTGGAATAGAGGCAAAAATACATTTTCTAGGTGTGGGAGAAGGTTCGCTGCTCAAAAATGGCATCAAGAAACAAATTTGACAAATTTTCCCTATGCCTAGAATGTCTCTCCTCTCCAAAATGAGAAGTGTTACAATATATAGAAATAATAAGAGAGAGAGAGAGAGAAGAGGGAAAAAAAATTGAATCCTGCTTCAACCACCCAGAGATATGCATTGAATCTCGATTTGAAAGGTCAACCATTGAATATCATTGCCTTCTACAAATTCGCCCACAATATGTCACTTCTAGTTTCCCAGTGGATTGAATTGAATAAGATTTGGTAGTTGAAGAGATTGGATTCTACGTTAATGGCCTGGAATACTCTTCTTCATTTTTTACCTACTAGGGCCTGAAAAATTATTTTTAATCCTTTTAAGGTGTAGAGGACGTCAAGACTCTTCCAACGATGTCAGATTCACAATATTTTGAGCCATGAGTCGAAAGATATGCTGCTTCAAATTTTGTATCTGGTCTGTACAAGAGGGTGGGAAAACAACTTGATAAATTGGTCCCCTTTGATATGGGACATATGGCAGTCAGATTAGAGAAAAAATTGGGTTCGCGGGTCTATAATTTATCTTTTCCCCTTTTTGTGAAACGCAAAACTTAGAAAACCCCCACGGCCCTGAAGCTCCACCTTTTGACTCCGCTTGACCATTTTCCCGTGCCTCTGTTTCATCCTGAGACACGTGGAGATGCAATGCTTGTTTGATCTTCTCTTTTTACTCACACAGGGTCGTTTGAAATTTCACAGGCCTCGTCATTCCATTGTAGAGTCTCCCTGTGTAACGCACCAAAAATACCCAACACAAGGACAACACAGTGAAATACAGGATAACTTTTTGTTTTTGACTTGCTTTGACACAACACGACACAACATGTCGTCACAAGGTTACAACCAACACTAGGAACCACTTGTTACTAGGGAGACCACAAGGTCAGCACGGAAATGTTCACACCAGTCAAGGACAATGTACTCTTCTTTTGACAAGATAACAAGGAAGTGCCACTCCAAATGACACACTCATAGCTAGCGCATCCCATGAGGAATTTCTTGTTAAATTTTCTTGTTTACCAAGGTGTCTCTTAATTCTTAACTTACGTTCTTATAAAATTTCATGTAATGATTCACACAATTCTTTTCACAAGGGAGAACTTCTTTCTTTTCAACGGTTGACTAAATAGCTTAAGGCTAAGACCCTTCTTAAACCCTGTCCTACATGCAATTTCATGTCCGCGTGCTTTCTTCTTCATTTGATTTTAGGCCCCATCCGCCCATGTGCTTACAAGGTTAATTCATATAGGGTCAAGCCACATAACACAAGTTCCACACCTTCTTGTTACACAGGTGAAGCCAATAAGTTCTCGAGTCCCAGGGAAGTACCCGCTCAGGGTTCAAAACAATAGCTTTATTGTTTTAGGATTTGATGTTTATGCAAGGGTTGCTTAAGTAGTATCAACACTGAATCATTGCAAGTTTTTAGTGACTTCGACGATCACAAAATGTGCGACCTCATAGTGAACAAAGGTTAATAATAGAGTATAAATAGTGACCACTCAGGGGAGTTTATCATGATTGGTTAAATGTTCCATCTAGACCTAGGTGACTTAGATTAAGTAGGCCTAGGGCACCCAACAGTTCAAACCATAGAGAGATCTCTAAGGTTTCATTAGCCCAACTTATTCTTCCAGATCTACATTAAATTCTATCAGCTTCGGTGTGATAGTTAGTGCATTCCTATTCACCATGAGTTCTCACAGTTAAGGTTTCACCGTAAAAGAATAATGTTTATTAGTTTGGCTGCGAATAATAAGAAAAAAACAATAATGAGTAATCATATTTCATTACAAAAGATAGTTTCCTCTTGAATTGTTCCAGGTCTCAAAGGTTATCTAGTAGATCACATCTACATTAATATATTCATATATATAAATTTTAGTTTAACTTTTATCAGGACTATCCAGCTCACTTTATAATACTTACAAACTCATTGCTACTAAGCCTCAGGAGGATTTACAACTCAACATTTTAACTCAAGAGCAAATTTTTAACAGTACTCGTTTGCGGAAACAAAACAAGGTTATATCAATTCATTCCAACATGATGCACAAATCAAAGGAACATACCATCTCTATTGAATCATGACTAGGGAGCAAGAGAGTAATAACATGGGACATGCCCCGCTACTATACTAAGGGTTAAAATTCACTAGAATATCCCATAACCAAGTGGTAATCAAAATTTCATCTTTCACATGATAACCAAACAAGCCAAAGTTTCAACAGTTACAACAACAATACTCTACAATACATTTACTAGACACTGACCCTTCTTCTAAAATGTCCAAAGGCTCTTTCCAAATTTCATAACATAATACACATTTGTACAAAGGAACATCATAACCAAGATTGATGCAATAATCTACAAGTCTTTCCATCATCTAACCACGTAAGCCATATGCAACAAATAATCTACCTAGAGTCAGTTCATGAGAACTGAGCAAGATAAGACTATACATAGCAACAATAAGCTACTAGCTAACAATACCATGAAAGGAAACATTCTATTTCAGGAAATGGATCAAAGTACTAATCTCCAACAACCTTTTGAAACAAGATGTAATTTTCAACATATCAACTAAGAAGAAAACCATAAGTTTTGGTTATGAAAATACCTCTAAAACTACAAAAGTTTGACAACCAAATACGCAAGACTATGAAATTTAAATGATTAGACACAAGAGTTGAGAGTATTAGGATTTCAATCATATAATCCCGTAGATTACGTGTTTGAAATCTAATAGTATAACCCATCAATCCACATTCTCAAGGTGAAGTCAAAAGATAAAAACCAAACCCGATCTTAGCTACCAAAAAGAATATAGTTTTGGAATCGTTCTATAGGGCCATAGGCCTAATAGGCTATAAACAAACAACGAGGGTAAAAACAAAGTTCCATCATGTAATAAAAAAGGTTTAAAGGATGACAATACTTATATTCAAACCCACAACCATTATACCCTAGGTAAAAAGTGACTTCATAGCTAATAAGGATGAGTGGAAACGACGGTAAGAATGTCCAGAATAGGTATTGCCTAACAACCTACGTACTGAACATAACCAGGGCCGGAATAGTGAAAATCCTCATTAATACCCAAGTTGAGTAGGCAATCTAGTACTCTAAACACATCCTTGCAATTTTCATAATACCTTAGATTTATAATCCTCCTGTTTTAGAGGAACATAGCCATGAATCTAGACTTGGTTGAAATTTTCTGACATCAACTCACTTCCTAATATCATAACCGATGTATTCAAAGGAAAAGGTGTCTCAACTCTCCTTAATTTACACCTCATCACTGAAGTTTATGGTAACCTATGCAGAGATTAAACACATAATATACCATTAAAAGATAAATATCCTCCAATAACGAACCTCTATAACGATGTAATTACAATTATTACGTTCGACACAAAAACAAACTATTCCATAACTTCTTTTCCCTTTTTGACAACAAAATATATTCACGACCTTCCATCACAATCATTCTAAATTTTCAATGAAAGGTCACTCATCAAGAAGGAAGTACAAAACAAGTTTGACTAAATTAAGGAACTTCATGTTACCTTAAGCAGTTGATGAAAACCTTAACTTTCACGAACCGTGAAAGGTATTACCTTACTCCATCAAGGCATTATGTCTATACATGATTAAATTGATCACACAAGGAATCATCAACATCCCATATCTTAACACCATAAAGGTCATTAATTTTATCAAATTTTACTCATCGAAAGAGTAGAATCAAAATGGGGTTCTATCAATAATTTATTCCCTTCTATTAACTCGGGACATATTTTTGGCCCAAAACTTCCTTCTTAACAAGCATATATATAGAAACTTCTAATTTTCAAAAGCCCTAATAATTTACACAATACACGAAGTGCATAATCACACTTATCATAAAAAGAAATATAATAATAATTTAACTGTATGTTTTCCTCTAGGGCGACAACATAACAGGAAACCAATACCAGTCAACGCTACAACGTTCTAGGGGCGATTACATACCCAGGTTCACAAAATAAACAACAACATTTTTGCAAAAGGAAGTAACTTTAAGATTATATACATATATATATATAATATATATTTCATATGATCAATCAAAGCATACACTGAGAACCTTTGTTTGTTTTATATATATATATATATGGGTTTGATCACGTCAACAAGAACAACCAACAAAGGCAAAACCAGAAGTAACAAACTGTTAACCATGTACTGAACGCAAATCCACAAAATCACATATTTAAACCAATTTCTAGAAAGATAAAGTTTCATTTCAAGAGGTTATTAGATACTAGAATATTATGTATATGGTTAGTCTATCTTGCCTGTTTCTCTAGCTTCAACAGGTCGTACAGACTCCACACGAGCCAGCATAAAACACTAGCATGAGACAAGGATGTGAGTACTACTGCTGGCGATGTCAAAGGGCCAAAAGTGATAACTGGATAGACAGATGGGGCAGAAAAATTTAACAATTGAGTCCTTTCACAAAACCACCTCACACCGCCTCGTAGTACGCTTCTGCACTGGAAACAACTCGAGGAGATTGTCTTCCATCTTCCCTCGCTTCAGTAGTCCTATGAGGTCATCAAGACTGTTATCAACCAAGTATTCCTTGAAAAATTCTGTGATGAATAAAAGCACAATGCCCTTGGCCACAAGACAACCCAATTAATCTAGAGAAAAAGACCATACAGAATGACAAAGTTGGAGAAAAGAAATATCAAGAGACGCTCTCCTCGTAGTCTCCTAGCATTGTATTTACTGCAGGGTTTTTTTCTCACATTTCTTGCTCTACCCAAGTAGCTTTCCATTTCCTTCAAGCAGTACTCTCCTGCTTTTCCCAATCTCCACCTACTCTTCTTCTTGCTTTTCATCCCAGAGATGCATACCATACATCAGATTTGATGAAGTAAATAGCACAGTCCAGTCTTCTTAACACTCAGAAAAGAATACTTTTTTGAAAGTGAAAAAAAATAAAGTCTGATTCCTTCTTATCGCTGCAAGTCCCATATGATGCACCTTGTTATAGTGCAAATGTGCAGCCCATTGCTTACAGCCTGCTTCACTTAGCAGCACCAATAATCTCCATAAGAACATTGTCATTGGGATAAAAGTAGATTGAATAAAAAAAACACATTTCCAACACTTCAATTACAATCATACAATGCCAATGCCATCCGGTGCCAATCTTAATCTTAATCTCACAGCATCATGTAGAGAGGGTGGGTTGAAGGTGTTACACATTCTGCTTACTACACACAACTCCCTTGTAAACACTTTACATATCTTCAACCATTGCAAACCTTCATTTCCGAGAAAGCCCTGTTCACTCAGCACATGCTCTGAATCTGACAAATATCCTGCTACCTTCATCTCCCAAGATGTTCTCTCCAACATTGCATAGATCTCCTGCCCATGGGTGTGATCTGTCCCTTACACAAAAGCATGCACCATTTTATTGCCTTTAAACCAACTACATCCAGTTTCCTTTTAATTCTTCTATCCTTCATCGATTTGGGGACAACATCAAACTCTCGGTGCAAACATTACAGCTGTATCTTGTAAGGTGTGAAAAATCCAACATAAACCCTTATGCCTGCCAGCTTAGTAACTTGTTGAGGAAACTCACATAATAGCAAAGCAAATCGCGCTTCAGGAAATACTGAAATGAACAGATCCACGCCTATGAGATTTTCTGTAATAAAATTCATCGGGTCTCCTGGTAACACTCTCACTGTCACTTAATCGATTTTGATGAAAACATCTTGAAGGAGAATCCCGAATTTGAGGGTGTAGTCGAACTGAAAAGAAAACAACATAGTCGGATGACCTGATTGTTGGAGGCGCTTACGATGGCTTCCACTATACTGTAACGTGCATGTAGCCAGGCTGGAAACAGTGGTAGGTCTCTGCTATGGATCCCCAACAAGAAGACATCCCCCAACGCCCAAGAAGAGGAGGAAACACGCCCACTACTCTTGCTGGTAGCTATGCGCGGCCAGGAGAAGGGAAACAGGCCTCCATTTCACCTGAACGCCTTAGGAAACAATAAGGAAAATCCATCTAGTCTCCTCACGCAGCAAGACCGAAAGAAAACTATGGGCAAACCAAACAATCCTCCTTGTTCATGCGGCCAGGGAAGACAAGAAAAGACGCGCCCAAGAGGAACAGGGAGGAAACGTCTCAAACACGCCTGCTACACTAGCTTGAAGCTCCATCTAATCCATCATGTCAACCAAACTGCGCCCAACACCCACCCAAATGCATTGAAGGAGAATCCTGAAGAGATCACGGCAAAGTAAAAAAAATGCGACTCCAACACGTCAAACAATAAAAGCTCCACCTTCCACGCCAAGGGGATGAAGATGACCGAGCCCAGGTAGGTTGGGGGGGGTGGCCATTACACCCTGTAACCTTGTTTGTCATCCTGGAATGTGAGCTCGTGTGTCTGGGTCATTTCCTTCAAAATTTCCTTATGTGTAGGAGTTGTCTTGACCAAATTTGTTGGGGGGGGGAAAATTTGGGATAACAGTAAGCTCCTCAGAATTAGAGGCACAACTTGTTTCCAAATAAGTTTGAGTTATATATGGATAAAAATCAAATATTATTCATCAATAGGTAGAGGAAGTTTAATCAGAGACACATTAAATAAATATAATTATTGTAGAATTACTCATTTCCCTTAATGAAAAAAACTGTAAAAATAAAAAAAATGTTGCAAACGTATTTACAAAGAGATGTACATATTAATAACTAAAACATAAGTGAGATTATTAGGGTTTGAGATGACCAAGGGTTCTCTAGATAAAAGATTAATAATGTGAAGAATCATGTAGATCATGTGCAGAACCAATGAGTGTCAACTACATGTCATGGTTGGACTACATATTTTGGGAATGGTTGTTGTTCAAAGGTACACATCTATGCATGTTGTGAGGACTAGTAAAGAGTATTTGATTTAGAAGAAACATTACAAATGGTTTTTAGTTTTTATTATAGATAAGGTCTTAGAGAAGTTGAGTGAGAGATATTATTTTTTACGGATGGATACAAATGTGTGCAAATATGGAGAGCATGTCATTCGATGAATGGAAAGTATATGAATGAAATATTATATCAAGCACTTCCAATTTTGAGACAGCTTGGTGGTAATTGAAAATGGATTTTTATTATATAATGTATAAGGTCCATAGTTTTATTATTATTTATAAATTCTCAAAAATGTCTCATTTTATTAGTTGTAAGAAGACAAATGGTGTTACAAACATTGTTATCTTCTTTTTTTTAACATATTTTTCAGACTATATATATTTCTATGCACCATTATATTTGGTATTGATACAAATTTTGTGGGTGACTTCTGGCACACATGATGTGAACAAATATAAACTTGATATATTTTATTTTATATCGAAGTATCACCCATAGACATATGACTAAAAAAAACCAATCAACATAATATTTATGCTATTTATTGAGATGTTTCTTAGGAGAGAAGGAACAATTTCTCTTAGAATCTTGATTCTGCAAGAGTTGTCAGAATTAGAAGGAATAAGTAGAGAAGCTAGAGATTTCATATAGTACATGAACGAGTGTGAAAATAGTTTGGGTAGAGAAACACATTACACAAGGAATGTATAAAATTGAGGAGAAGAAACTTGGATTTTGAGGTTGGAGAATTAGTTCTCAGACAACTATCAAAAGATAGGTTCATGTGAGGAAGGTACGTTAAAATCATGTGGAAGAAGACATGAAATTTCAAAGTCCCGAGTTAATTTATGGAAAATGGACATGAGATATAACTATTGAGGAGGATAAACATCTCACATATATTTAATGTCGTGGATCTATATCAGTATATTATGTGGATTAAATGATAAGAAATGGATCACAAATTAGTAGATTGTAAACACCAAATAACACAGAAAAGGTGTGAAGACATTTACTACATACTAAAGGACTACTTAGTGAGGATTATGCACAATAAAAAATGTAATGAATATTTGGTGAAATAGAGAGGTAAAAAATTTGAAGATTCTTTTAGGATAAGTGGAGTAAATATTAATAGACTTGATCGTTCCATTACTAACCTTTAAAGACATGTTGAAGAAAGGGATAGAGTTTCTTATTACTCAATATTTTTAATGGAAGAGCATATGGGATCACAATAATTCTAGCATCACTTAATAATATATAGAATTAATGTAATAAATAATTGTACAAACTCATATAAAAATATAGGCTTTAGCCAATCACTTGCACAATTGTATGTAAGACATTAAATATTATATTCATTTGTGTGACATTTTTCATGTTATGAAAACGTGTTTACATAGTAAAAAGCTATTCTTATCCCCATAACTAAAATTCGTACCTTGTTCATCTACCAAAGTACACGCAAACCTTTATACATCATCCCCTTATGTGAAGCGCCATTTCTTACATGTATAATCTATAAAATATTTTTGAATGATGTTGATTTATTATTATACTGCCGAAGGCAAGTATATATGCTTCACCAACACAATTAACATTTTCTCTCCAACCAATCACTTTGTGCCACATGACAAATTTAATTTTTGATTTTCAAGTTTTTTAATGTTTTTAAAGGGATATACCTCTACCCTTTATTGAAGCATATTCTCTCATTTATTGTTTGGCTAGCGTGTTGAACTTATCTCCTAATAGCAGCCCACGCCTCTTAATGCCACTGGCAACTAGGTGATATAAATAACTATGATAGGTAGCTGATGTGAATGCATACCTATCCAGTCACGATCTCCTATGATTAGTCCTCTTTCTCAGAAGGTGCCTTCAAAATATAGAACAATCAGTGTTTTATCTTGAGTATTCCATAGGGGGAAAGGAGAAAAGAGGGGTGAAGATAGTGATGCAGGAGGAGTCACATGACAATGGGTTAGATGTAGCCCTTCTTCCAAAGGCTTTTGGCAGCTCTAGCCTAATGGTGGCCTCCATTCCTGTGGCAAAGTATCGAGGTTGCCCTCTGGGTGACCATGTAGGTGTGAAGAATGGGTGCCCACCGGGTGCCCTCCTCTATACCCGCAAGCCCCTAGATGCCTCCATTGTTGCAGAGGCCATAAGCATTGTCTCCTGCTAGTATGAGGATAAAAATGAATGGGGCCAGAGAGTTGGGTGTATTTATGGGTCTGTCACAGAGCACATACTCATAGGCTACAACATGCACAATAGGGGATGGAAATCTGTTTATTATGTGACCAAGAGGGATTCCTTCAGAGGAACAACTCCAATAAATTTAACAGATAGAGTGCACTAGGTTCTCAGGTGGGCTACCGGCTCCGTAAAAATTTCTTTTCACAACAACGCAATTTTCGCAAGCTCCAAGATAAAATTTATTCAATGAATAGCTTAACCCAATGTGGGGATTTATCCTTTCACCTCTTTCTTCCTTATAGTTTACGGCTTCCTTCAAGAAATTTCAATTTTCTTGGGATAATTCATTATGGAGGCCCTGAGAGTAGACTTCTTGGTGTACATTATTGTAATCTCAATAACTCTTTCCCTGCTAGCAATCCTGGAGGTGAAGTGGTCAGGTATTAAACTGGAAGAATGGTGGAGGAATGAGCAGTTCTGGCTGATTGGAGGCACTAGTGTGCATTTCGTGATGGTGTCACAAGGATTGCTCAAGGTTGTGGCCGGAATAGAGATATCTTTCACTCTCACTTCCAAGTCTGGAGGAGACGACGTGGAAAATGAATTCGCCAACCTGTACATAGTGAAATGGACATCATTGATGATCCCTCCCATCACCATCATCATGATTAACGTCTTAGCAATTGCAGTTCGAATTGTCTGAACTATTTACAGTGAAATTCCCCAGTGGAGTAGAATGATTGGAGGAGTTTTCTTTAGCTTCTGGGTGCTGGCTCGTCTCTATCCATTTGCCAAAGGTCTGATGGGAAGAAGGGGGAAAACACCTACCATTGTGTATGTCTGGTTATGCCTCCTTGTAATTACAATTTCACTGCTTTGAGTGGCTTTAAATCCACCCTCTGGAAGCTCCACCATTGGTGGAGGTTTTCAGTTTCCCTAAACTCATTCTTAACCACTCAACATCTTTCATTTTTTTTCTAAGGCACCATTTTTTTTACGACTCCAATCTGCTTGGGCTTCTCTCATCTTTTAATACAAACTAGAATTATTTATTGTATTCATTCTATGGTCTTAGTTTTCCTCCACTTTTGAGTCAATTCAAAAAGGAAATTTTTAATTTTTTAAAAAAAGTTGTTGTATAGTTATTTGTGTCTAGTTTATATTTTAATGTCCAAATCTCATATTATTTAGTGTTAAAAAACTAGAAATGTATGTCACTTATTTTCTCTGAGTCACATTTAGGCTATTTGTTGGCGATGTTTTTTGTCATCACATTGTAACTTCCTTTCATATGCTATGAAAATGGATCTGACTTCTTTATAGGACATGATATTTTTGTTCTTTTTGGGAGGAAAACTGATTGTTGGGGCCAGTTAATTTTTCTTGCATTTCAATTTGTATGCTAAGTATTTGTAGGTGAAGAATATTTTCCAAAAATTTATTCTAGATATCTAGTTTAACCCCCAACACTTATGAATGCTTTTATTTTTCTCGTACTCTTAACTATTTATGGTATTATAATTTTCAAAGGACTGTGTAATGTGTTTGTTTGTTCATCCTGAATATAGAAACTTATTTGATAAGGAGATTAAAAGGTGCTTTATTTCTAACTTACTTGATCCAAACTTTGTGAAGTTTTGCAGCAAAAGAAGTGTTTGTTTGGTCTTTCTGCATTGAGAAAATGTTTGGTTAAGTATAAGTTTAAATGCCTATTTTGCATTTGTAGGTTCCCCAGAATGTTTGGTTAAGAATAAGTTTAAATGCCTATTTTGAATTTGTAGGGTCATCAAAAACAAAATAACTTCATCTCGGGAGCTAAATCTCTAGGTCATGTTGCTGTAAGTGGGGTATCTAATGAAATGCATCTACACGTAACTATGCAGCTACAAAATGAGCTTCACAATTGGCATGCAAGTTTCAGAAATTGGGTTGGTGCCCAAAGGACTTACGTTCAAGCTTTTAATGGGTGGATTTTCAAGTGCATTTCATGCAATGAATCTATAATGAATAAAATCACATATAAGTTTATACCAATATATATATAGATGCATCTCTAAAATATCACAACAATCTACATCAAATCATAATATCACACATTGAAATATCCAAAAAAAATCATGGTTTGTAACATCACAACAAGCCCAATAATCAAAAGTTGAAAATATGACACATGATGTTCCCTTGTATATAACGCCCTGAAAATGGAAGTACTCTAAATAAATACAACATATCATATTTGTACTTGTATAAGATAAATTCACAGCTCAATGATGACCTTTTGGTTTTTCATCACAAGTCTATATTCATGTTATCAACTTATAACTCAAGTATAAAAATACCTATACAATTAACAACAAGAAATCAATAAGGGTTGGTGCACCCCCTATATTTATTATTTACAAGGACTCATTCAAAGCCAAATCTTCACCTTCACATATTGTCTTAGCATGAAAGATTCATTGAAAATTTTCTCCTCTGCGACAATCGCCAAACCACTCTAATGTGTTGGCATGCATATCTGACTTTGAACCTTGCTCGTCATTGGGACTTTTGCCCTATCATACCACTAGATGAAAGGAACATGAAATATCATCAATGTTGAGGATCTAATTGGTTATTTTAAAATGTTTACCAACTTATATGAGGGAAAAATTACAATACCCTTGCCCTTCATTCTTCTTGTCAAAATTTTTTGTATTATGACAACTCTTGGGTGTTGTGTATTCTAGGCACTATAGTCGTAATTGGACCATGCTCAACTATTGGTGTCTCTCCCCTAGTACTTTGAATTATACACATGTATAAAGGTTGTTACATGGTATGGAGAGTATTACTTACAAGATGTACAAGGTATATTGCAAATTTCTTCTCAGTTTTCAAAAATAATGGACAACATTATTGTTTTCAACTTGTAGGGATGAGGGTCAAACCTTTACCTTAGCTTCTTTTTTTCATTTTCTTGTAGTATGTTCAGTTTCAAAATCGCTTATATATTTTCTAACCAAGAAAACTCTTATTAATTAAGTACCTAAATAAGAATATGAAAATCTTTGGGACAATTATAAGTGACCCTACACTTCGCATTTAATTGCACATTCAAGTCCACGATTACATACTAAAGGCATGCCTCCGATGTGTGGTTACATGGAGGGAAATACACTTATCCAATATGGCACATTTTATGTACAAAATTTTGATGGGTGTTGCAATTTTCAATTGATTTCATGTCCAAAAAAAAATTGACACAAAATTATGCACTATGTCTCCTCCTTGCCCTCTTCTAATACACAACATATAAAATGACATTTACTTATGGTTAAAAAGCATAACACATGTTAACATTTCCATGAATATAACCATTTTACAATTCCCCTGCTTTGGAAGTATTTGCTATATCATGGCCTTGTTAATGTTATGCAATAATATGGATGTCACTTCACAGTCTTGGGATTTGAATATTGTGTATGTAATAAAGTGTTACAATTCTTTTGGATGACAACCACTTGTAATCGTGAATGTATTTTCATCTAAAAGCATATCCTATTAAGATTCTTACAAATAGAGGAAGGAAAGTGTGGGACGCGATCTATTTTACATGGCCAAAGAAAAACTGGGTGACTAGGTAAAACTTGGTAAGACAAAGGAGGATGTATGATAATTTACTCACAACTCACATAGGAGGATCCATATCGATAGAGGAATTTGAGGTAATATTTTCAAGGTAGCTTTACTTGTAAAGTAAACTTTAATCTCTTTCTAAGGTCGCAATAAATTTTGTAAATAGAAGTGTATTATGAACATGAAAGGTAATTGAGCTCCTTATTAAGGAATCAAGTGATCTATCTTACAATTGGGAATGGAACCTAGATTGAGGTTGACAAATTAAGCCATGTGAGGTATTGTGGAACTTTTACAAAGTATACAAGCTTAGTATAGGTCATAGTGTCAAAATACCTAGAATAATTCTTGACAATTCTTATCATGATTTTGATTAGAGTGTAATGCCATTGTTACAAGATTGTAAAATTTATTAACATTCACATAAGAAGTTTTTTATTAACTTCTTGTTAAGAGTTTTGTAGATGATATTATTTTGTAATTTATAATTTTGATATAAGTTATGTTGTATAATGCATACCTTCATCGAGACCCTTAATCATGATTGAGCCAATATTTTGAAATTATACCTGTAAACCACTCAAGATGATCAATGGAAATCATAGGAATTTGAAAGAATATTTTCAATATATTATCGCTCTCCATTTTGATTCACTGTGAATTCTATAAATATAATGGGTTTTTCACATTGTAAGCAAAACATTTCCTCATCATTCTTTATTTCTTATTAGGCATTTTTCTATTTTGATTTGAGTGAGGTTTTATGGAATATTTATAAAGTCTACAAGATTAGAATAAGTCATAAGATCATTATTCCAAAAATAATTTCTATTGAATATTTGTTATAACAATATGATTATAATGTAATGTCATTGTTCCTAATTATCTAGCCTTTCCTTACATTAATAAAAGATTTTTTTAACTTTTTTTTTGTAAATATTTGTTCATTTGATCTTACATGAGTGAGATATAACTATGAGAAATGATGAGTGGTATAGGCAATCCCTTTGACATTGGTTACCCTATCCAAAACTACATCATCTATATTGGGAATTATAAATAATTATGGTGGTTTACATCAATCCTACTACAAAAATAACAAAATTTAAAATTTATCATCTTAATTCAAGTGAAGATATAATTTTACAAATGAGAATAAAATTTAAATATATTCATTATTTCTTGCAGCAATCTAGTGCAAAAAACTAGAAGTATACATCCATGAAAAATTAGATTAGAAATATAGTATGATCTATGAAACCTCTCTTATGGGTAAGTGCACAAATTTGGGGGGCCAAAAAGCGGAAAAGAATCCGAAAAAACCAAAACGCATATGCGTTTTAATTTTTTTGGCTTGGGAATCACCGAACCATAACGCGTACGTGTTTCAAACAAGCCAAAATGCGTATGCATTGGTAAATAAAATTTTATTATTTCTTATACTTTAAATTTATTTTAGTAAATATAAGAAATTAGGGTCACTCTACACCTTATGGAAGTGGTCTCATAGCTCCAACAGTTATAATCTAGAAGATAGATTTTCAAAATCTAATCTAGTCAGTACTTACTCATTTTAAGGATTTCAGCAAACGACCTAAAACTTTCAAGGCATATATATTGTAGTCAATCTTTTTTTTAGGAAACCATATAGTCTTTTTTTAGGTTTTGTGACCTTTTAAAATAGATTTTGTCCTTACCACTACTTGAACTAGTACTAATTTTTAAATTTGGTCCATAATTAACTTTAGTGACCATGAACTAACTCTACGATGTTTGTCTACTTCTTACTAAAAAGAGATCCTCACTTTGTAGATAGAGGATTGTTCCCTAAATGGGATTCTTGTCCTATGGCCAAAATGAGGTGATTGTAATGTGCCTCCTCCTTAAGGTGTGATAACACTACTAGGTGTTGAATGAGTTGTTATGAATAGTACCAAGTGAATTACATCAAGTGAACTCAGATGATTGCTCATTCTTAAAAACATGGTGCTCCATATAAAGATCATCCCATCACCTTTCTTATCTCTAAAAGCATCCTTTCATGGAATGAAATTCATGATTCTCATACATGCTTTTTCTCATATGTCTCTTATGGAGACAAACGATGCCTTAATACTTCACAAATAATGGTCCTTGATAACTCGGTGACATGACTAGATCATTTTAGCTTGTTCTGAAGGGTGTTCAATTAACTACAAAATGGCCAAAAATGACTTTTTAGGCCTTCAAAGGAAGTAGTGTCTCATCAAAACTAAATGAGTCGATCGATCTCCTTAAACATTATTCCCTACACACTGAAACATGTTGAGTGATTTTTGTAGGACTTTCCTTTGGGTGACGGTTTATGATTTAGGGATCAGGGTTTAGGGTTTAGGGCTAAGGGTTTAGGACTGAAGGTTTAGAGTTTAGGGTTTAAGGTTTAGTGTTTAAGGGTCATAGTTCAGATTTTAGGATTTAGGGTTTAGGGCTCAAGGCTCAGGGTTTATGGTTTAGAGTTTATGGTTTAGGGTTTAGAGTTTAGGATTTTTGGTTGAGGGTTTAGGGTTTAGGGTTTAGGGCTCAAGGTTCAAGGTTTAGGGTTTCAGGGGTCAAGGTTGAGGGGTTAGGGTTTTATGGCTCAAGGATCAGGGTTTAGGGTTTAGGGATCAGGGTTGAGGGTTGAGGGTTTACCGTTTAGGGTTGTAGAGTTGAGGGTTTCAGGGTATTAGGGTTCAAGGTTTAGGATTTTAGGGTTTATGGGTTGTGGTTGAAAATTTTTGCACTCGTGCAAAAATCTGGCAGTTTAGGTAAACTGTCATCATTACATTGCCAAAAGTTTTGGGTGAAGGTATAGCCCCTCTTTAAGACTAAGGAAGCTCTGATGTCATTAGTTTATTACTAAATTCTATTAATGATTAAGAGAAATCTGTAGTTATATGTGCTGTCTCAAAATTAGAACATATCACATAGTTTGTAATTTCATGCCATTTTTAACAAAAGAACACTAGTTCCTTAAAGGACGAACTATGTTGTCTTGATAAAGATGACAGGATTATGATTTAGGTGAAGTGCTGAGTTTTGAAGGTAGCAAACAGAAATGCAAATTACAGAAGATGGAAAAGTTCAGAGGGTTTATGCTTAATGGGCTGGTAGTAAGATCTCAGTCAATGTTCTTTCCTTGCATAATTAAGGCATTCAATTATGCAATACTGAGTTGTTTAGTTCATTTTATAATCCATACAGAAAAGATATGAATGCACAAGGAGAATAGCACAACTCATTTTCAGAATTCTAATTTTTTATTCACAAGGAGAGTCAAATAATTCCCACACAAGCACATGGGATGTAACTGAAAAGTAAAGTACTTAACATACTGATATTAGAAAGGTATCACATGCATGAAAGAGAAAGCAAAAGGAGTATGAGTGAACCCATCATTGCACTTAAGGTTTTTGTTCATAAAAATTGAAGCCTCTTCATCTCCATGGAGTACAAGAAGTCATTCTAGTACCTATAAAAGAAGAAGGAGAATTAACTGTCATTTACGAAGCTTAGGGATCTATGTACAATATATCCTACACTATATCTACTTTGTGCATATCAAGTCCTGACTCCTAATGAGGCAGAGTTTATTTTACTGGAAAGATCCCTTGATACAACTGCATGCATGATGTTATTCACGTCAGCCAACATAAAAAAGAGAATAATAAAGAAAAAAGGATGGATTTATCCAGAGAGGCCAAAAAGCCTAATTATTTTCGTAACTATTTTCTTGAAGTGTGCAAGTATCCGGCTGTGCAGCTCATGGGAGTCGAAAATAGACAATTCATAGCGTGCGATACTCAATAAACTTGAAGATTATTTAACTCAAAGTTGATACCAATCAGGACTATTCTGAAATGGTTGTGAAGTTACATTGTAGAAGAGAGACTATCAATAAAATCACATGTTTTGAGTTTGTAACAGATGGAAAAGTAGAACTTGAAAGCTTGATGTTGCATTGATCTAAAGAGCCGATAAGGTCATGGCAGTCGAAGAGGTTATTGATGAAAACAAGATTCTGGAAAGTGACCTTTTGCACTAGGGCTTCGCCATGTAGACAATTAACACTCTAAATTTTTAGTTGCTGGACAGGCATAAGCTAGCTGCTCTTAGGATTTAGCTAGGTTGCTACAGGTAAAGCCAGTCTAGGCTACATCTGTGAAAGTTAGTTTGCTACATGTCGAAAAGAATGAATTCCAAAGCTAGTTTCTACAGGTAATTATTTTTAGTTGCTTACGGGAACAGGTATGAATTTCAAATTTTCAAAGCTAGTTACTACGGGAAAGGTAAATTTCAAAGTTATGAGAGAAATATAATTGATGCATCAAATGGGTTATACAATGCTGAGATACAAATGACCTTTAATAGGTTATCAGCCGAATAGAAGACCATTCAGAATGAATATAGAGATCGTTGCCATATCACTTAGAAGTTATCCAACTATCCTCATGCAAGGGATTGCCTACAAATACTAGCTTGGAACTACATTTATTGACAAGACTTGAGTTGTTAAACATGTAGGAGTTGTAGACAGAGTTCGTAGAACCTAATATGTTATGCATAGGTTAAGAAAAAAATCCTACATTATTTTCATAAAGTCCACGATGACATATTGTTATAGTCACTAATTTAATAGATGTAATTTTCAGAAAACAATGGCATTTAAAACACTCATCTGGTTGGGAGAATATCACATGTTCTAGTGAGTCACAATGTTGAAAGTTTAAAGCAAGTATTGCTCAAAATGTACTACAAAATCTTCAGAGGAAATCAAGTTGATCCTGAGACAATGAATTGTAAAAACTGGATTCTCCAGAATACAAAATTGAGCCTCTTGTAGATTCTCACAAATGGACCTAAAGTACATATGACAAGGACCTATATCCTTGTAGAACTGTCATAACCATATTCTACAATATTCTCAACAAATGGATCAAGATGAACATTTGTCCTAGCACAAAGAACTTCATACTTCTTTGTGAGGATCTAAGTAGGCAAATATCTAAAAAGAAGAAAATACTCTATGTTCAGGCACAGTAAAACAAAGTGAAGGTATTGATTTTTAAATCTTGGGTTTCATAACAGCAATGACACATGAAGTCACAGAGTCTGCAATGAAGTTCATTTCATCAATGGCCTAGAATGACAGATACCTAGAACTCAGAAAATACAAATCTATAACTTAATGATGCAGTTTGGGCCATCAGAAAAAACTCACCATATGTAATCAAAAAGTCAGAACTTTCGAGCAACTGGAGTGATGAAGTGAGAGAGTCCATAGGCCCACGTGAAGTACTCTAAAGGGCTCAGAAGTCACTATCAGGAGAAATAGAATCACAATGGAGACCCACAAGTATTTGCCACAGAGATTCAGTGATACATTTGAAGAAGGAAAGGATCCGCTAGAGAGTTTACGCATGTAAGAGAGATGGGACCTATGGAAGGGATGACTATGGCGGCCAAGAAACGAAACCTTAGGAGTGGTTGCTTGAATTATACAGAGGCATGAATGGTACAGAGGAGTAGAAGAGGACAAATCCAAGCTTAAAGAAATAATGCACATGGTGGCCTACACTTTGACAACATCCTGCAGTGGGCAAAAACCATTGGAACACCGAAATGACAGAGAATCTTCTTGTCCTGAGAAGGAGCTCTAAGTCTACATCAAAAGCTGAACTTGAACCAGAAAAAAATAATGTCTATCAGGAGGAAAATTTTCTCAAGGCTTCTCCCATACATCCAAAAATCCAAATGAATGTATCCTTTAGATTCAAGTTCCCTTTACTGCCTAAACCCAAGAAGTGGGTTGGACTCAAACTTCAACCACAGGGTCAAGATCCACGATCGCAAATCCACTCCAAGGTACATGAGATCAATGTCCTCGGATGCACCACATGCAATCAATGCATAACCACAGTCAGGATTCCAGTGACCCACAACAAATGCTATGCCAAATCCCTAACCATAGTGTCATAAATCAACGGTCTACGATCAGATAGGGTACAAAGATCAACGACAAAGAACAGGGCACAAAAATGTTAAAATAAACTACCAGTGTTATCAATTAACCTTACCAGAGTTGATGCCGCTGCCAAAGTCACCAAGGGGTGATGTCACCGTGGATAGGGGACAGCCCACATATCCACCAAATTAGATCATTGCAAATGATCCTTTTTCCTGATTTCAACTTTCTGATTCACGTCTATCCATATGTCTTCAATCTCTAGGACATGGATGGGATCAATATTTTCCTTGGGGAGGTAACTCCAGCAATCGAAGGTTGGCCTTACTAGGAAATCATGCTTCAAGTTGAGAAATTCTAATGCCACATGCATTTCCTGGGCTTTACCCAATGAGGTGCAGGTGTATCTGCCAACCGTGAGGGGGAATGGAGTTCCTCCCTTCTTCCTTTTCATACACTTCTCATGATATGTAATCAACTGCCTTGACAGCTCGAGGAGGATCAGCTTGGGCCCTGCGTACCTTGGTAACCTTGTTGGTTCTCCCAAAAAGCTGGCAGCCTTGAGATACGTGAAGGTGGGGAATTGTGTAAAAAAAGCCCCCCATTTCTTGGCAACATCAATCACACTCGTGCTGCTCTGACCATGTCTCATGTTCGGCCTCAATAGGTAGATCACCTCATAGAATAAGGCGTCATTGATCTTGTGTAACTGGGTGATACTAGCCTCGAGCCTTAGCTCCAGGTAGTACTCATATATTTTGACCTGGGGCCATCTTCCACTTTGAATTAGTCTTGGGAACTCTCTCTCTGATGCGGCTACATATACTACATAGGAGTTCATGTAGAACCTCCCAATTGTCGAAACCTGTTGGAGCTACTGCAAGATAATATCACTTATGATCTCCCCCCAACCAAAGCGTTGATTGGGAGCATTCTTGCTCATATTTTCTAGATATTTGAGCATCCATTTGTGAAAGTAGTGGGAATCAGGAAGCCCAAATACTTTGCTGAGGAAGGTGATGGTATCACTCAGATCCTCATTGAAGTCACTGCGATGGATGGTCTAGGGCCATCTGCTCACCACCTCATTGATGTCACTGTGAGGGATAAGGTGTTTAGATAGTTTATGGATTGATACTTTTGTTCATTTAGATTTTTAGATTTAACCTTTTTTATAACAAACCTAAAACCACCAACAACCAAGAAATAAAACCACAAACATTAGTGAGGGATAAAAATCACTTACCGGGGATAAATAACAATGAAGGAATGATGTGGGATCCACAAACATGACAAACGGTACGCAGGGCTGACAGGCACAAAGGAATAACTTTTCTCAATTTTAATCCATGAAAATGACAGGTGTGTTAACCGCATACTTATAGGAAAATACCGCATTTATTACCTCACCAACTTTTGTTTGGCGCACTTTTCGAAGTGTTGACATGAGTTTAGATGCGCCTTGGTGCAATTGCATTAGTGTTGACACAAAATTTCCCGCGCCTTAAGCGCATATTTTATAATGTCAACATGAAGTTTCTAGTGCCAAAAGCGCACATGTATAATAATGTTTACATGTCCTTCACTGTGCCTAAGGGGCGTGACTTCTCTTATGTTAACATGTTATTTAGGGTGCCAAATAAATTTTCAAAGGGGCGCACATTTCTCTACGTGGACACAATATTTCTTGTGCCAAGTTCAAAAAAGAATAAAAATGACTAATTTCTTAAAACTCGATTTCCAGAAGGGAATTTTAAGTCATTTTGATCGTTAATAGACCTTATCAGGGGACCAAAATGAAATTTTGGTATGGTTATCTACAAAATTGCCCTTGTCAATTTTATAGGATAACAATTAGTTAGGGTTTAAGGTTTAGGGTTGAGGATTTAGGGTTTACGGTTCAGGGTTTAGTAGTTAGGGTTTAAGGTTTAAAAGTCAGGGTTTAGGGCAAAGGGTTTAGGGTTTAGGGTTTAGGGATCGGGGTTGAGGGTTTAGTGTTTTGGGTTGAGAGTTGAGGGTTCAGGGTTTAGATTTTAGGGTTTAGGGTTTAGGTTTTAGGGTTTAGGAGTTAGGGTTCAAGGTTTAGGGTTGAGGATTTAGGGTTTAGGGTTTAGGGTTTAGGAGTTAGGGTTTAAGATTTAAAGGTCAGGGTTTAGGGTTTAGGGAAAAGGGTTCAGGGTTTAGGGTTTAGGGATCATAGTTGAGGGTTTAGGGTTTAGGATTGAGAGTTGAGGGTTGAGGGTTTAGGGTTTAGGGTTTGTGCTTAAGGGTTCAAGGTTTAGGGTTTTAGCTTAGGGCTTATGGGTTAAGGTCCAGGGTTCAACGCTTAGGGTTTAGGGTTTAGTGCTCAAGGTTTAGAGTTTAGAGGTCAGGGTTTAGGTTTTATGGTTTAGGGTTTAGGATTTAGGGCTTAGATTTTAGGGTTTAGGGCTTAGGGTTTATGGTATAGGGTTTAGGGTTTAGCACTCAGGGTTAAAGGTTTAGGGTTGAGGATATGGGGTTTACGGTTTAGGCTTTAGGAGTTAGGGTTTAAGGTTTAAAGGTCAGGGTTTAGGGTTTAGGGTTTAGGATTTAGTGCTTGGGGTTTAGAGTTTAGGGTTTAGGGGTCAGGGTTTAGGGTTTATAATTTATTTTTTAGCATTTATGGTTTATAGTTTAAGGTTTAGGTCTCATGGTTGAGGGTTAAGGGTTTAGGTCATAGATTTCAGGGTTCATCGAATTTTTAGGCAAAACACTCAAAGAGAGTCATCAAAAGTTGATGTTTTTCATCTGTTGATATTTTGAAAACATCCATGGGTTTATCATACAAGGAATTATCAAGGAATGGAAGGTCACTAAGTCGTAGGCTAGGTAACTCCCATTTAGAACTAAACAAGAAAGATTTACTAGGTGATTGATAACCCCTTAGTGTTCTTAGGCATTCCCCTTTTTCTATGCTTATTTTGAACACTTTAGGAAATTATATCAAATTTACTATCCATTCCAGTAGAAAACTTAAACTTTATCTTTGTCAGGAGGAGAGGATACTACAAATAATTCATTTATGATCCTACACCTCTGCATTGATATATTCTCTATGTTTCTTTTGTTTCCTTTAAGATTATTTTTTTTGTTGTGATGGTTATTTTTTCTAGCTTCCAATGGGTCATCCTGGCTTGCATAGTGCCATACATGGAAATATGAGAAATGTGAAATTTGTTTCAGAGTGTGAATAAATTTACATTCAAGAGCGCAAGTATATGTGGGGAGAAACAAGTTTGGAAGAGATGTGTAATATATGCATTACAAGGCACAAAGTAGATGTCATATCCATTCAGTTCCTTTTCCCACCTCTCATAAACAAGGTAGTTCTATAAGTAGACTAAATGATGGTTCTAGGCACGAGACTAGGAAATATTGATGAAATATGGTTTGGGGTTTAGGGTTTAGGGTTTAGGGCTCATGGTTCAAGGTTTAAGGTTTAGGGTTTAGGGTTCAGGGTTCAAGGTTCAGGGTTATGGTTTAGGATTTAGGTTTTAGGTTTAGGGTTTAAGGTTTAGGGTTTATGGTTTAGGGTTTAGGGTTTTGGATTAAGGATTTAGTGTTTACGTATAAGGGTTTATGGTTTACAGTTCAAGTTTTAGAGTTTATGGTTTATGGTTCAGGGTTTAGGGTTTAGGATTTAATGTTTAGGGATTAAGGTTTAGGGTTTATGGTTTAGGATTTAATGTTTAGGGATTAAGGTTTAGGGTTTATGGTTTAGGGTTCAGGGTTCAGGGTTTAGGTTTTAGGGTTTAGGGTTTAGGTTTTAGGGCTTAGGGTACATGGTCTAGGGTTTAGGGTTTAGATTTTAGGGCTCAGGGATAAGGGTGTAGGGTTAAAGGATTAATTTTTAGGGTTTAGGATTCGATGTTTAAGGTTTAGTGTTTAAGGGTTAGGGTTTAGGGTTCAGGATTTAGTTTTTACGGTTCAGGGTTTAGGGTTTAGCATTTAGGGGTCATGGTTCATGGTTTAG
The DNA here is from genome assembly GCA_019776745.2 of Taxus chinensis. Lineage (NCBI taxonomy): Eukaryota > Viridiplantae > Streptophyta > Pinopsida > Cupressales > Taxaceae > Taxus > Taxus chinensis. Next base: position 562,561,905 of record CM034156.1, read on the forward strand.
GGTTTAAGGCTCAGGGTTTAGGGCTCACAGGTAAGGGCTACATGTTTAAGGTTTAGGGTTTAGTGTTTAGGTTTTAGGTTCTAGGGATCATGGTTAAAGGTTTAGGGTTTAGGGCTCAATGTTTATAGTTTAGTGTTTAGGTTTATGTCTTATGGTTTAGGGTTTCGATTGTACAAGTTAAACGCTAAAAGATTTAGGCTGAATGCTGAAATCCTTAAAAATTACCTATGTACAAACCAAATTATACTTTTAAAAACTATCTCCTAAACCATGACTCATGGATCTGTGAGACTAATTCCATAAGGTGCAGGGTGACCCTAATTTCTTATATTTACATAAATAAATTTAAAGTATAAGTTTTTCATTTATACTTAAAATTTTATTTATGTAAATAGAAGCATGTCAAAAGCATACATAATGTTTATACTACACAGAACGCGTACGTGTTATAATGTTTACGCATTTTTCATTTTCTTTTTTCCCAAGCCATGCCTCAAGGCTTGGGATCTAGTTTGGATCCCCAAGCCTGAGGCATGGACCTGCACAAACACAGCAAACAACGTGTTTTTATAACAAAATGTAAAAATTCCACTTCCTCTATGATAAATCATAATAAAACAATCGCTCCATTTTTTAAAAACTTATATCAACGACGTAAAGCAGAGTATCTTCTTTCTAAAAATATAATTTTTCAAATTTTCTGACTAATATAAGGTTTCCATATTATTTATTTTCTAACTATGTCTTTTTATAGATTTTTTTTAAAGTGTAAATATGTCTATCTTTCATGGTGTATCTTTTTTTTGGGTGATCAGAATTTTTTTTAATAAAACTATACTAGCCCAAACTAGGCATAATTTTATACATATTCAAAAAAACAAAAATATAATTTTCGATATTTGTTTGAGGTAGTTAGGGGGGAGGGTTACGGTCGGAGCTCCATTATTTTTCAAAACATAAAATTTTTGTACTAGAAAAATCATAAATAAAAAAATATTCGCTAAAAAAATCAAAAAATAAATGGAGCCTAAACTAGATGCTCCTATCTATCTTTCTATTAAAGGGTTTTCAAAAAACACTAAATGGTGCTCAAAAAATGGTGGGGGGGGCACGAAAGTCACTCTATTATGTTTTTTTAACAAAAACAGGAGCATCTGTTGGTATTTTATTTGCTTGACCCACTTAAACTTATCCGTTTTCAATAAATTTAGTAGCTTAGAAACTAGACTCAAAATGCTACGATTCATATTTCTACAACATCTTCCAATTTTGAGTGTAACTATTTCGAAAAACTCATACAAGTTAATTTTTTTTTTCAGAAAAATGCATCCACTTAAGACCCCCTTTTTTCCCCCCAACTTGGTGCACTTACCCTTTAAATATGGGTTTGTAACCTCTATATGGATTCACACATGATATTATAAAATAAGTTTGTTCCTTAACTTGTATTTCTTTTTGAAACTTGTCCTATAGATGTTTTCTAACCTTGAATTTTTTAAAGCATCTAGAGGAAAATAAACACAACTTCATTTCAACATATGAGCTTTAGATGTCATCATATAATCATGAGTTTTTAAATTTCTAAACCATAATTCATGCTTTATTATTCTTAGATTGATCGATAAATTTGTGAATTAATAGATGTATTCAGTAGATACGTAATATCCTTCTATAATAACATTTATTTTTGGCTTGTCTAAAAATGCATGCATTGAAGCTAATAGAAGAATGACCTTTTTTCATTTCCTGTTGACAATTTTTTCTCTTGTGCAAAAATGGGCAACTCAAAACTTTGTTTTTGATGTAAGGCATTGATGAGATGGACCTAACTGGCGTGAAGTCATATAGTTTTCATTTTTTTTTTAATTGCAGTAATTGATCAACAACATGTAATTTGTAGCTATGTGTGTTGTTAAAAAATGTAACACCTCACAAAGGTTGTCATTCCATGTTCATCTGCAGCAAAGAAACACAAACACCCTAAAGGACCAATGCATTGCGTTGATGAAGGTTGGAATTACAGCTTAGGTGGGATGTTAAACACCATCTCAATAAACATAGTTGTTGATTTTAGGTTGCAAATGTTCATTATTAAGTTACAAGTAATTTCAATTCGATCATTTCCTATTAATTTACAGGTATCTTTCTTTGTTGTTATGCAGATGGCTATGTTGATTGTGAATGGCAGAAAGATCTTCAGTTTGAGTTTAATGAGCGTAAGCAACAATATTTAGCTATTAAGGAACAATTTGTAAAATCACAAGTAGTGGAGAATTATATGCATCAGCTTGAGGAAGCCCGTCAATGGAACATTCCCACTTACCTTCTATATCAGAATCCAATGCCTACATATTACCCTTTTCATCTAAAGCAACCCATTCATCAATTTTCAAATTATCAAGCTATTGTAATTTTTTCTCCTTCTATTCCACAATCATGTACTAAATCAAAATTTACTTATCCAAGCTTTCGTTCTACTACTGTTCTAAATCTAGACCTTGTAACATAGTCTTATGTTCAAAAAAATTATACATCAAGCTGATATTCTGCCCACTCCTCTATAGTTAATTATTTCTCCTATATAATGTACATGCTTCTTCATAGTAAAATCAATTTGTTGAGAGTATTTCATTCCACATTCTTCTCATCTATCTACTTCCTACATTTTGGTATAAGAGCAGAAAATTCTTTTGCCTGTGTATGGAAGAACTGTAGAGGAGCAACCTGCATGTAATTACATGAAAACTTACATAGTCTGGTGTGTATCTTGCTGCTGCGTGGAAGAAGAATTTCACTAGAAGTTGTTGACAGCAGCGTAGAGTGACTTGCGTGGAGAATCCTCTAATGCGTGGAGTGTGCGTGAAAGAATACACCAAGTGCTTCTGAGTGGAGTGTTGTGCACTATATTTCTTCCTTGCTGGAACACCTGCGTGGAAAGAAAAAAAAAAAACCTACGCAAAGATAAAGTTTTTTTTTTTAAAACATGGACATCAAATAGTGTTGTTTGTTTTGTTTTTTTAACCTATGCATGGAGGTCTTGTTTTTTCTACGAAGAAAAGGACAGAAGCTGCGTGGAGTAGAGTGAAACCTTCCTAGAGTCTTTCTACCTATGTGAAGATCTTTAGCTGCGTGGATATTTCCAAAAACTTGTGTGTAGAAAAAAAACATGGAAGAATATTTTTCACCTACTTTGACACTTGCGTGGAGAGTAGATTTGTTTTTCCTGCGTGAAAGAAGCTTAAAATATTTTGTTGCGTGACTAATTTTCTTACCTGCGTAGAGGAGAAACAGAACAAAAGCTACATACTTATGCATGGAAGATTGAATCCAATTCTATTGTTATGTTTTTTGTTTTATTTGCTGTAGAAAATTCAAAACAAAAGCTACTGGAAGTATAATACTTGTGCATGAAGCTTTTATACTTGCGTGAAGACAAAGAATTCTTCTACATCTGCATGAAAAATAAAACTTCTAGTTGCGTGGAGGAAACAATGACCTGCAACGAGACTGGCTGGTGCAGGAGTAAACTCTCATTAATCAAATGAAAGACATCTTCACCAAGACAATGAGGAAGTAGCCAATACAAAAACTACACTGAATGTCGAGCGTAGATAACTCGATTAAGAGCATCAATAACATGGTTGCCATTGCTGAAAGCCAGAACATCAACTCACCAGTCAGAAAACACCATGAAGAAGCTCCTGAGAGCTCTCGGTTTTACTTTGTTTTGCTGAACAAGCTTTGGAATACCAGCAATCTATCCTTCTACAAGCTAGTTCGAGAAGGACTTCTTGAATACTTCCTTGTCAACGTCAACTACCAAGAAAAGTGAGTACATGGGAAGAATTAGAAGCCGGGTACAACATTGACAAATGACGATGAATTAGAAGAATTCGCCCTACAAAGCATCATCTGTCTCACAACACGTGAATATCACAAGCATCTACAAGCCAGTAATTCTCATCATCAGTGATTCAAAGTTGTAATAACTCTTGAAATAAATAAATAAATATTTTATTATTATTACAATATTCTACTCCAAAGTTACTTCTTTCCGATGCTCAGTTTCTCAAAGGGTACAATTTTGCGGCCTGGAAAACAAAAATGGAAGACAATCCTTCAATTTGAAGGATTATGGGGCATTGTCACAGGGTCTGTGTCCACTGCCACAGCCCCTGATTAATTAATAAAGTATGAGATGGCTAGTGCGAAATCCTTGATGCTGATAATGCTCAGTATCAGTGATGATGTACAACGACATGTTCAGAAATGTGGAGAAACCAAAGGAGGCTTGGGAAAAGTTGGCAACCATTTATGAAGCCAAAAATCATATGAAGATTCTTCATCTTTAGTCAAAGCTACACACCCTCTCTATGGGGTCAAATGAGAAAGTGGAGGAGTTCTTACGTCATGTGGCTAAGCTGAGATCAGAGTTATTAACACTCAGTGAAATGGTGGATGATAAAATTCTCATGCACAATCCCCTTGAGAGAACTCCCTTCTCAATTCTAAAGTGTTCGTTCCGACACTGAATGTGTCTAAACAAATAGTGAAATTTGAAGAGCTTGTGAATTTTCTACAGTATGAAGAGGCCATCACTTCATCCCATGAGGAGTCTCAGGATAAATCCCTATTCTAAAAGCCTTACCGTGGCCAGAAGAATTGGAAGGGTCCCATCAGAGAAGCCAAAACAAGCGCAACCAAAACAACAATAGAACGATCAAAATTCAAAGAGGTGGTGTCACATTTGTAGAACAAATACTCACAAAACTGATCACTTCTTGGCATAATAGCTTGAAACAGGGGTCTTCAAGTCATACAACCACATCCGGGTGCATAAAAGATTTTCAAAATTCCAAATGATGTCTCCACTAGAGAAAGTAGAAGGGACATCTCGCAACCCAAGAAGATGATGAATCTGATGAGGAGACATTAGAAGGAGCCCATTGTGGTAAGAACCTTGTACTCGTATCTCAAACCTCTCAGCCCGTGAAGAAAGTCTAGTTGATAGAATCTAGTGCAAGCAAGCATATGTTAAGTGACAAGAAGTTGTTTGATTCACTACATGAAGAGCCAACTGGAGATCAAGTTCAGATAGCCAATGAAAAAGAATATATTGTAGAAGGAATTGGAAATGTCACCATTCCTCTGGGAAAATGAAAATGTACACTTATAAAGGTACTATATTTTCATGGCTTGACTAGCAACCTCTTGTCAGTTACTCAGCTCTTGAATCATCACCTTAAGGTAGAATTCCTTATTCAAAATGGAATTTAAATCATGCTTAATCTCCTGACAAGGTATGGTTCTTGCTAAAGCATTTTGTAAAATACAAGTTATTTTCTTTAGATATTGTTTCATATTCTGCAGTAACTTTATCTACTTCTACAATAGAATCAACTGCGTTATGGCATTTTAGATATGGACACTTTTTGGTCAGTTCATTACACCAGTTGAGTTCAAAAGCAATGGTCCATGGACGACCCAAATTGTCCAGTTCCTTGCCTATTTGCCTTGGTCTATCTTGCAGGAAAACAACACAGAGATCCATTTCAAGCGAGCACCTTCCATGCCAAGAAGTGTCTGGAGGTAGTTCATACCGATCTGAACATGGCCCACTGCCTGCTTCATTTTTAGGATACAAGTACTTCCAACTATTCATGGATGACCACTCTCGCAAGATGTGCGTATATTTCCTAAAGAAGAAAAGTGAGGCTCTTCAACATTTCCAGAACTTCTATCATCATGTTGTGAAAGAGACTGGACAATCTACTTCTTCTACTTCACTCAAATCAAGGGGGGGGAATTTACATCACAGATGTTATTGGCCTTCCTGAACCAACAAGGTGTTAAGCAGCACTTGAATACTCCCTACATGCCCTAGCAAAATGGCATTGTTGAGCGTCGCAATCATGCACATTGATGGAGATGGCTCACTGCACGCTAACAACTACAAAGCTAGAAGAACTCTATTGGGCTAAAGTAGTAACAATGGCTGTATATCTTCTCAATAGGGCACCGTCAAATATTCTAAAGAACAAAGCATTCCAGAAGAGGTATGGAGTGGTAGAAAGCCATCAATTTCTCATTTGTGCAAGTATTTGGTTACACGAGCATACATGCATGTTCTAACTCAGAAGAGAAAGACGGTAGAGTCAAAAACACTCCCATGTATCCTTCTTGGCTACAACACTACCTCGAAGGCATATCGTCTCATGGATCCTGAGATAAAGAAATATATACGAGATTCGTGATGTGGTTTGTGATGAGTCATATTTTGACTCAATAGTATCAATAGACGATCCACTTCCAAGCACCTCTCAACGACTAGTCTCTTAATCAGATGATGAGTCAAAGGAGACACTACTCAAAGAAAAGAAATGATGTCCAGGAGAGCTATTTGTGGACCTTGGAGAAATGGAGAATGTGACTCCACATCAATCCACATGGACACGTGACACAGTTCTTCTCACAAGCCAGCCAAGTTCTCGTCTGAAGGTGAGTATAAAGGACCGTGCAGGACTCACATTTGCAACAACTCCCCAGATACATCATCCAGAGTCAAAACGAGGAGTCAAACAAGAAATGAGCTAAACTTAACACTCATGATTTCACTGATTAATAGCTTCGAGGCAGATAATTTTCATGAAGCACTCAATCAACCTTAGTGGAAGGAAGCCATGGATATAGAAATTGACTCACTCAAGAAAAATCACACATCAGAACTTGTCGCTCTGCCTATAGGAAAGAAACCCATAGGCTACAAATGGGTTTTCCAAGACAAAATATAAGGTAGATGGATCCATCAACAAACATAAATCATGACTTGTAGCAAAAGGATATGCTTAGAAAGAGGGCGTCGACTATGAAGAAACTTTTGTAAACACTGCAAAGATGAAGACCATCAGAGTAGTTTACACACTTGCAACATAGGAAGGATGGAGACTTCAGCAGATGGAAATCAAGAGTGCTTTCCTAAATGGTGATCTGAAAGAAGAAGTATACATGACCCAACCTAAAGGATTTTTTAATGAAGAGCATCCTAAAAAGGTATGATCGTCTCATCAAATCACTTTATGGACTGAAACAAGCTCCAAGGGCATGGTATATCGAGATCAACGACCACCTTTTGCAGCATGGGTTCACTTGTAGCCCCTCATATTCGAATTTTTATATAAAGAAGGTAGGAAAAGAAATTGTCATTCTTGTTGTATATGTAGATGATCTTGTGATCAATGGCAGGTCAGAAGATTAGGTTGATATTGTAAAGAATGATCTCAAAAGAACCTTCGACATGATAGATTTGGGGCTACTACATTACTATCTTGGCTTGGAGATATGGCAAAAAGGAGCATCACATTTTTGTCTCCCCAGAACAAAGTACGCCAAGACACTCTTGGAAAAGTACAGAATGTCTGACTATACACCTATATCCACTCCCATGGAAAAAGGCTTTCAACTTTCAAGATTCCAGGACTCACCTCAAGTAGATGCTACTCTTTACAGGAAATTTGTTTGAGGGCTCATCTATTTGACATATACCAGACCAGATCTCTGCTATGTTGTCAGCTATCTTTCTAGATTCATGCAGGAGCTGAAAGAAATGTCACTGGAATGCAGCAAAGCATGTTTTGAGAGTATGTCTGAGGAAAAACTAATTATCGTCTAGAAATATAAGAAGAATGCTCAATTCTTCTTATAGGGATATGTCAACTTGGACCATGCATTGGATCTTTTGATGACAATAATTCAACTACAGGATACATATTTCATCTCAGATCTAGACCTATCTCATGGATAACCAAGAAGCAGAATGTTTGTTTGTATCTCATCCACAGAGGTAGAATATCATGCCGCATGAGGAGTCTATGTGTGTATTGATATGGTTACATCACATTTTGGATGACCTGGGAATTCCTGAACAATAGTCACCTATTCTCTATTGCGACAATCAGAGTGTGTCAAAACTCGTGCAAAATCCAGTCTTTCATGAACGACACAAAGTATATAGAAATTTGACTGCAATTTCACTTCAAGAGGACGTCTTGAACCATCAAATTCAGGTCTAGTACTATCCTACAGAAGCACAAGTTACCGACATTCTCACTAAATCTCTTAGAAAAGTGAAATTTGAACTTTTCAGGGGTTGTATTTGCAAGAATAATGTAATAAGGGGGGGGGGGGTGTTAGCATATGTTGCATAGTTCATATTTTAGGAGTGTTTGTTCTATTTTATCCCTTTATTATCTCTTCCTTTGTTGTATTCTATTATTCTCTCACCTTCTATCAAAATCTTCCTCCTTCAGTTTAGGGGAATGTAGTTAATTATTTCTCCTACATAATGTATGTGCTTCTTCATAATAAAATCAATGTGTTGAGAGTATTTCACTCCACATTATTCTCATCTATTTGCTTCCTACATCCTCTTCCTTCAACTCTATTACAAGTTCATGAAGGAGAAAATCAAAATATCACTCAGGAAGGGCAACCAATGAAAGAGAACAAAAGGCTGGAATTTTTGCAGAGCATGCAACAATGGGTTTTGAAATTTCAGTTTGGGTCATATTCCAGAGTCAGAGAAGTAACCCATTCAAATGGTACAATTTGTTTTTTTAGTAGTTCAAGAACAAATGGAAGATCTGTTAGGAAATAAGGGATAAAATATGTGGAATAATCCCTCACAGAATCGCAATAGTAGAAACTAATATGCAGAAATTATTACAGATCTGAAATAAATTGCAGAACAAAATAACACAACACAAAGAGACAGTATTTAACGTGGTTCACCCAATTTGGGCTACGTCCACCAAGAATCACTTGCTCAGATTCTATTACAAGCCACCACTCTCTCAATACAATACCCAGATCCGTTTGGAGCTATGCTCAACAAACTCTACAGAATTCACACCCGAATTCAAAACACATCTGCAATACATTTGCTTATACCTCTATCATATGCATAGGACCATATAAATAGACAACTGCTTTAAGCAGTTTTACAAAATCGTGGGTATCAAAACCATGGGCAAAACCCATCCCATAAACCTATGGGTCAAAAAATACGCCCATATGAGAAAAGCACGTTTCCCGATATTTTGGGTGCAATTTTTCGAGGCCAAAAAATTTACTCCTAAAAAAATTGTACAGTCTTCAACACTTTCTCATATGAAAACAGGCTCCACAACCTAACAATCTCCCACTTGGAGACTAGTTTTCCTCTGAGCATGCTTCTCACCCCTTCAATAGTTTCTGTGAAGACTAACCAAAGCTGAACACAACTTTAGTTTTTCCCTTGTGACCACCTTGGTCATCATGTCTGCAGGATTCTGACTGGTATGAATCTTCTCTAACTTCAACTTCTCTTCCTCCAAAGCTGTCCTGATGAAATGATACCTTAACTATATATGCTTTGTCCTAGAGTCGAAAGCAGAGTTCTTACCTAGGTGTATAGCACTCTGACTATCACTATGTAGCTTACATTCCTCCTTCTTATGCCCCAACTCCTCAAGCAATTGTTGTAACCAAATCATCTCTTTGCTTGCCTCTGTGGCAGCAACATACTCAGCCTCCGTGGTTGACAAAGTCACCAACTTCTGTAGTCGTGAAATCCAGCTCACTGCACTGTCCCACCTACAGTGTAAATATAACCTGTTGTGCTCCTCCTGCTGTCTACATCTCCAGCCATATCTGAATCTACATAACCACGTAAAGTGGTGTCTGATCCACTGTAGCACAAAACTATCCCCATGGTCCCTCTCAAATACCGAAGGATCCACTTTACTGCTTGCCAATGCTCTTTACCTGGATCACTCATAAATCTACTCACAGCTCCCACTGCATGGGCAATATCAGGCCTAGTGCACACCATAGCATACATCAAATTGCCAACTACTGATGAGTAAGGTACCTTGGACATCTGGTTTCTTTTCTGCTCTGTCATGGGACACTGCTCCTTTGATAACTTGAAATGGCCTGCCAAAGGAGTCCCAACCGGTTTAACATCCTGCATGTTAAACCTATCCAATACCTTCTTAATGTACTCTTCCTGAGATAAAGTCAACTTCCGTTCCTTTCTATCGCGAGTTATCCTCATACCAAGGATTTGTCTGGCTGCCCCCAAATCCTTCATATCAAAGGATTCACTTAGCTGTTTCTTGAGTAATTTTATTTCCTGCATGTTTTTACCTGCAACCAGCATGTCATCAACATACAAACACAGGATAATATAACTTCCTTCCTCAAATTTCTTTGTATACACACAATGGTCAGAATGACATCTGATATAACCTTGCTCCATCATGAAGCTATCAAATTTCTTATACCATTGACGTGGAGCTTGTTTCAGGCCATACAAGCTCTTCTTCAGTTTGCACACCATCTCCTCTTTACCTTTGAATTCATATCCTTCTGGCTGCTGCATATATAGCTCCTCCTCCAAATCACCATGGAGAAATGCAGTCTTTACATCTAACTGTTCTAAGTGTAAGCCTTCTGCTGCCACTATTCCAAGAACAGTTCTGATAGAAGTCATTTTTACTACAGGAGAAAAAATCTCATTAAAATCTATACCTTGTTTCTGTGTAAACCCCTTGACCACCAACCGGGCCTTATATCTTTTCTTTCCTCCTTCTTCATCTTTAACTCTGTACACCCACTTGTTCTGCAATGATCTTTTGCCTTCCGGTAGCTTCGCCAAATCCCAAGTCTGGTTCTCCATGAGAAACTTATGCTCCTCATCCATGGCTTGCTCCCACTTCTTACTAGCATCTACCTACATTGCTTCATCAAAGCTCTCTGGCTCTCCACTATCAGTGAGTAATAAATAATAAAGAGAAGGAGAAAAACATTCAGGTTCTTTTCTTACCCTAGAAGACCTCCTCACTGTAGGAGTTTGGGGTTCCTGTTGAGTAGGTTCCTGAACTGATTCATGGGTCACTTTCCCATCCAGAAGATCCTCTACCACTGTATATTCTTTCTTGGATTCTTCCCTGTTTTCCTGCAACTGTTGCTTATACATGACTTTCTCATTAAAGACCACATCCCTAGACCGAATGATTTTCTTGTCTTTAATACTCCAACATTTAAATCTAAAGTTATCACCACCATAACCAATAAAAGTGCATTTTTCTGATTTAGCCTCTAGCTTGGTCCTATCATCCTTGTCTATATGAACAAACACCTCACATCCAAAGACTCTAAGAAATGAATAATCAACTTTCTTACCGGACCAAGCCTCCTCAGGTATGCCTCCATCTAAGGCACTTGAGGGTCCTCTGTTTATCAAGTACACATCTTTGCTCACCGCTTCTGCCCAAAAAGAAAGAGGCAGTCCTGCATGTAACCTCATGCTCCTAGCATGTTTTATTATTGTTCTGTTCATCCTTTCTGATACACCATTCTGCTGTGGAGTTCCTGGAACCATCTTTTACCTGCAGTTTCCATTCTTAGAACAGTAATCATCAAATTCATTGCTGCAATACTCCCCTCCATTATCTGACCTGAGACATTTTAGCTTAAGACCTGTTTCATTCTCTACCAAGGCTTTCCATTTAACAAAAGTGTCAAATACAACGGATTTATTTCTAATACAATAAACCCAAACTTTCCTTGTTGCATCATCAATAAAAGTAACATAATAACTTGAACCCCCAAGAGATGATACCTGAGCTGGCCACCACACATCAAAATGCACCAACTCTAACTTACTCTCTTTCTTTGTAGGTCCAACCTTGAGAAACCTTACTCGCTTTTGTTTCCCATATATGCAGTTCTCACAGAAATCCAAACCTGTTTTTGTATATCCAGGCAAATTCTTCTTTATGATGTTCATGCCCTTATGGCTCATATGACCGAGCCTATAGTGCCATAATGTTGTATCTGCATCTGAAGCCACAAGATTACAATCATTAGTACTATCAGTGGTTAAATACAAGGTTCCAACCTTCTTACCTCTTGCCACCACAAGAGCACCCTTGGTAACCTTCCAAGAGTCTGCTGTAAATATCACAGTACAACCATCACTTCCCAACTGCCCTGCCGATATCAAATTTCGTCTTAATGTAGGCACATGTCTGACATCCTTCAATAGCCAAGTATTCCCATTCTGCATCTTAACCTGAACAAAATCTTTTCCAACTATGCTGCAAGGCTCATCATCACCAAGAAAAACATGCCCAAAATCTCCTTGAACATAATCAACAAAATAATGCCTATGTGGAGAAGCATGGAAAGAAGCCCCTGAATATAAAACCTAAGATTCAGTAATATTGTGAAAAGAAAGAATCAAAGCATCCTGACATACATTACCTGTTGCCACATTTGCCTCCTTGTTTTCTTCCTGTTGTTTCTTCTTATCCTGAAGCTCCCAATAGTCCTTCTTTGCATGCCCAGGCTTTCCACAATTCCAGCATACAATCTTGTTCTTGGATTTTGACCTTGCCCGATCTTTTGATTTTCCACGGTTTCCTCTATTCTTCTGTCTCCCTCTAGTTTCCACTGTCAAAGCATTCCCTGAAGTCGAAGATTCACCAAAGCTTTTTCTTCACATTTCCTCGCTTAGAATCACCCCTACAACATCCTCAAACTTCAACTTTGAGTTAGCTGGAACCCCGGCGAGGATACATGAAAAGTGTACAGTACTCTTAGTGTACAGTCTTCAACACTTTCACACATGAAAACAGGCTCCACAACCTAACAAGATCATCAGCAATCTGCATATTCTGCAGTTTAAAATGAGGATTTCAAGATAAATTTTGAAGATAAATCAACAAATTTAGGGAATGATCAACATGTTTGCAACTTATTAGATGTCATGTTTGATGAGGAAAATGAGAAATAATAGTTTTAGGATGATAAGGAAGGCACATATGAGTGTGAATAATTGCATTGTGCTGCATGAATAGAAATTGTTGCATTATTAGAGAATTGTAGTAACTCGCAAGGACTATCAATGATATTGCAAGTAATCATGAGCAACAATATTTCATTTAGGAGGAAACTGAATTGTCAAGAGGGATATCAAATCTAACTAGAGAGGAATAATTTCAAAGTACTACTAAACAATCAATCATTATACTCACATTACATCAGCTTGAGGAGGTTGAAATGGCTCCAAATCAATCTCAAAAGGTTCTTTAAAATGTCAAGGTACAAAAAATTCTATGAATCAGATAAATGTCTAAATAAATTTAAGAATGTACAAAATATGAACAGTAGCTTGTGGAGAAAAAAAAACCCTCAAAGAAGTTTGAAGATAAAAAACAACAATTTGAAGAACCTGAAATTTTTTCAAATCATCTTGGAGAGTTTGTTTTCACTGCTAAAAAGTTACAGAAGATTACAGATCAAAAACATCCTTCAGATTTTTCTCTTAACGAGATAAGAGAGAAAATAATTCATGGAATCAAATCAAATAAAAAAACAAGTTTTCTAGCTATTTGGAGGCCATGTCCTGTTCAGTACCTTACTGGTTTGTAAAAAATTACAGTAGTACCAAAATTAATAATTGTCTCATAGCATAAAAATGAGCATCAAGTTCACAAGAAGCAATCCCAAAACCTTTGAGAACCATTTGCAGATTATTTAGAAGGGTTCTTCGTGTTTTGAACATATTTTTGGAACAAATTCAAGGTACACATCTCATTTTTAGTTCTATCATGTTACTTGGTTTGCAAGCTGAATTCATTAATTCATTTTTGGAGAAAAGGAAGCTATTTTTCGTTGCCAGTTTTAGGCTTTGTTTAGCCTCAATTTATAGCTTGTTAGAGTAGGGTCAATTAGAATTACCCTTTCAATAAGCACAATTCATGCACATTGTAGCTTTCAATTTCAATAATTGCAATTCATGTACATTGCTACTTTCAATTTCAATAAGTGCAGTTATGATAGCAGAAGACAAAGAATGATTTATTCAATGTATTTAATATCCCAAAAAAAAAAGAGAAAAGCTAAATATAAAGGTTGTGGAAGAAGGAGAGGAAGGTGACAGTTATAACTGTCCACCAAAAAATACATAACAACAATGTATTATAAACTAAACTAATGCTAACATTCCCCCATTTAATACACTACTATTAAAAATGTACCCCCTAAACAAATCAAACTTCACTTTGCTAAGAGGTTTGGTGAGAATATCTACAACCTAAAAATTAGTAGAGCAATACTGGAGCTGAATTTGGTGGTGCAAGACCTGTTCACGAATGTAGTGACATTCAACCTCAATATACTTTGTTCATTCATGAAAAATAGGATTCTTCACAAGTTTTAACACACCTTGATTGTCGCAGTGAATGATGGGAGGGTTCTCTTTAGAAATCCTTATATCTGCAAGAACGCAACGTAACCAAATCGCTTCACACATAGCTCCTCGTGTGGCATGGTATTCAACCTCAGTGGATGAGAGATCAACAACAGTTTAATTCTTGCTAATCCATGAGATAGGTCCAAATCTAAGATGAAAAACATATCCTGAAGTGGATTTCCTGTCATCAACAGATCCTGCATAGTCTGAGTCTGTATATCCTTATAAGAAGAATTGAGTGTTCTTCTTATACTCCAAACCAAAGTCAATTGTACCTTAGACGTATCTCAACACATGCTTTGCTGCTATCCAATGACATTTCTTCAGCTCCTGCATAAATATGGTGAAATAGCTCACTGCAAAGAAAAGATCTGCCCTGGTATAAGTTAAGTAAATGAGACTCCCCACAAGCTTCCTGAAGTGAGTGCCATCTGCCTGTGGTGAATCTTAGTAGCCCCAAATCAATCAGGTCAAAGGATTTCTTTAGATCATTCTTTTCATCATACACAAGATTGTTAGAACTTCCTGTGATCACAAGATCATCTACGTACAAAATCATAATAACAATCTCTATTCCTACCTTCTTGATATACAAATTAGTATCTGAGGGGCTACAAGTGAATCCATGCTACAATAGGTGATCATCAATTTTTATATACCATGCCCTAGGTGCTTGTTTGAGTCCATAAAGTGACTTTATTAGACGACATACCTTGTGTGGTTGATGCTCATCTCCAAACCCTTCAGGTTGGGCCATGTATAATTCTTCTTTGAGATCACCATTTAGAAAAGCACTCTTAACATCCATCTGCTGAGGTTTCCATCCATTTTGTGCTGCTAATGCGCAGACAACTCTGATGGTTTTGATATTCACTGTGGGTGCAAAGGTCTCATCATAGTCAATTCCTTGTTTCTCAGCATAACCCTTTGCAACAAGTCGTGCTTTGTATTTGTCGATTAAACCATCTGCTTTATATTTTGTTTTGAAAATCCATTTGTAGCCAATGGATTTCTTACCTGGAGGTAGATCGACAAGTTCCCACGTCTGATTTTAAAGTAGGGAATCATATTCACCATTCATAGCTTGTTTCCACTGTGGTTGGTCTAATGCCTCATGAACAGTGTCAAGTTTGGTGCTATCAACAACTGAACTCGTGAGTGCAAAATTTACCTCATGTCTGGTTTGACTTCATGTTCTGACTCCCGTAGAAGTGCTTGGAAGTGAGTTCAGGTGTGCATCCCTAATATAGTATTCTGGACCCATTTCAGACGTTGGTGCTGCTGTCTCATTCACAATATGGGGACATTGCACAACTATCAAACCGAGATCCCAATACTACAAGATTTTTTCCCATAACATTTAAATTCCTATCATGATGCACAATATTAAATGAATCAAACATCTCAATCAAGTCCCAGACTGCATGCTTGTACTGTTTCATTCTCTAATTTTTAGTAGTATATACAATTTTTTGATTTAATTAACAATTATTTTTGAATTTTCCTTAACAATGATGTCTTTAACATAGTATTTCCAAGCAATCCTCAAACCTAACAAAAATTCTTCATACTCAACAATGTTTTTAGTACACTCAAAGTTAAGTTTGAAATATAAAACAAAATCTTCCAAGCTTGGAGAAATCAGAACTACACTAGCACCATTTCCAAATTTGGAGCAAGCTCCATCAAATAACAAAGTCCATGGAGAGCCTACTTGTTCAAGACTCTTACATTGATCTATTTTTTTCTCTTTCCCATTAGAAAATCTAACAAAGTTATCAGCATCAACACTTGTGTACAACACTTCATAATATGCATTGTTGGGATCTTCCATGAGGTGCAACATTTCCTTTTCTCCATACAACTTGAAAAGGATGCCCTCAATTGGGATGGTGGCATAATAAATATGCATTTGAACACTCCCACCAACACTTGTAGCCCATTTTCTAGACAACAACTTACCCCATTTGGATGGGAATTCAACAATAACAACATCAAGTTTCAAGTTCCTACCCGGATAAGCTGCAAGTTGTACCACCAAACCTTTCAAAAATCCCACCACTTGCACCTCTTTGGAATACATGGTAGTGAACTTTCCATATGTTGTTGTTACTTTGATATCCAGTTCATTCACAACTTCCAAAGGCATCACATTGCATGATGCTCCCGAATCAAACATAGAGTTGTGTAGCAATCTATCCTTAATGACTAGAGTAGTGAATAATGGATCTACATTTAGCTGAGACTCCACCAAGCATGTTCACAAACAAACCTTAGGTGGTTCACCTAGTTCTTCCAATGTTGGTGGCATTTCTAGATCTTCAATGATTGGAGGAGTCTCCACAATGTTTACATTTCTGCTTAGGGTAGTCTTCTCCTCTTTCAGCCCCAAATACTCAAAGGCCCTTTTCTTGTGCTTAGGAATCCTAAGCAACTCAACAATTGGAACAAAAATCTTGATTTGACTCAAGACTTGGGAAATATCATACGAAACAAACTTTGGCAAGGAAGCATTGGAAGGGAGATTGATAAACTCATCAGATGGGACGGGATTTTTGATAGTTTGGGCACGAGGAGAAGTATGAATCGTGTTTGGGACAACAAGGCATTTGGAAAGTGTATCTTTATTAAGAACCTCTTTAGGAAGATTAGTAACTAATGGAGTTTTAGGTTTGGCTTGAAGTCCTGCCCCTTTGATAACTTTACTTCTTGTGTTATACTCCTTTTCTTGGGCAACAAAAGTGTTCATCAAAAATTGCCTATCCTCATTAGATGGGATTCCTCCATCATACTTCTTTATCATCAAAGCTCTTAAGTATTCAAAGTCATTATTAGGTATTTCAAAATCTTGTATAGTATCTATTTCAAAAGTATGAGAGGAAGAAAGAAGAGGTACCCAGTGGATGCAATTCCAAAAACTTGCATCAGTTCAAGCACTTATCACTTCAGTTCGAGTTGCTCCTTGCCATGAGCTCATGGAGCCACCCATCATGCAAACATCATCATCAGTATTATCATCATCATCTTATTCTTCTACCTACTAATCTACTTCACATGGAGCATGGGGCATGAAACATCTGTCACACCAATCAATTACATTTGTTTCTTCAACAACAACAACTCTGGAAGCCAAAGGATCAGGCACCATTCGGTTTTCCTTGGCCTCGGGCTATTTATTTCCAAATCCAACAGGTACCTTGCCTCTGCCATCAGATCTCTGCTCATTTCTAGGATGATTTGTAAATCTGTCGTGGCCTTGTTGCTTGTGTTGACATTATGAAATTTGTTGAATTCCTTTCTCTACCCAGGCTAATTCGTATGAGATTTATTTGACTATCCCTTCCAAAGTTTTCAAAACGTCCTCCAAATCATAAACCTTACTTGCTTGAGGTTAATCCAGGTTAACCAGTTTCACACCCTCACTCTTAAGAGATTTTCCAATTGCTTTATTGTTGTTCTCAATTTGCAGAGCCATGGTGAAGGCCTACCTCAAATTGGTAGGGTTTTTGTCCCTCCAATAGTAAGCTTATTTCTTATTAAATTCATCTCAATACCTTATCAAACATGATTCATTGCATGGCCTAAAATTAACAGGAAATCTCCTTAACTTGGTCTTGTTAAATATTTTGTTGAAATCATGTACTGATTCATTAGGATTCTTCTTGATATTTTTAGACTATGATAAAAGAAACCTAGGGTTTGTTTTATCACCATACTGCAATCTAAATGCATTATTCATTTCCCTCCAAGAATCAATGAAATTATCTGGAAAATATTTATACCATTCCCTTACATCCTCTTCTGAATTATGGATAAACAATTTGATATATACATCTTCAAATTCAATATCAAATTCTTCCATCATGTCGATAAAAATATTTAGGTGCTGATCACCAGTTATAGCATTATTTCCTTGGAACTTTGGTAGTCTATTTCTTACATCTTGGGGAACTGCATTTGGATAACTATCCATCCCTCTAAAATTTATAGGACCAAAGGTATTTACAACAAAATAAGGTCTGGGTGGGGGATGGGCCATGTTTTTTTGAGGAGGTGACCTTGGAGGATAATCAAACTGATAAGGGACAAGGGGTCTTTGAAACACAGAAGTATAACTTTCAAAATGGATATCCCCTAAAGGCTTCGTTTGTTGGAAAAAATAGGGGTAGAATAAGAAGAAAACTTTTTAAATTCAAATGAAGGCCCCTCTCCAATTGGAGAATTTAATTCCACAAAAAGACTACCTTATTCAAAAGAAATTTTATCAATGGAGATCTCTTTTCTTGACTATTGATCTCCAACAACTCTCTAGTCTTTTCTTCCTTCTGAACTTGTTTTTACTAACTCTGGAAATAATTCCCTAGTAGGATCCTTAGTGAAGAAAAGATCTTCTTCCTTCCATCTTTGCAAAGATTAGTAACAAATCTCACTTAACAGAGGTTAAGACACTAGTATTTATAAAAAATCAGATCAACATGGAGTTGCCACTAAGGATTTCCACCTTAGTTGTTCAAATGCTCTAAAAAATATGATCTGTCAAATGTATGTCAACACTAGAAACTGGAAATGGAATGATCTAACCTTCCTTTACCCATATTTATCAACGAAACCTAGTGCAATAACTATAGAAACTAAAAAAATTAAACACAACACTTGTAACTTTGAACACTTCTTACTGGCATGAAGACAAGATGATGTTGAAACAATCTACCAGCACTTAGAGCATATAAGAAATGTTTACTAGGGTCTGAATACGAACTACAATTTCAATGTCCTCGGCAGTGGCACTAGAAACATTGTTGGTACCCAAATTGATTCTCCCTCAGAAGCTGAGCAACATCACAGATTTGACAAGAAGCTTAGAGACAAGCAGATCATGTTGCACGTCATTTTGTAGCCAGGGAAGAAATGTAGCTTTCTCTTTCTCACTCAGATGTGGATAAATGGATAACACACTCAAGAAGATTTGATCTATCCGCACTACTTTATGGTTGTGCCTTTCAACCATGGTGAGAGGACCCTTTTGTAGCCTACTGATTGTGGACGAGATGGAGATGTCCTTCCTTGTAAAGTTATTGAAAATACCTTGAAGAAAATATGATCAATAAAACAAAAACCCTCTCATGAGTTGTTACCCTAGACAATGGAGATATTTTCTAAGAAAGGTTTAGGATACTAAAGAAAATGAAAACCTGGTAACTTCTGCATGTTTTGGTAATAGAAATTATGCATTTGTACGCACTTAGGACAAACATGGGTAGTATGGGTAAGATTGGTTGTTGTTAAATAAATTTTTGGTGGGAGGTGAGGCAAAATGAACTTGATTCGCTAGATCTTTGAGAGATTTTACAAAAAATGGAAGGCTGAATCAATAGAATGCTTCATAACAGCTAAAATGTTCCTTTAACCAGAAGATGTCTTTCAATGGAGGCCCAGATCAACACGTTTTCACACAAACTTTAAGAATCCAAAATGAAGGATCAAATTGAAAAACTTAATTGAACATTATCAATCTCTATTTTATCTTTCCTAATATACCCTCAAAGGCCAAAAACAATCCTATCATCATGCTAATAGTAAAGTGATTTTAAATTTGTTTATTTCACTATCAAATGAAAGCTTTTCTGATAAATGAAATTACAAATGCCACCAAACTATCATAAGGATAATATATTGTGTGATTCACAAAGATTTCAATGTAAGATTACAATGGGACTAAGAAAAACTATTTACAAACATTTAGAAATGAAGTAGACACAATTTTGCCCAAAATCAACACAGATTAACTCAAATTTGATTAAATTCATCAGCAGGGGAAAGTTTCTAGAAAAATCTCATAGCTTGTCAATGACAGTACACTTGTTACCACCTTGACATGATCAAATTTAACACAAAGTAAATAAATAGGTTTCTCATATGGTTTCTCAGAAAGATGGGCTTTGTCAAATATTTCTCTTAGGAAAATAACTCTCAACTTCTAACACTCCACCCATTTACATGCCAAATTCATGCAATTTATAACATTTAATCTACAACAGAGTTTTCCCCCAAAAACAAAAAACATTCAAAGCACCATTGCTTATTGTGATTTTTATCGTGACTCCCAGAATGAGAGTTACAAAAAGTTGTCAGGTGCTTAGAGGGAAAATCTCTTCAAATATTTCCAGCATTCAATTCTTTCATCTATTAAATTGCTATTCATCTCACATTCCAACTACTTCCTCCTCAAATCCATCAAATTTGGTTTCTTGCGTGCCAAGGAAAGAAAGATTGGAAAATCAGATCGAACCCGATAGTCACATCACATCTTAATGGTAAAATACATTTTTATATCTTCCCTACCAAATCAAGATATCAAATTAATTGTCCTCTTCAGTTGGTATGTAGGAGACGTTAAGAAATCATAAAAACCCATAAAAATTTACATCCTGAGGAGATTTGGAAAAAAATGGTGGAAAGCCATCGATTCCCTTTTTGAATTTGGACCGTCCACGTGGGAGATTGGAGTTAAAACGAGCATGGGGGTTCCTTTTTACTTTTTACAACTTTTGGAAAAGATGCAAAATTTCTCATTTTGCTCTACCCCTCTGCCTTCGAAAAATGGGCTTGACACATGTCCCAATGTAGGTCTCAGTGGAACCACACTTCCTTTTTACACTTTAACCCCTTTTTTCAAAAAATGAAAAATTTCCAAATTTCCCCCGGAAGCCTGCCTCCCCACCTTTTGACTTTTCAAATTGCCACTTATCTCAATGGCGCATCTTGAGATGGTCCCCAAAAGTAGATACCCCAAACAAGCATGGGCTCAACATGTTTCCTAGTCTGGCAGAGTCTATTAAAAATTTGAAAGTTTAGCTGAAGGCGCCATGTGTCTAGGGTTCGAGGCAGTCTCCTTTAGCTGTTGAAAAGTGCGAACAATGGGCAGAGTGAGCGGAAGCCTCCAAGTGTCATACTAACACTTCTTGAAAATGGAAGGCCCCTAAACATGCATGGTCCCTCCACATGTCTCAGGACCTTTAGAAAGTTTCTTAAAAAGTCTAAGTAAGGGAAGGCCCAGCGGAAACCTCCACGTGTCCTTATGGTGCAACTTCAAGATAGTCCCTCTAGAGCGGAGACCCTGGATGAGCGCGGGTTCACCACGTGTCCATGGCCCATCAAAAATGTATCACCTACATGAAAAAAATTGTCTAAGTCTTGAAAAAGTAGAGGAATCCTCCACGTGTCCCCCTGGCACAACTCTAAGGCCAAACCAAAAGGTGAATTTTCAAATGAGCGTCGTTCCTCCACGTGGACAATTTTTGGGTTGAAGAAAGCCATAGAGATTTTAGAGTGTCCCACCGAGCCGTATCCAACCAAAAAGAGCCACATTTCCACTGTCGCAGAGATGTAAATTTGATGGGGGAAAAACATACCCGTCAAATCGTAAAAATGTAGGGAAACCACCGTTTGAGCCCGGAGATGAAATTTTCTTCAAGGACAGATAATTTGCAAATGTTACAAGGTTCAAACATGATCCTCCAAGCTACATCCACTCACATTTCCTTAGGTATTTGGGACACAAAAGATAGGGACATCAAAACGTGACTGTGGAAAATGGAGGGAAAGGAAAAGCGCGAGTTTTACAACCAAGTAAAAAATTCTTTCATATGGTCAGAGGAACAATTTTTTTTTTGGAATTTTAAGTGATCCTCAGCCAAGGAAGAAACTGACCATGGCAACCGAATGAAGGACAGAGCCTTCAAGCACCAAAATGGGGAGACAAAAAATGTGAAAAATGCTACAAACTGAGGGATTTCAAAGACAAATGGGTTGAGACAAATTTGAGCACTGAAAAATTCCAACACACACAAATACATGTTTTCGTGGTGACCCTCGTTGAATTCACCTAGAATTCTAATGTGGTTGGTCTCCAATCTCCCCATAGTTTGTCGTGATATGTTTTACCTCAAAACACACAATACCCCTCTATCCTCATGGCGATAACGATATCGACATAATAAAACAGTTACATCTTACTATCAATTTTGAACATTTAAAATCATAAGTACTATATCTAAGACCAAGCAACTTAACAATTATTCCCATTTTCAACATTTCGATTCTGCTCGTACATCAGTTTGCAACTAAGATCAAATACCAACTGGATCATCAGATTAAAGAAATACTTTCACTCATTCACAATTTTGCCAATGTCCAATATCAATCAAATCACAAAAATAAATTTGAACATCATAATAAAAAACTAATATGAAAATGATCTGAAATATCAACATATGTTTATCTTGACAACACATCATTTTCTTCCATACTAAATGTCTATTAAAAGTTAATCAGTTTGGTTACAATAATGTCTATCCTTCAATTCCTGTATCACAATGTGTTGATGTCGTTTTTCTATTAACATCTGTCAGTAGTAAATCACAATAGTGTCTATGTGTTCCATCGCAGAGATAAACCCAATACAACAAAATAATCTTGAAGAGTAATGCTATCTGTTAACCAAAATAAGCTCCCCTCTTATTTTGGGTTAACTTACTCCCTTTTTGTGCCTCAGTCCAAAGTTTACAAAGTTCAGTCACTTAAGGATTTCTTGAAAATACTCCATTAGATAGAGAATTTCTTCCCCTTTCCAGAAAGGTAAAGAGCTCTTTCTAACTCCTTGTATTTTTTTAGTTATGGCTCGACGGAGTTAGAAGGGAAACTTTGCCCAAGGCAGACCTGCGGGACTTGGGAGAGATGTTTGCAAAGGAATCTCAAACTGGTGGGGGAGTCGGAGGAAAAAGTTAAAATTTTCCCTTTTCTCAAAAAGGCGAAAATTAAGTGTTGAGCTAGCACATCAAAAAGCTAATGTGGGGTCGGCGGACCTTCAGAGGCGAATGAGATTTTTTGAATTTTTGTGTTAAAAAGTGTAAAATGGAAAAAAAGGAGCCCCTACCTCTACCACCTGAATTGGATGCCACTTCATCAGAGGATTTGTGGGGAGAAAAGTTCAAAATTTTCTCGAGTTGTTTTTTTGCCGAAAATGTTAAGGAAAAACTCAGAAGGCCATATCTTCTGATCCAGAGCTCTAATTTTGACATTGTTGGTACCAATGGAAAAATCTGAAGATTATCTTCATCATGGAATCTTTGATTTTGGATTTTGGTAAAGATTTGGGGGGAGAAATTTGCAAAACGTGTGTTTGGCATGGAAAAGACAAAAACTAGTTCCAACCACCAGATTTAATGAAGTATGGGTCATTTTCTTCAGTATGCAAACTAGATACATGGAATCATGAACTTTTACATCAAGCCCATAAACAAAGGAAGAATTAAAACACATTTTGAAAAGTGGTTGGAGCAGATCCCACGTTTTTTTTTCCTCTATTCTCACGTTTTTTTTCTATAAAATGTAAACAGAGGCACATAATTAGTGGTTGTTCATTCTTCTTCCCTGTACCCCTCTCTCTTTCTTATCTAGGGTGGAATGTAGAGTTTATGTCTCCTCCATTGGCTTTGTAATGGCATTTTCTTGCCTCTTGATTGTTAATGGGTGTAATGTGTGAACTCCTAGAGCAATAAAATATGTTTCGTGACGCTGTTTTGTCCATCCTTTTCTCATGTTGTTGTCTCTTCTCCCCTCTCACCATTACAGGGTATACTGTGCATATCTCTAATGTCCATTGCAGGTTTTGGGAGCTGTGTTTATGGGGGTTTGAAATGGTGTTCTATGTGAACTTTATCCTTGGTCTGTGATGCATCTATCCATCCTCTCGATTTCTCACCTCTCTCCATTTCAGGTGGTTGGGTTTTGTGATCAGCAGTTCCCTTTTCTCAGTGTTATCACCTATGTAGTGTAGTATTTCTTTATTTTTATGCTCTCTCTCTCCCCCTGGTCCCTTGGAATTGTTAGATTAGGATTAGATAGTCCTATTTCCTTCCCTAGAAGTAGTTTCATGTTAGGATTAGGAAGAGGAACCAACCTTCTCTGGAGGATCGTTCCCATTTGCAAGTCCCACAGCTTGGGGAATGATCTAATGTTATGAAAATCACACCAAATGACCTTTCCTTAGAAAAGCATATCCATAACTCATTCGGGGGTGTGCTGTGATTTCACACTAACACTATCACAAACAATTTATGACAATGTAAACATTCTAGCTATATGTTTTATCCTTAAAAGTCCATCAAGGTCTAAAGTACGACATATAGTTAAAATAATAATAATCAAAACACAATGGAGTCATGATGCCCCACACAGCTCATTAGTATGCTAATTGGAATAAGGCAACAAGGTTTATGATTATAACAATTCAGAAAAGATGATCATGTTTCGTTTAGTGTTGAAGAGATGTGGGCATTACACAACCACAATGTGAGAAGATGGATATGAGTATGATGAACTTGTCACTCAAATCTTCTCTACGGATGCTTCCAAAGTATTTCAAATATGAATATAAAAATAGGATCAAATACGTAAAATATAGCTTTGAAAATGTTTGCTTACCATCACTAGTTACTATAATGCAAACATAAAGTTGAGGAATGTTTTATCCATCCAATTACTTTGATCTCTCCGTTTAGGTGGTTTTACTTCCACAGTACTAGAATGAGCATTTACACGAGTTTTGATCAACAAATTTTGATTTGACATTATTTTCCTTTTTAACAAATTTCCAATGTTGCACTGAAGGAACATACCAACACATCTTAACATCATGACCATTCCTTTTACAATGGGAACAATATTTAACTTTCATGTTTTTAGGATTCTTACCCATTTTTTCATTCCCTGAACTCTTTCTGGGGAGAATGATTCCTCTGTTTAGGAGAGGTATAATTTTTTTCCATTTCTCACCTTACCAGGGAGAGATTGGTCTTTAGCACCTGCCTTTTTATTAAAAGGCATTAACTTCTTTATCATATTTTTTCCTCTTCTAACAATATGCTACAAAATGATTAGTACCTTCATAAAATGTGCAAGGAAAACCATACTTTTGGCTACCGAAGCTTATTGTTTAGACTGAAAGAGAGTTTTAGAAGTTTTAGGATTTAATTTCCCCTTAGTACTATTCTTAGTGTAAGTGAGAGGAGGTGGAATTTCATTACCTCGTTTAGTTGTTTTCTTACACCTTTCATTGTTCCTCTTGATGGTGGAATCCTACAATTCTAATGGCGTAGATCATTGACTGTTGGAAGCTTGTCTTCCTTCAGCTACTTTGGAACTTTTTCCAATTTCCATTTTCCCACTAAAATATCCCAAACGTGGAAACCAAGGCTTATCCGCTACCTATATTGGGTTAGCATCACCTTTTCTATTTTTACTAAGGCACTTTCCATTAAATCCCATCTTAACCATTATTTTAGACCTAATTCCCTTAGTGTGTTTTTCAAACTGACCCAAAGGAATATCTGAAACTGAATGACAGGAAGAATTAACATGTGAACAACTTACAGTCCATTCTGTAATGGTAACGGCATCTGATTTGGAAGGCATTTCCTTCTCGTGTTCACCTTATTGCAGCTTTGTCAAGAGACCATCCTTGGTTTGTATTTCTTCCTCTAACTTTAAAAAAAAAAATGATCAATTTCTTTCTCTTTGCAAGCATCTCATTTACATACTCCTCTTTTTTGGTTATAGAGGATTGTGGTTGACATTTTAACTACACTATTTCCTCTTCAAAGGAATAAAAAATTATCTCTCAGGAAAGAGTTTTCTTCCTGGAGTAGGTGGTTTATGGATTCAAGATCATCCAGTTGCTCCTGTTTGGATGACTTGCCCATGATTCCCTGTTCCTGCAAACACAACTTGTACTTCCAAAACTGCACACTGCAAAAGAGGATTAACAAGCCGCAAAATGTTTGCACACTAAAAACTAAAATCAATACTGAAACTAAAGCCAAATTTTCAAACATAATTAGAAGCTAATTCGGCAATCTAACTGCTCTGATACCAAACTTGATCTGAAAACGGGGTGCTTGAAACTAACAATTTTAATTTTTTTCAAAGAATATTAAATTTTAACAACTTAAGAGGTCTAAATAGTCCAAATTATTGATTGAAAATCTGATTATGGGCTGAATTAAAAACTAAAATTGAGTTTGCAATTTACTCAAAATTTCACTATTTGATCAAAGCCCCAAAAAGTCACTGTTTCAAATTTAATTGATTTTTTCCAATTTTATCAATTCTGATTATAGTTGCATCCATATTCAAATTTAGAATGTAAATTACAACAAATAATCAGAAACTGAAAAATAAAAATCAGAACACAACACCAGATTGTTTATGGGGTTCGGAATTCCTACGTCCCCGGGGTTCGTGGTGAACCGATCCATTAATAATGTTAAAAAAATGTAAATACAATAACCTTTACATTAACCAATAATGAATCAAAAACCTGGGGAGAAACTATGTTTTAGACCTTTTAAGTACATTAATAGAGCTCAGCCTATGTCCTTCACCTTCCTGATCCACTTGTAGCAGTGTCTCCCTTTGGTTCTACACCTTTGTGTTACTTTAACAGAAAATAAATCTATCAAAAAAGCTTGAAATCAGATAAATGATCACACCATTGTGATCATCTTGAAATTCTGAGCAACTTTCATATACAACTCGAGATCTGGAAATGAGCAGAGGTGCGTCAAAATTGCATTTTCCTCCAAGTAACCCTATTCTGCCTATACATAGACCTGCCAAAGTACTCCTAAAATTACAAGTGATCTTGATTTATATCACTTCTAAGTGGTTGGCAGGTTGGTAAGGCCGGCTTAGCTTTTTGGCAGAGGGTGTTGGGGTTCGAATCCCCCCATTTGAGGCACTTTGAATGGTTTTAATCCCATATTTGTAGCATGAGATGTTATTGAGGCATTAAAATAGGGAGGTTTGGCATAGGTTTAGAGGCTTAAGAGCCATCTTATCCCCAAGAATAGGGCGGGTCAATCCAAGTATAGTTGGAATAGGTTAAATTTTGGCACATTATTTGGAGGAAAGGTGTTGGAGATGGATATATTGTGTGGCAAGTTAGGATTTAGTGGAAATTTTAATATAGTTTGAGTTTATAAAAATGCGCTAGAATTTAAATGTAAAATAATGTGCCAAATAATTACAAAGTAATATGAAATTGGACATCGGAATTTTCTCTTTTTGCCACTTTCCCAATGTTGATTGAGCCACTTGGCCAATTGTGCACGGCTGTCCATGTCACAATGGACCTGTTGACCAGTGTTGACCTTCTGGTTGACCAAACTTTGACTGGACATATCTTGAGTTCAGAGTTGACCACCCATGTTTATTGAAAATGACTTGGATCCATGTGATAATCAATCTCCAAGTTGGTTTAAGCCCATTTTTTGCCCTTATGCACACAAATAAGCCTTATTTAGGCTTTTGCAGATAACATTACCAATTTCGAATATTTGAAATACATCACATGGAGGGTAATGATAACCTATGCCTAAGAAAACCTAGAATCCAATCAAAACTTGACAATACTCAATGACATCCCAATGATGCGCCTCCATCAGAAAAATACTATCATTCCTCTTCTTCGCTGCTCAACAAACAAATAAAAATTGATAGCCTAAAAACTTGTAACTATGTGAAAATAAAAAGAATGGAACATTGCCCTCAATTTTTCACTCCATCGCAACCTTTGCAAAAAGAAACATGAAAATAGACGAGTGCTTGAAAGCTCCAACCATGCAAATTCTTTCCTTTGCTTTATCAGGGAAAAAAAATCTGTGCCAACAATTGAATGGTAGAAAACCTAAACCACGCATAAGAAAGCAAAATACAAAATTCCTCTGTTTTGGCGGCTACCGCAAACAATTGCAAGAATAAAAATAAACAAATGAGAGAGGGCGGGTGGAGGGGCCGAGAGAAAATCTATATATATATATATATATATGATTGCAAATGTTATTGATGCAAAATGGGTAAATATTAAATCCCTCCGCTTCAGCTATAACCCTCGAAACCTGGCCAAATTCGTATATTCTAACTTGTAAGTTACCAATGGTACTTATTTCCTCTCGGAATTATTGTTTTGATTGTGTTTAACCCCTCTAATTTTTTAACAGATGCGAGTGTTTTGTCTGGTAGAGGTCCTTTGAACATAGTAACAAAGTCTCCGCTCCCCAATTTATGCTTGAAATTATCAGTGGTGATTCTCAGCTCTTTGTAACCGAACGTTCTGAGAAAGGATGAAATCTTATCATTGTCTGTGCTTCTCCTGTGTAGATATTGTTGACACATGCACCTAACAAATACTACAGAATAACAAAAACAACAAGGAAAGCAGCAATGACGGGAAGTAAAATATTTAGAACAGGAGCTCTTCTTGTTGGCGTGGATGATGTATGTGGAAAATATTGGCCCTCATATTAATCGCGAGTGTTTAGTAAATCCCCAAACCACAATTGAAACATGGGAGGAGAAGAATAGCCAACATTTTTTGAGGCAGTCATCCCAACATCCTTGTCGCGTTAACTGTTTTGGATACAGAACGACTTGTTCAACGAACAATGATTTGTCGGTAGCATGCAGGGGAAAACGTCTTTGGTGATGCCATCGATGGCTGAGAATTGCAATGGGCTTCGCTGAATGCAACCACTTGACCACCAGTCTTGAGAATCCCAGGCATGATTGTGTTTGGGGGGTAAACCTGCCATAGAGACTGCTGCAAAACTAAGTATTGTTGTTGTTGCATACTCCGTCCGCAACGCAGGTTACATACGCATTGCATTGTAAGTATGTTTTTTAAACCAGAAATGATTACAAAGAACTTAATAATGATATTCTGCTCTAGCAACTCATGAAGATTGCGAAAATGGTTGCAACCCTCTTTCCTCTGTACCAATATGGAATACTAATTACGCCCAAGGCGTTCCCCCATGGGAAAGGCACCTCGGGACGTTTCTACGACTGTCCTGATTTTGCCAGTTTGACAGCCGTCTGGACGTTTGTTCTTTTTCACCTAGTTTTAATAGTTGTTTTGTTCTTTTTTGCCTATTTTTAATAGTTGTTTTTTTTGGGTGCATGTTGAATGCGGCGGCTATTTTTAACATGAGTTTTTGTTTTTACGGGGGCTGTTTTTTAACAGTGCTTTTTC
Source organism: Taxus chinensis (assembly GCA_019776745.2). NCBI lineage: Eukaryota > Viridiplantae > Streptophyta > Pinopsida > Cupressales > Taxaceae > Taxus > Taxus chinensis. The sequence continues at coordinate 562,591,295 of CM034156.1, forward strand.
ATAGCCTTTAAATTCCTCGGGCAATTTTTAACAGTCCAAAGCAGAAGAATAGAACCAGTTCCCTAGGCAATTTTTCTGGCAACTCTTAGTGTGCTTTGATTCATCAAAACTGTGTGGCTCTTTTTAGGTTAGATCGATTATTCTCAAAATTTATATTTGTGTGCATACCCTAATCTCAATCTCTAAATTTGTGGATACCTGAAACATGGATGGAGCGGGTAAGAAACCAGACCTCCTTGGAGCCATTTATTGAACGCCTCTATGTTTTTATGATTTCCGATATGGATTGTGTCGGACATATCAGTCAATGTTGTCTCAAAACTGATGGGGGTTTCAAGTGCCTGAGATCAACCATGGCTAAATTGCCTGTAAGCACACTCACATTATAAATACCTGTTAAATCTTCATTGACTGTCACATCTGCAAAATTGTTAGGTTCCATGACCCTTGCATCCAAGTTTGAACTTGGCTCTGTCCATTCCCATAAAATTTTATCAGCTCACACATCCCATATATAGTTTCTTCCTATGCTCCACCATAACTAAGACATAAGTAATAGACCGAAACACTTTAATTTGTACAATCCTTTAGCTTGATTGGAGTCTATGATTTGGAGGGGTTTTTTTCTGTCAATTATCATTGTTGATCTATTTCTAAGATACAGTATAGTGTGTATTGTATCCCGCTCTTAAAACCTCAAGTTCATCTATTTGTGTTGGATCATCGATCTAGCCATCCCAAACGAGGTTTCATTCATACTCTCTGAAACACTGTTCCACCATGGATTATAGGAAGAGATGAATTATCTCTTGAACTAATGTTGAGAAATAGTCTTGGAATTCATTTGAAATGCATTCTCCCCATTATTTGATCTAAGGATTTTGGTCCTATCACCTATTTCATTCTCCACTAATGCTCTGAATGTGGTGAATTTATCTGGTGCCTCTAATTTCTGCTTCAGAAAATATACATGACACATCCTCATGTAGTTCTCAATGGAAATGGGAAGTAAGAAACTATAGATGACCACTAATTAAAGCAATAAGCATTGGTCTCTATGAACTTTAGCCACCTCTTAGCTCTCCTAGCTTTGATTTGGAAGATTCCTGAAGTTGTTCATAAAGCATTCACTCATAAAGATTATTGTCTTGCCTAATTACAGGAAGTCCCTTGGATAGCCTATTCCTCTGCAAATAGGAAAGAATATGAAATTTTAGAAGGCCTTATCTCTTAAATTAATGTTGAGAAATAGTCTTGGAATTCATCTCTTCCTATAATCCACGATGGAACAGTGTTTTAGAGAGTATGAATGAAACCTCATTTGGGATGGCTAGATCGATGATCCAACACAAATAGATGGACTTGAGGTTTTAAGAAAATTACAGAACGAGACAATTTCTCATGGAATATGTTGATTACAACTTACTGAAGACACGGAAGGCATCACGATGCATTGACACTGTTTCACTAAATGCAATGAATAGATTTCCAACCAGAGAGTTCACCTTTTTTAGCATTCTCACAGCCTGTGCAAAAATTCAAGCTCTGGATCAGGGTATGAACATCCATCAAAGCATAATAGAATGCGGATTTTTGTGAGGTATTGTAGTTGTAAGCTCCTTGATAGACATGTATGCAAAATGCAGAAGCATACACAAGGCACATGAACTGTTTGATAATATGTCTCAAAGAAATATGGTGTCATGGAATGGAATGATTTTAGGATATATAGAAAATGGTGTTCATGACAAAGCTTTAGAGAATCCTCTATGTTCCTATTTCTATAATATTTTCGACAACCAATTGAACACCTACTCGGCATTATTCCAATTGCTCAATTTTCTTATGGACAATGGTGGAGTAAAAAGAGTTCACTAAAACAAGTACAAGAATCATCATCCTATCTTCAATTTAGATCACAACATAATAATCAGACATTAAACTCTATTTTTCCCTGCAGGTACAGTTATCATACAATTCCATCCCAAGCATATTTCCATGTCAATTTCAATATAAATCTCTGAGCATTGGGTAGAGAAAGTTGGTTGACGGAGACGCTACACATTGTTGGTACTACGCACAAATATGTGCATGCCTCCATTGCCAAGGATTCACTTTCACAGCATAAGCAAGTTCAATCTCTCATCACACACTGAATATTCAAATTTTCTCTTCTCACTTTTTTACAAAATAAGCTTATTGACATGTATGTCGAATGCAGTATTTTGATGGATCCTCGTAAAGTGTTTGAAAAATGATAGAACAAGACAATTTCTCGTGGAATATGTTGATTTCAACTTACCAAAGACACAGATGGCCTCACAATGCATATACACTATTTAACCAAATGCAACGAATAGATGTCCAACCAGAGGAGTTTACCTTTTCCAACATTCTCATGGCCTGTGCAAAAATAAAAACTTTGGATCAGGGTATGAACATCCATCAAAGCATAATAGAAAGTGGATTTTTGTGAGATGTTGTAGTTGCAAGTGCCTTGATAGACATGTATGTAAAATGCGGAAGCATACACAAGGCATGTGAACTATTTGATAATATGTCTTAAAGAAATACGATGACATGGAATGGAATGATTTCAGGATATGTAGAAAATGGTGTTCGTGACAAAGATTTAGAGAATCCTCTATGTTCCTTTTTCTGCAATCTTTTCTACAACCAATTGAACACCTACTCTGCATTTTTATAATTCCTCAATTTTCTTATGGACAATGGTGGAGTACAAAGAGTTCACTAGAACAATTACAAGAAGCATCATCCTATCTTCAATTCAGATCACAACATAATAATAATACATTAAACTCTATTTTTCCCTATAGGCATAGTTATCATACAATTCCATCCCAAGCACATTTCCATCTCAATTTCAGCATAAATCTTTGAGCATTGGGTAGATAAATTCGGTTGATAGAGACGCTACACACTGTCGGTACTACACACAAATCTGTACATTCCTGCATTGCCAAGGATTTATTTTCATAGTGTAAGCAAGTCCACTCTCTCTTCACACACAGAATATTCAAATTTTATCTTGTCACTTTTTTACAAAATAACCTTATCGACATGTATGTCAAATGAAATATTTTGATGGATGCTCGTAAAGTGTTTGAAAAAATGAAAGATCGAGAAAATTTCTCATGGAATATGATGGTTGCAACTTACCAAAGACACGGATGGCCTCATGCTGCATTGACACTATTTCACCAAATACAATGAATAGATGTCCAAGTAGATGAGTTCACCTTTTCCAGCATTCTCGTAGCCTATGAAAAAATACAAGCTTTGAATCAGGGTATGAACATCCATTAAAGTATAATAGAAAGTGGATTTTTGTGAGATGTTGTAGTTGCCAAGTGCCTTGATAGACATGTATGCAAAATGCGGAAGCATACACAAGTCACGTGAACTATTTGATAATATTTCTAAAATAAATATGGTGTCATGAAATGGACTAATTTTAGGATTTGTAGAAAATGGTGTTCATGACAAAGCTTTAGAGAATTTCAAAGACATGCCTCAAAGAATTGTGGTCTCATGGAATGTGATGATTTTAGGATATGCACAAAATGGTGTTCTTCATGAGGGTTTGAGGCTTTTCAAAGAAATTTCACAACAAGATGTTGTGGACTTCAATGATTTCTATGTATCATGAGTATCCAAAGAAGGCCTTAGAGGTCTTTCAATGCATGTATTAGAGGTAATTTAAGGTCTCTCAAACATGGAAAGGAGATTCATTATTTTGTGGTCAAAAATGAAATTGAGTTAGATGAATGTGTAAGGAGTGCTCTTGTAACCATGTATGGTCAATGCAAGAGTTAAGAGGCTGCACATTGTGTATTTGATAGAATATCTGAAAAATGTGTGGTTTTGTGGAATGCGATGTTTATTTTACATGAGATATGTTTGCTTTGCATATTCCTAAGTTACCATGGCTTTATAGAATTTGCAGAATCACAAGATTGTTGATCCACTCTGAATTCACTTTAAAATGATAGTTTGGAATGTTTAATGAAATTAGAATTCAATGTGGTGTGTTATTAGATACATAACCAATGCTTGCATAACTGAAACATGAAAGAAAATCAACTTGAATGGGAAGCATGACCCATGAAAACAAGAACAAGAATTTACTTGGGAAAACCCCAAGGTTAGGAAAACCTAGTTGGAAGTAGCATTGGCCCAATTTCTCAATCCTCTTAGGGCCAAAGATGGTGCACAAAGAGTTTGATAGAACAATTACAAGCATTGTGCTATCTTTCTTGTTTAGATCCTCTATGTTCCTATTTCTGCAATCTTTTCTATAACCAATTGAACACTTACAAAATCAATCACACCACTTATCAACATCAGCTATAAAAGTAATAACTATCCCTCTAAATCAAATAACATATAACATTCAAAGTTCACATTGCATTGTACACATGTGATTGCTAGTGTTATAAACCAACAAAAATTTCTTATTTTCTCAAGATGATTCCATTAGGAAAGAGAAATGTTTGGGTGCTAGATCTGAATAACTCTTCCAATATATCAGTCGAAGTCCCTCCCATTTCTTAATCCTTTTAGAAAATATCTATGAAGGAATGGTTGTGCCTCCACAAAAGTGAACACTGCCCAATGAGAAGAAAAAATAAATGCAAACATCACATACACTTGAAAACGCAACAGAACAGAGTTGAGGAAGGAAGACGATGAAAATGGGGAAGTAGCTCCCAGTTAAAAAATACCTACAACATAATAAGAGTTTCCATTGCTGAAAATAGATATTTTTTTCCCGAATACTTATGTTATTATTAGGAAAAGGAAAAGGTAACTTTTTTTTTTGTTTTAATTAGATATCTTAATTTTTAGGATCAAATTAAACTAGCAATCGCATGTGTACAATGCAATGTGAAAACCGAACGGAATATGTTATTTTTAAAGGGATAATTTGTATTTTCGTAGTTGAAGGTTATAAGGGGTGTGATTGATTTTGGTTGTGTAGAAATATAAATGAACCAATTCATTTAAAAATAAAAAACATGAGGTCTTACCCTTAAAACAATTCAATATGCAAAAAAGTGATATAATGTACAAAGCTTTGGATTGAAACAACTATAAATTTCATGGTTCTTTCTCAGCATTTTAAAACTGTAGGTATTTGTATGCAGATATGATGAAGAAGCCATTAAAAATGTGTTTTTTTTGGTTTACATAAAGAAATGAGCAATAGTAAAAAGGAAAAAATGAACAGGTATGTTGAAAAGTGCTATTTTCTAAGTGTAGAAATATAGATGAACCGCTTCATTTAAAGGTATCATTTCTTCATTTCAAAATTGTTACAAATTCGTACATATACAATTACAAATCTTATATCACGAGTGGTAGCATTTTGCGGACTATTTTATTTGAACTTAACATAAATACATGAAGGCTTCCATGAATGTGTAGATTTTATATCATGAGTGACCTATCCATTTGTGGCCAATTTTTTTTCACTCTAAACATGAATACATTTGATACCATTTTGGATAGTTAATTATTTTTTTAGTTGATGTGGTTTGTATAAATTTAAGGGTAATTTTGTCAGTGTTGTATAGGTTGTTTATCTAGTCTATTTTTGAAAAAATATTTTTTGTACCCTCAATAAGGCGTGTGATTGATAATGGTAGTTTAGGAATATAGATGAAACATTACATTGAAATGTTGTATGTGTATATTTAAATTTTTTATAGATTCATGCATATAAAGTTTTAAATATTATATCACGACATTTGATCTAAACATGTATACATGAATAACTTTGCACATTTATAGAATTTATATCATGAATGATAGCCTTTTGTGGGAAATTTTATTTTAAATAAACATGATACCCCTTGAACGACAATGTCGCTTTGGATACAAGAAGTGTTGAGTAAAGTAGTAGTGGATATGCTATCAAAGTAGAGGGTATTATTTAAGAAAGGTTGAGGGATGGTAGTCTTGACTCCTCCTTTCTTCTTGATCCAAGTGTTGATACATGTGCCATTTTTAGTTCTTTTCAAATGAAAAAGGAGGTGAAATATGCAGTTGGCAAGTGAGGGAACTCTGGAGAAAGTTGTGAATGTCAGACCTTACCTTTCAGTGGTTCTAATGTTGATAGTTTCTCTATGCAGAGTAAGTCCATTGGACTTGTGGATAGTTAATTCCTAGACCATTTTAATTGGAAATTATCTTTGATTCCCTCTCGAAATAGGGAGTATTGGAATATGTAACGGGTTGGATGGATCCTAACATGTGTCATTACATATATTAAATTTGACAACAGCAAAAAAAAGGTAATGGTGGATGTGGTATTGATGTGTCATAGAAAATGTCAGTAATTGTTCCTGTAACACCATTTGCGAGGCCTGCGTTAACCCATAAATTTGGAATAAGCATGATTTTTTTGTTTGGAGAACAAAATTTTTTGTTCCAAGTGATCATCATTAGGATCTCTTGGTACAACGCAACTATTACTTATAGTAATGGATTGGATGATCATAACGTTCAATGCCTTCAATATATGAAGGTTGTGAGAGTCCACGAGATCAATTTTACAAACAAATGTGGTGTGTCCTTTAAAATTTTAAGCTCATGTTGAGTTATGTGTGTGTTTATCCGAGACATTTCGAGTTCCTAGTGCTCAATAAGAGAATTTGAATCTCATATTTGGAGTAGTAAATTCCAAAGTGAAACGTTTTCATTGGATGTTCCTTGTTGTCATTGATGGTAACCAAATTGATTCTCCCTTAGAAGCTAAGCAACATCACAGGTTTGGCAGGAAGCTTAGAGACAAGCAGATCATGTAGTGTGTCGTTTTGTAGCCAGGGAAGAAATGCAGCTTGCTCTTTATCAATCAAATGTGGAGAAATGGGTAGCACCCTCAAGAGGATTTGATCTATCTTCACTACTTTATGGTTGTGCCTTTCAACCAGGGTGAGAGGATCCTTTTGTAGCCTATTTTTTGTGGAGTAGATGGATATTCCTTCCTTGTAAAGTTATTAAGAAGACCTTGAAGAAAATATGATCAATACAACAAAACCTAACTCTCACGAGTTGTCATTCTAGATAATGGAGATATCTTCTAAGAAAGGTGCAGACCACTAAAGATGATAAAAACCTGATTGCTTCTACATATTTTGGTAATATAAATTATGCATTTATACACACACAGGACAAACAGGGGTAATATGGGTAAGATTGGTTGTTTTTAAATGAAATTTTGGTGGGAGGTGAGGTAGAATGAACTTGATTTTCCAGATCTTTGAGAGCTTCTACAAAAATGGAAGGCTTGATAGATAGAATGATTCAAAAAACTAGAATACTCCTTCAACCAGAAGGTGTGCTTCAATGGAGGCCCAGATCAACAGATTTTCACACAAACTTTAAGAATCCAAAATGAAGGATCAAATAGAAAATCTTAACTAAACATTATCAACCTTTATTTCATCATGCCTAAGATAGCCTCAAAGGATAACAAACAATCTTATAATCATGCTAGGAGTATAATGATTTTAAATTTGTTTATTTCACTATCAAATGAAAGCTCTTCTGATAAATGAAATTACAAATGCCACCAAACTATCACAAGGATAAGATCTTGTGTGATTCACGATGATTTCAATGTAAGATTGCAATGGGAACATGAAAGACTATTTGTAGACATTCAGAAATGAAGCAAACATAGTTTTTCCCAAAATCAACATAGATTAACTCAAATTTGATTAAATTCATCAGCAGAGGAGAGTTTCTAGAACAATCTTAGAGCTCATCAATGGCTGTACACTTGCAACCACCTTGACATGATCAAATTTAACACAAAAGAGATAAACAGGTTTCTCAGAAAGATGGCCTCTTTCAAACTTTTATTTTAGAAATGAAATCTTGACCTCTAACCCTCCAACCCTTTTCACGACAAGTTCATGCAATTTCTAACATTTTTACAATATATTTTTTCCCCCCCCAAAAAAAACATTCAAAGCACCATCCCCTATTGCGATCATGACCCCTAGAATCATATCTGTAAAAAAGTTATCAGGCACATCAGAGGGTAAATCTCTTCGAATATTTACAGCATTCAATCTTTTCATCTGGAAAATCATTCTTCACTTCACTTTCCAACCACTTCCTCCTCTAGTCTGTCGAGTCTGGATTCTTGCATGCTCAGGAAGGAAAAATCAGAAACTCAGATCAAGTCCAATAGTCATATCACATCTTAATGGTAAAACATGTTTTAAGATTTTTCCCACCAAATCAAGATATCAATTGGTTTCTTGTGGACCAAGGAAAATCAGATTGAATCTGACAGTCAGATAAAATTTTAATGGTAAAAGACATTTTTAGATCCTCCCCACCAAACTAGGATATCAAATTAAATTTTCTTCTTCATTTTGGCATGCAGGAGACGTCAAGAAATGATAAAAAACCATAAAACTTTACATCCCTAGGAGCTTTGGAGAAAAATGGTGGAAAAATCAGATATAGATACACAACTTTCGTTGATTTCTCTTTTGAAATTAGACCATCCATGTGGGAGATCTGAGTCAAAATGGGTATGGGGGTCTTTTTTACCTTTTTCAACTTTTGTAAAATTTTCTCATTTTTCTCTGGCTCTCTGTGTTGAAAAATGGGCTTGACATGTGTCCCAATGTGGGTTCCATTTAAACCATGCTTCCTTGTTTATACCTTAACCCTTTTCTTCACAAAAAGATTTTTTTTCAAATTTCCTCCGGAAGCCTGCCTCCCCCGCCTTTTGAAATTTTCAAACTGCCACGTGTCTTAATTCTACATATTGAGATGGTCCCCAAAAGAAGAGACCCCAAACAAGTGCGGGTTCAACATGTGTCTCGGTCTGGTAGAGTCTTTAAAAAGTTGAAATTTCAGCAGAAGGCACCATGTGTCTAAGGTATGAGGCAGTCTCCTTTGCCCATTGAAAACTCCAAGCGAAGGGCAGAGTGAGTGGAAGCCTTAAAGTTTCCTTCTAATGTTCCTTCAAAATAAAACCTAGGGGCCGATCCCCAAACATGTGCGGTCCCTCTACATGTCTTAGGCCTTTTAGGAGGTTTCTTGAAAATTCTAAGGAGGGCCCAGTGGAAACCTCCATGTGTCTTTATGGCGCAACTTCAAGATGGTCTCCAAGAGTGAAGAATCTGAATGAGTGTGGGCTCACCATGTGTCCCAGGCCTTAGAAAATTTCTTTAAAAATTTTAAGTCCTTGGCAGAGCCGGCATAAGCCTATACCTATCCCTCTGTCACATTTGTTAAGGTCAGACCCTGAGGTAGATTTTCAAATGAGCTCCAACTCACCACGTGTCCACGGCCCGCCAAAATTGTACGAGCTGCATAAAACTTTGTTTAAGATCGGGAAAAGTTACGTAATCCTCCACATGTCATCATGACGTAACTCCAAGGCCAAACCAAAAGGTAAATTTTCAAACGAGCGTCGTTCCTCCATGTGTACAAGTTTCAGGTCGAAGCAATCCATAGAATTTTTAGAGTGCCCCGCCAAGCCACGTCCAACAAAAAAGAGCCATGTTTCCACAGATGCAGAGATTTAAAATTGATGGGAGAAACACACCCGTCAAGCTGTAAAAATACAGGGAAACCATTGTTTGAGCCCAGAGATGAAATTTTCTTCAAGGAAAGATAATTTGGAAGTGTTGTAAGTTTCAAACATGACCCCCCAAGCTACATAAAATCACGTTTCCTCAGGTACCTATGGAAAAAATGGCAGGGACAACAACACACGACTGCGGAAAATGGAAGGGAAGGAACAACGTGAGTTTTACGACCAAGTAAAAGACTCCTTCACATGGTCAGACGAATAAATTTCTTTTTTGGGAATTTAAGAGATCCTCGGCCAAGGAAAGAACTGACCATGGCAACTAAATGGGGGAAAAACGCTTCAAGCACCAACACGAGGAAATAAAAAATGTGACAGAGGCCATAAATTGAGGGATTTTAATGGCAAATGGGGTGAGACACATTTGAGCTCCAACAATTGTGTTAGAAATGTAATGGAAGAATGGAATCCCTTTTAAAGGTTATCTCCATATGAATTACTTGCATAAAGAGGACTATCCAAAACCAGTGGTAATTGGCCGAGGTCGCTGAGGATGATGACTTATCTGTTCCCAAATTCAGATGTTTTTGAGTGTGGGAAAAATTCACATAGCCTAATGTCAATTTTTCTTAGCAAATTTGGGCTGATGAAACTCATTTCATCAATAATAATATATTCAATATGTTTAAGTGACTCTTGAAAAGACGATAATACATGTCCTTCAAAGGGTTTAAGTTCTTTGATTGGAATACACAGGGATGCATGGATTGTGGATGTGGATATGTTGAATGATGAAACACCAGTAGGGGGTGAGAAGAAGGAGAGGTGATGGAGATGTGGTTGATGTGGTGGAGATGCATTGTTATCCGCTTTCTTTAAATTAAGGATGACACATTTAAATTTTTTGTTTCCACAATATGTCACTTTTTTCAGGGAAAGTGTGAAGCAGTATTTGTTGCCGATGACATTAGTTGTAATTTCACTAGTCCTGTCTTCATTTATAGACAATAGGTGGAGTTCACTAGCTGTAACACCCAAGATTGACTCATTTGTCTCATCAAAAGTGGTATCATTGGTTACATTGACCTTGTATTTGTAAAAACATCAAGGCTTAATGTGAAATATGATGTATACAGTTACAGAATTGTTCTTCTTGAGTTGCTGACGGGAAGGAATCTATGGACATGAACTCAAATTTGCTTCAGTTGGTAAGATTTATGTTTGTTAATTTTCTTTTAAAGCTTATACAGTACACCGTTTAAGTATTTATGCCGAAAGATGAATACATGCTTACAGTAATAATAACATAAAAGCTATAGACCAATAATAACAACTCATAGTTGGCACATCTTAGCACAAACAAAACAACCCAAAGTAATTTGTAACAAAACTTGAACAAATATGCATTAAAAAAATATAGATAACATATAACTATTTTAATTGAACACCAAAATTTGTGAAAATAACAACTAGAATGAATACATGAATAACATATAATTATTTTAATGGAGTCTAGCATAAAAAAGGTCAAGAGACCGACACAAAGAGTACCAAATTGGCCAATTTCCTTGCTTCGTAATTCTGTTATAACCTTTTTCAACTAATGAGAAGGAGTAGTTTGTGATTTATAAATAACATTCATGATCCTAGATTTATTTCTTTTTTAAAATTAAGACAAGAAATTTAAGGAGAAGAGAGCATAAAACTTGGGGTTCAAGATGGAAGCTGAATTAGTTGATTGATAAGCATGTGGGTCAAAGAAAAAAATACCATTTTCTCATCATCAAAATACCCAATGCAAATACTATGTTGCAACAACCCGCACAAATGGGTGGACAACCCACACAAAAAATCCTCCCAAAATTAGAAAAACAACATAAAAACTATGGCTTATAAATCCTTGCTCTCTTCGTCAAGTTGGATTTGACAGAACAATAATAAAAATTAAAACAAAGATGGTGATAAATATTATCAAAAGAAGTCTTGAAAATTAATTCATACAGAAGGAAATGGAAAGTATAATTTCAGTTGCTCAACAATTGGTTAGCTGCTCATTTCAACATGCTTTGAGAACTTGGGAAAAAGCAGCAAATATGTTTCCTTATTTAACATCATAAACTCATGTCTCTTGAAAAGTTAAAATTGTCACAAGGATTACTATAGTTCTGAAAATCATAGGAATTTCATCAATCTCCATACCATAGTATCATAAAACCTGCTTATGTGACCTCAAATATAATTGACGCAAAGACTTAATAAAGATAATTACAATTCTCTATTGAAGGAAAAACATATGACCTGACAAAGCATAGGTAATTCTACAAACACTATTTCTAAATAACAAGAAAATATTTCCAAGAAGTCTAAAGAAAATTGTAAATCCATAGGGAAATGTAGAGGATTAAGTGCGAATTTGGGAAAACAATTCCCTTTGCTGGAAAGAAAACTGACAGTCTCTTATCTAACTTAGATGATGATTCCAATTTTGTAATGAAAAATATAAGTAGATATGTAGACATTCCATTGACATGTGATAAAGATAATGAAGCTAGATTAAGAATTAATCTTGGTGAATTGGAATCCAATATTCTTAAATGAGTTTAGAATAAGATACAATTTGAATAAAATTACAAATCTATTTGTATGTAATCCTTATACTAATGCAACTTGTCCCTAAAATTACAGAGTAGTAATATATTTCACTAAGAGACATATCTTAAAAAGTGGCAATGACCAACTATTGCCATATGGCACTCCCTTAAGAAAGTCAATTATGAGGAAATTGAAATGAAATCCTCAAACCATCCTTCAGAAGTTTTAAAGTGAACATGTAAATGAGATTTATAAGGATTTTGGGTTAAGTGTTGAAAAAATAATCCACAAAAGGAATCATAAAAATTAAATTGTTTTTTAGGCCCATAACTTTATTGAACTAAGAGAATATGTAATAAGTAGCAGCATGACATGGTGACAAGATTACCCATTAAAATTTGCATCATGTATCCAACCAAATAACCTTTGTAAGCTTGAATTTTTTATCAAGGTCCTTAATCTCTTGTTTGAATCCTAAGTAAAATTTGAAACATCCAACTTTTGTTGTAAGAACATGCTATGAGTGCAACATTTCCAAATTTGTATTGGATTAAAATAGAATCAAGTCACCCATTTATAAGGTGGTTCGTTATTCTCATAGAAGGCATCACACACTGACATCCATGAATGATCATTCTTTGAAAAATAGAGGAGATCTCCACTGCCATAAGAATTTGTATAATGTTAGCATTATACACCCACCTCTGATGTTATTTAGATAAGAATTTGTTTGACCAACCTCAATTTGATAGGAAAGAAGTTTGTTTGTCTGTTAGAAGAAGTTAATTATTTTTTGACCCTTTGATTCTATTTTTTTAAGCCCTTTATTTAGTCCTCTAACGGCCAAATCCTTGTATTATGTAATCACATTTCACCTATTTTCCACTTGAATTGTTATGAAACTACTAATTAAGAATACTTAGGTGAGCTCAGTTGTGACTCAATTAGGTGTAACTTTATCCTCAGTCAAAACCCACTATCATTTTTCTATATGTCATCTTGATCATGTACAAGACCTTCCATCTACAAAATCCATTCCTAATATTCTAGGATTAAATAATTTAATCCAAGCCATGAGATCTAATGAGGGGGATTTAAACAATACATTACATGCTTGATTTCATTCCATGAACGTATCTAATATTATCCAATGAAATAATCCTCTTGTTCTATGCACATTATGTAATAATGCTCAACTTTTATGAATTGCAGAGCATGCAATCTATTGCCACAATGATTAAACAATCTATTCTATCCTATGAGATCATCATTGTTTACCTAAAGGATATTTTTTAACAGAAATATGTGGCTTTATCTACTTTGAACGAGATCAATGGTTTGTATTATTTTCTCTAGTATTCTTCTAGAATGTCCATTTAGCATTAGGTTTTCAATCCACTTTTCTTAAGATTCGCGTTCCTCTCGTGGATACCACTGCACATGAATGTGTAAATTAAACTAAATTCTGATGTACTTGCATTCGGTGCATATGATGCTTTGAGATTCTCGAGATGTTTTTTTTCCTCCGAGTCTTTTTTCTGTCTTTTGTTTCTATGTAGCCACTATTTGGATGAATATGCAGATGGTAAGCATAGAGATATTATAGAGTGAACCTTGCAATGGCAGATTCTATCTCTATATTTTCTTATGAATAGAGTATTGAAACCCACAATAATTTTAGTATGTTAGTAGACATCACTGAAGACAAATATGTGACCTGAAAAGGTATAGGCAAGTATTGATTGAATTCAAAATTGAGGATTTTATGAGCTTAAGAATCCACCAATTAACAAGAAATATGTAATGTGGTGAAAATCCCCCAAATTTAAACATTTATATCTGTTCATCTAATGTATCTTGGAATATTTGACTAAAATTATACCCCAACCATTGGTAACATAAATTAAAATGGTCAAGAAGAAAATAGAGACTCGGGAAAAACTGTCTTATTACTCTTGAGATATGCATGATTCCTTCTATTTTTCTCTAGCAATGGACATAAATTCATTTAATAAATTTATAACTTCAATTGAAATTCAAAAAATTCTATATTAAACACATCCAATGTGGATTTGTGGACACGAGAAAGCCAATAAGTAGGATGCTGATCAAATTATTAACTTAATACCACACATTCAATCATAACCAAATGCAATAGTTACAAACCTTGAACCAACCTAGCTGATGTTACTATCATATATCATGGATCTTTCTCTTCTTATCCCAATTGAATGTAAAATATAATGAGACTTGTTATTCTAATTAGTGATAAAATTGAATTTTTAAGTTCAGAGAAAAAGGGATCATAAATATCTAAAATCATAAGACCCACCATTCATGAAGTTTCCAGAGTTGTAAAGTCGATTTTTCCAGAGCCTTCTCCTAAGAAAGTTCCTAGTATATGATCAAACCAACATATTGGTTCTTAGAATGGTCTCGCCACAGTTTGGCTTTGAAAATCTATCGATTTACAGCCTCTGTCACTTTATTTTTCCCCATGTTGTGCCTGGTTAATCCTTTTTTCCATTTTTAATATGTTCCTGGGTCGTAGATCACTTATGGGTCCATGGTTTTCTCCTTGTTTCTTTGTTCCTCTAGAAAAGGTCTGTAATTTGGGTCTCTTGTTCTCTGTTCATCTAAAAAATTGAGTTCTCCCATATTTTCCATTCTTCATGGTCGGGATTTGTCTTCCTTGTCATTTCTGCCCGAAATACTTGAAGAAAAATGAATGGATGTATCTCTGAGGAACATATTTGAGCCTTTTAACATTTCTAAATTCTCTGTCCTTGGAGAAATTTTCATTTTCAGGCTCGAATGATCATTTTTCTGTATTTTACGGTTTGACAAGTGTTTCTCCTAGTCAAATTTACATCCTTGCATCGATAAGGCACATGGCATCTTTTGGTTGGATGCGGCTCAGCTGGGTACTTCAAAATTTATATGAATCACATCAACTTAAAAATGTGTCCACGTGGAGGAATGTAACTCATTTGAAGATCTACTTTTTGGTTTGGCCTTGGAGTAGCACTGGGAGGACACGTGGAGGTTTCCGATGCTTTTCCCGAACTTAGATAAATTTTATGCAGCAAAAATAGTTTGGCGGAAAAAAAGGACATGTGGGGAGCCCGCACTTGCTCAGAGTCTTTTAAAGAAGTGCCAGGAGAACACTTGGAGGCCTCCACTCACTTTGCATTTTGCTTGTACTTTTCAATGGCCAAAGGAGAGTGCCCCGGAGCATGACAGTTTGTGCCTTCTGCTGAGCTTCGAGCCTTCAAACAATTTTTTCTGGGATAGGACACGTGGTGAGCCTGCACTCATTCAAGGTCTCAACTTTTTAGGACTATCTCAAGATGCGCCATTATGACACGTGGCAGTTTGATAAGTCAAAAGGAGCGGGGAAGCGTACCATTGGGGGAAACTTAGAAATTTTTCCTCTTATGCTTAAAAGGGTTAAGATATCAAAAATGGCCCGCAAGCCCGACAAAGGCTTAGTCAAAATGTGTTTCAAGTCAAAGGGGTGGGGAGGTCGACCATCAGGGGTAACTTAAATTTTTTGCCCCCTGATATTCAAAGGATCAATACATTAAAATAGCCCACAAGCCTGATGAAGGGAAGGTCAAAGCTTTCTGTAGTCAAAGGTGAAGGTGTGGACCTTCAGAGGAAATTTGGAAAATTTTCCCTTTTTGGGAAAATGAGTTAAAAGTATAAAAGGGAGCGTGGTTCCTCTGGGACCCACATTGGAAACTTAAAGTGGAAGGGCAGAGCTATGAGGAAAACTTGGAAAACTTTCCTTTTTCAAAAAAGAGGTTCAAATGGAAGAATTTATCCATGGTTCCTTTGTGACCCACCTCAAGACATGTGTTAGGCTCATTTCCCAAGGGCAGAGGTGCAAAACAAAATGTGAAATTTTTCAATTTCAAATTTTTTTGTAAAAATTCAGAGGGAACCCCTAGGTCTATTTTTAATATTTGAATCTTCCACGTGGACTTTCCAAATTCAAAGTAAAGATCAACGACAACTGAGAGTCTGAATCTGATTTTCCCCCCATTTTACTGAAACATGCCTGGAAGTGCAAGTCTTCATGATTTCTTCGTATTTCCTACACACCAGGTAGAGAGGGGAGTTAATGTTGATATCTAAGTTTGGTGGGGAGATCTAGAAGATGTCTCTCACCATTAAAATGGTCTGACTATCGCGCTCGATCATATTTTCTGTTTTTCTTTTCCATTTCACGCAAAGAGCCAGATTTGACATATTAGGGGCATAAGTGGTTGGTGAAATGAAAAAAGAGTGATCTACTAGAAGAAGGAGTTGAATGCGAGAGATATTCTATGAGATCTGCCCCCTCGAGCACCTAAAGAATTTTTGCAGATATGATCCCGGAAATCGTGATCGTGATCATGGTAAGCATTGGTGCACTCAATGCCTAGATTTTTGGGGGAAATTTTTTTTGTAAAATGTTATAAATGGCACGATTTTTTTCGTGCAAATGGTTGGAGTGTTAGGGGTTGGGACTGAATTTTCTCATAGAAAAATCTTGACAGAGCCCATCATTTTGAGAAGCCATTTCAAGAGCTTGTATATTTATTTTGTATTAAATCTAATCATGTCAAGGTGGTTGTAAGCATACAACCATTAACAAGCTTTGAGATTGTTCTAGAAACTTTCCCCTTCCGATACATTTAATCAAATTTGAGTTAATTTGTGTTTTCTTGAGAAAAATGTGTTTGTTTTATTTCTGAATGTATGCAAGTAGTTTTTCTTGTTTCTATTGCAATCTTGTATTAAAATCTGATTCAATCACATAGGCGTCAATCCTTGTGACAATTTAGTGGCATCTGCAATTTCATTTCTCAGAAGAGATTTCATCTGGGATTGGAATAAATGATTTAAAATCACTTTTCTTTCATATGTTGACATATATTGTTTGTAAGCCTCTGGGTGTACCTTAGGCGTAATTTGACTCAGATCTTGACGCTTTGTTGGATTTTCTAACTTGATCCTTCATGATATAATCTCAAAGATTGTGTGAAAAAATACTAATCTGGGCCTCCATTGAAGCACATATTCTAGTTAAAGAAAAATTGTAGATGTTTTGTGGCATTCTATTGGTGTAACCTTCCATTTTGTAAGAATCCTCAAGTATCTGGTGAATCAAGTTCATCCTGCCCCACCTCCCACCAAAAAATTCATTTAAAACAACCAATCCTACCTATACTACCCTTGTTTGTCCTATGTGTGCACAAATGCATAATTTCCATTACTAAAGCATGCAGAAACAACTCAGGATTTCAAATGTCTTTAGTAACCTTTGCCTTGTTGTGAAAATTTCTCCATGATCTGGAAGTGATAACTCATGAGAGTTAGATTTTTTGTGTTGATCATATTTTCCCAAGGTATTCTCTACAAAATTTATGCAAAATAAGGATTTACTAGTATTATTCAATAAAAAAGCTTACAAAATAGGTTCTCTTACCTTGGTTGAAACACACAACCTCAAATAGTTAGGATCAGATCACATCCTTTTAAGATGCTACCCACTCCTATTAAAACATAAGTTCTAGAGAGTTAAATAGATTACTTCCCCAACTACAAAATGACATACATGATAATCTATTTGCCTCTGAGTGTCATGTCAAACCCATTATGCTAATCATTATTTGAAGGAGATTAAATTTGGGTACCAACATGCTTCTGGTGTTGTTGCTGGGGAATTACAGCTCACATTTAGACCTTGGTAAAAAACTTCTTGTATGCTCCAAGTTCGGCATGTAATTATTTCAGTTTTCACACCTAGTGCACTAGCTTTCATTTGATAAATCTGGTAAAGAAAGGTTAGAATATTTATTTTTCCAGTTTCTAGCATTGACAGACATTTGACAGATCATATTTAGTGCATTTTCACAACTAGGGAGGAAATCGTTAGTGGCGACTCCCTATTGATCTAATTTTTTAATGAGTACCAGTGTCTTAAAACTCTGTCAAAGTCAGATTTGTTACTAATATTGGCAAAGCTAGAAGGAAGAAGATCTTTCTTTTCTCAAGATCATGCTAGGACGCTATTTCAAGAGCTAGGAAAATTAAAATCACAAGGAAGAAAATCCTAGAGAGTTGTGGGGGATCAGCAGAAAAGGAGAGGGATCTCCATTAATGAAGTGATCGGCCTATTATTGAAGACTTCAATTCAAGTGACTCTGAATCAGGTAGCCTCTTTATGGAATTGAATTGTCCAGCCGGAGAAGGGCCTTCATTTGATTTTGAAAGGTTTGCTGCACATTCTACACCTATATTTTCTGAGTTTAATAGGGATTTCCAACAGATAAGGCCTTTAGGGGGTATCCATTTTGAAAATTATACTCCTATGTTCCAAGGACCCTCAGCCCCTTATCAATTTTTCACCCCTCCAGGGTCACCTCCTCAAAACAGTATGGCCCAACCCCCACCCATACCTCCATTTGTTGTAAACACTTTTGGACCTATAAATTTTGTGGGAATGGTTGGTTATCCAAATGCAGTGCCTCAAGATGTAAGAAACAAACTACCAAAGTTCCAAGGGAACAATGCTATTACTGGTGATCAACATCTAAAGCTTTTTATCAATATGATGGAAGACTTTGAGATTGAACATGAAGATGTATATATCAATTTGTTTATCCATACCTTAGAAGAGGATTCCAGGGAATGGTATAAAGAATTTCCAAATAACGCTATTGATTCTTGGACTGAGATGAGTAATGCAGTTAGATTGCAATATGGTGATAGAACTGACCCTAGGTTTCTTTTGACATAATTTGAAAACATCAAAAAGAATCCTAATGAGTTAGTACATGATTTCAACACAAGGTTTAATAAGACCTTGAGGATATTTCTTGTTAGGATAGGGCCATGTGATGAGTCATGTTTGATAAAATATTCAGATGCATTCGATAAAAAGGATGCATATTACATAAGAGACAAGAACCCCACAAATTTGAGGTAGGCCTTCACCATGGCTCTGAAAGTAGAGAAAAACATCAAGCCAATTGGAAATCCTCCCAAAAGGGAGGGTGTAAAGCTGGTTAACTCATTAAATCCTCAAACAAGCAAGGCTACTGATTTGGAAGAAGTTGTGAAAACTTTGGCAGGGGCTGTCAAAGAAATTTCCTACAAACTAGCTCGGGCTGAGAAGGGAATTGGGCATAGCTCACAATGTCAACGCAAGGAACAAAGCCAAGACAGGTTTACTAATCACCAAAGATCTGATGATAGAGGCAAAGGACCTATTGGATTTTTAAATAGATAGCCCCAAGGTAGAGAAAACATAATGGTGCCTGACCCTTTGACTATCAAGAGTTGATGTTGTGGAGGAAACAAATATAATTGATTTGTGTGACAAATGTTTCATGCCTCATGCTCCTTGTGAAGAAGATCAGAAAGAAGAAGAAGAAGCTCATGATAATGATGACGATGTCTACATGATGGGTTGTTGCACAATCTCACAACAAGGGGAAACTTCAACTGAGGTGATAAGTGCCTGGATTGCTGCCACGTTTTGGGATTACATTCATAGGGTACCTATTATTTCTCCCTCTCATACTTTAGAAGTAGATACTTTACTATGATTTTGAATTGCCCAATAATTTTGAATATTTAAGGGATTTAATGATAAATAAGTATGAAGGAGGAATTCCATCTGAGGAAGATAAACAGTTACTGATGAATGTTGTTGTTGCTCAAGAGAAGGAATATAACACAAGAAGTAAGGCTCTCAAAGGGATAGGGTCTCAAGAAAAGCCAAAAGCTCCCTTACTTTCAAACATTCCTAAAGAGACACCTAAGAGAGAGGCATATGCCAAAAGCCCTGCAGTTCCAAACAAAAATCATATCCCTCCTCATGCTCAAGTTATCAAAAAATTTGTACCGCCTAATGAGTGTGTTGGCTTTCCTTCCAATACTACCTTGCCAAGGAATGTCCCATATGATATTTCCCAATTTTTAATTCAAATAAAATTCTTTGTTCTAATTGTTGAGTTGCTTAGGATTCCTGAGCATAAAAAAGAGAGCATTTGAATACTTGGGATTGAAAGAAGAGAAGACTGCCCTAGGCAGAGATGTAAATATTATGGATACTCCTCCAATCATTCAAGAATTAGAGAAACCACCAGCATCAGAGGAACTAGGTGAACTTCCTAAGGTCTATTTTGGGAAATCCTTGGTGGACTCTCAGCTGAATATGGATCCATTCTTCACAAAAATTATCATTAAGGACAAACTGCTACACAATTACATGTTTGACTCAGTAGCATCATGTAATGTCATGCCTCTAGAAGTCATGAACAAGCTGAATATCAAAGTGATATTAACATATGGGAAGTGCAATGCCATCGATTATAGATAAGTGCCAGTGGTGGGATGGGTGAAGGGATTGGTGGTGTAGCTTGCAGCTTACCCAGGTAAAAATTTAAAACTTGATGTTGTCATTGTTGATTGCCCAACCAAGTGGGGTATGCTACTATCAAGAAAATGGGCTACTAGTGTTGGTGGGAGTGTCCAAATGGATATGTCCTATGCCACCATTCTAATTGAAGGTAGCCTTGTCAGGTTATATGGAGAAAATAAAATGTTGCATCTTATTAAGGATCCCAACAATGCATCCTATGAAGTATTGTATAAAAATGTTGATGTTGACAACTTTGTGGGATTTGCTGATGGAAAGGAGCACAAGATTGAGGAATGCAAGTGTCTTGAACAAGAGGGTTCTCCTTGGACTCTATTGTTTGATGGAGCTTGCTCCAAGTTTGGGAATGGTGTTGGTGCTGTTCTACTTTCTCCTGGTCAGGAAAAATTTATTTTCTCCTTCAAACTCATCTTTGAGTGCACCAACAACATTGTTGAGTATGAGGCATTGTTGTTAGGCTTACTAAGTAGTTGGAAATATGGTGTCAAGGATATCATTGTCAACAGAGACTCAGAATTAATTGTAAAACAAGTCAAAAAATTGTATGGCATAAAGAATCAGTGAATGAAACAGTGTAAACATGTAGTTTGGGATCTTATTGAGATGTTTGATTCATTCAACATAGTGCATCATGATAGGAAATTCAATGACTTAGAAGACAAGCTTACAAGGTTGGGGTCTCTTTTTGACAATTGTACAGTGTCCCCATATTGTGAATATGAGGTTGAGGTATTGACAAGACCTTCTATCCCTGACAACATTAAACATTGGCATGTTTTTGATGATGATGCTCAGATCGGAAGATTTCTACAGAACAAGGGAGAATTTTACTAATCAATGCATTGATTTGGAGCCAATGGTATGTACAACAGAAGGAAAAGAAACCTTTTCTGGTAAGGGCATCATCCAGCTAAAGACCAATACCATTCCTAGAGGGCTAGTTGCTCTTGAGTCTAATTTTGATAATGTTGATCGCATTGTTAATAGATGTATAGACAGCCTCAAGGGATATTGAGGAGCATGACCTTGGAACAAAGGAGAAGTGATGGAAAATTTGGTTAGGCAGCAATCTCAGTAAGGAGGAGAAGCAGTCATACATCTAGTTGTTGAAAAAATACCAAGATTGCATGGCTTGGACCTATTCTGAACTAAAAGCATATAGAGAGGACCTTGTTTCAGCATGAGATTCCCTTGGAGTCTAATGCAAAGCCATTCAGGTAAGAAACAAAGGCCAATCAACCCACTCTTATCTCTCAAGATGCAAGAGGAACTGAAGAAGCTTAGAGATGGAGGGATTATTCAGCCCACTAGGTATTCTTCTTGGGTTGCAAATCTAGTATGAGTAAGAAAGAAGAACGGTGATATCAGGTTATGTGTGGACTTCAAGGAATCTAAACAAAGCATCAATGAAGGATAATTATCCTTTACCAAATATGGAGAACATGTTTGTAGTTAGTGACTAGTTCTAAGTTTCTCTCTACCTTGGATGGTTTCTCTGGTTATAACCAAGTTGTGGTGAAGGAATAAGAAAGGATCAAGACAGCCTTTACTACTCCTTGGGGGACATATGTTTATGTCAGGATGCCCTTTGGTCTGATGAATGCTGGAGCCACCTTTCAAAGAGCAATGGATGTTTCTTTTTCTGGTTACATCAATGAGTTTATTGTTGTCTACTAAGATGATGTGACTGTGTTTTCTAGAAAGAGAAGTGACCACTTTCTACACTTGGAGAAGATGTAGATAAGATGTAGAGAATATGACATCTCACTCAATCCAAAGAAGTGCCATTTTGGAGTGCAGAAGGAAAAATTTCTTGGTCACATTGTGTCACAAGGAGTGATGATTGATCTAGAAAGAGTAGATGGCATTAGCAAGGTCCCAATCCCAAGAACCAAGAAGGAATTCAGTCTTTCTTTGGGTAGATAAAATTCATCAGAAGATTCATATCAAACTTTGCTGAGTTGACCATTCCAATGACTTCCATGTTGAAGAAAGACCAGGTCATCAAATGGGAGGAGGCTGTCATCCAAGCTTTTAATGGGATTAAAGAGGCACTAAAGCATGCACCTATTTTGACAGCTACATATTATAAGAAGCCTTTCCAACTGTTTTCCTTTGCTTCAAAGAACACTATTGCTTCTGTCCTACTACAGAAGGATGATGAAGGGGCTGAGAGGCCAATTGCATTTTTCAATAAGGCCTTGTAGGGGGCTGAGCTGAAGTACACTATCATGGAAAAGCAGGCATTTGCCTTGGTAAAAGAAACAAAAGTTTATAGACCTTACATTCTAAGTTCTAAAGTGGTTTCTTATGTTCCCCACACCATGGTGAAGGACATCTTGTCAGAGATGGAAGTCTCAAGAAAAAGATGCAGGTGGGTGAAGTGGTTGCAAGAATATGATATGGATATCCAAACCACCAAGTTGGTGAGAGGTTTGGGCTTAGCTAAGCTTATGGCTGAGAGCAACTTGCAAACTATTGAGGTAAATGAGGTAGAAGAAGAAAGGGTAGGTGTTTTGAAAGGTTGACAAGTTCTGAGTGGTACAAGGATGTAATTTTTTATCTTAGACACTTATACTTACCTGAGCATTTAAGTAAGAACTAGAAAAGGGCTCTTAAGTTGGCCTCCCAGAAATATGTCATTACTGATTTTGGGTTATCTTGGAAGAACCCAGAGGGAGTCCTCTTAAGATGCATTACTGAAGAAGAAGCCCCCAAGATAATTGTTGATCTCCATGGAGGAATTTATGTGGGGGAAATTTTGTCTGCAAGAGTCACAACACACAAGATCCTGAGGGCTGGTTATTGGTGGCCAACTCTCTTCAGGGATACAACTCTTTTGGTTAGAAGATGTGAGAATTGTCAGTGCTTCTCTGGAAGACTGAAAGCTTCAGGATCCCTTCCTTTGTAGCCTGTATCAATTGAAGCTCCATTCAAGCAATGGGGAATGGATTTCATTGGTGAGATTTTAGACCCTTCTAGTGCTAGCCATAAGTGGATTCTTGTAGCCACTGATTACTTCACCAAGTGGGTGGAGGAAATCCCCACTAAAAGAGAAACACACCAAATTGTCATGGACTTTCTGTTGAACCATATCATTTGTAGGTTTGGGGTGTCAGTCAAGATTGTTGCTGACAATGCCATGAGATTTAGAGCTAAACCTTTGATGGAAATGTGAAAAGGATATGGGATCAACCTGACATATGCCTCCAATTACAATCCCCAAGGAAATGGACAAGTTGAGTCTAGTAACAAAAACTTGCTGAAGATTATCAAAAGAACCTTGGAGTAGAACAAGAGAAAGTGGGGTGAACAGTTGAAGTTTGCTATTTGGGAAGATAGGATCACTGTCAAGAGGGTCACTAGAAAGAGTCCATTTGAGTTGGTATATGGGACTCAAGGCCTGCTTCCCCTTCATATGCAACTATCTTCATATCAGTTCATTCAATAGCTAGAGGATCAGAGGTAAGTCCTTATGATGCTCACATTAACCAGATTGTTGAGCTTGATGAAGAAAGGAGGGCATCCCACCAAAGGCATGTAAAGTTCAGAGAGAGGCTGAAGAAGTTATTTGACAAGAAGGTCACTCCCATGGCCTTCAATGTTGGGGATCTTGTGCTGCTATGGGATAGCAAACATGAGGATAAGGGCAATCATGACAAGTTTGACTCATTATGGATGGGCCCTTACTCCATTGATATCAGGATTGGTGAGCATACCTTCTTCCTCAAGGACTTAGATGGTGAACTGCTCGAATTTCCTATTAATGGTAGGCATTTGAAGCATTTCTTGGATTGATTCCCCTGAATCAAGGTAAAAAATATTGTGTACAAGTGTATAGTTTGTTGTTTGTTTCTTGTCTTTTGTGTTTTTGTTCGTTCTAGTCCTTGGTGACCTATTTTTGTTTGTTTCTCTATTTCATTTTTTGAGAGATGGCTCTATTTCTCTGCTCTACAAATTGACTCTATTGCCCAATGGATATTTTTGGCACTTGGTCTACCTTTGTTCTTGTGGCACTCACAGGGAGTGCCCATCCCTGAGTCGGAGCCGATGTTGGTGCTCAAAATAGTCTCGCCCCAATTTTCCTTTGAAAATCTATCGATTTACGGCCTCTATCACTTTCTTTTTCCCCATGTTGTGCCTGGTTAATCTTTTTTGCCATTTTTAATCTGTTCCTGGGTCATAGATCACTTATGGGTCCATGGTTTTCTCCTTGTTTCTTTGTTCCTCTAGAAAAGGTCTGTAATTTGGGTCTCCCATTCTCTATTCATCTAAAAACTTGGGTTCTCCCATATTTTCCATTCTCCATGGTCGGGATTTGTCTTCCTTGTCATTTCTGCCCTAAATACTTGAAGAAAAATGAATGGATGTATCTCTGAGGAACATATTTGAGCCTTGTAACATTTCTAAATTCTCTGTCCTTAGAGAAATTTTCATTTTCGGGCTCGAATGATCATTTTTATGTATTTTACGGTTTGAACGGGTGTTTCTCCTAGTCAAATTTACATCCTTGCATTGACAGGGGATGTGGCATCTTTTGGTTGGATGCGGCTCAGCTGGGTACTTCAAAATTTCTATGAATCAGCCTCAACTTAAAAATTGTCCACGTGGAGGAATGACACTCGTTTGAAGATCTACTTTTTGGTTTGGCCTTGGAGTAGCAGCGGGAGGACACGTGGAGGTTTCCGACTACTTTTCCCAGACTTAGATAAATTTTATGCAGCTAAAATAGTTTGGCAGAGAACAGGGACACGTGGTGAGCCCGTGCACTCATTCAGAGTCTTTTAAAGAAGCACCTGGAGGACACTTGGAGGCCTCTTCTCACTTTACATTTTTCTAGCACTTTTCAATAGCCAAAGGAGACTACCTCAGAGCATGACACTTGGCAACCTTCTGCTGAGCTTTAAGCCTTCAAACAAATTCTTTTCCAGGCCAGAGACACTTGGAGGCCACTCCATTCAAGGTCTGCAAATTTTTGCTTATCTCAAGATGTTCCATCATAACACGTGGCACCTTTGACAAGTGGGAACGATTGGGAGGACGGACCATCAAGGTGCAAGGTTAAATTTTTGGGTCCTCTTATGCTCAAAAGGGTTGATATCAAAAACGTGGTGACAAAGTTTGAAAATGTTTTTCAAAAGGGGTGGGGAGGTGGACCATTGAGGGTAACTTGCATTTTTTCCCCCTGATATTCAAAGGATCAAAACATCAAAATGGCATGCATAAGCCCGATGAAGGAAAGGTCAAAGCTTGCTCTAGTCAACGGCGGAGGTGTAAACCTTCGGAGGAAATTTGGAAAAATTTCCCTTTGTGGGAAAAAGAGTTAAAAGTAAAAAGGGAGTGTGGTTCCACTAGGACCCACATTGGAAACTTGAAGCATTTGGAAGGGTGGAGCTGCGGGGAAAACTTGGAAAATTTTTCCTTTTTCCAAAAAGAGGGTCAAATGGAAGAATTTATCCACAGCTTCCTTTGGGACCCACCTTAGGACATGTGTCAGGCTCATTTCCTAAGGGCAGAGGTGTGGAACAAAATGTGAAATTTTTCCATTTTTCCAAAAGTTGTAAAAATTCAGAGGAAACCCCTGGGTCTATTTTTAAGTTTGAATCTTCCACGTGGATGGCCCAAATTCAAAGTAAAGATCAACGGAAGCTGAGAGTCTGAATTTGATTTTCCCCCCATTTTATTGAAACACACCTTGGAAGTGCGAGTCTTCATGATTTCTTGGTATTTCCTACATGCCAAGAAGAGAGGGGAGTTAATGTTGATATCTGAGTTTGGTGGGGAGATCTAGAAGATGTCTTTCACCATTAAAATGGTCTGACTATCATGCTCGATCAGATTTTCCATTTTTCTTCTCCCGAGCACGCAAAGAGCTAGATTTGACAGATTAGGGGTGGAAGTGGTTGGAAAATTGAAAGAAAGAGTGATCTACTAAAGGAAGGAGTTGAATGCGGGAGATATTCGATGAGATCTACCCCCTCGAGCACCTAGTGAATTTTTATAGATCTGATTCTGAGAATCATGATCGTGATCATGGCAAGCACTGGTAGCACTCAAGGTCTAGGATTTTTTGGGGGAAAAGGGTCTCTATTGTAAATGTTATAAATGGCATGAATTTTTTGTGCAAATGGTTGGAGTGTTAGGGGTCGAGACTAAATTTTCTAATAGAAAAAAGCTTGACAGAGCCCATCATTTTTGAGAAGCCGTTTGAGAAGCTTGTATATCTCTTTTGTATTAAATCTGATCATGTCAAGGTGGTTGCAAGTGTACAGCCATTGACAAGCTCTGAGATTGTTCTAGAAACTTTCCCCTGCTGATAGATTTAATCAAATTTGAGTTATTATGTGTTGTCTTGAGAAAAATGTGTTTGTTTTATTTCTGAATGTATGCGAGTATTTTTTCTTGTTTCTGTTGCAATCTTGTATTAAAATATGATTCAATCACACAGGCCTCAATCCTTGTGACAGTTTAGTGGCATCTGCAATTTCATTTCTTAGAAGAGCTTTCATCTAGGATTGGAATAAATGATTTAAAATCACTTTTCTTTCATCTGTTGATAGAGATTGTCTGTAAGCCTCTGGGTGTACCTTAGGCATGATTTGAACTTAGATCTTGATCCTTTGTTGGATTTTCTAACTCGATCCTTTGTGATAGAATCTCAAATATTGTGTGAAAAAGTGCTAATCTGGGCCTCCATTGAAGCACATATTCTAGTTAAAGAAACATTTTAGCTATTATGTGGCATTCTGTTGGTTTAACCTTCCATTTTGTAAGATTCCTCAAGGATCTAGTGAATCAAGTTCATCCTACCCCACCTCCCACCAAAAAATTCATTTAAAACAACCAATCCTACCCATACTACCCTGTTTGTCTTGTGTGTGCACAAATGCATAATTTCCATTACCAAAGCATGCAGAAACAACTAGGATTTCAAATGTCTTTAGTAACCTTTTCCTTGTTGTGAAAATATCTCCATGATCTAGAAGTGACAACTCGTGAGAGTCATATTTGGTGTGTTGATCATATTTTCCAAGGTCTTCTCTATAAAAATTTATGCAAAAGAAGGATTTACCATTATTCTTCAATAACAGAGGTTACAAAATAGGTTCTCTTACCTTGGTTGAAAGGCACAACCTAAAATAGTTAGAATCAGATCACATCCTTTTAAGGTGCTACCCACTCCTGTCAAAACCTAAGTGCTAAAGAGTCAAATAGATTACTTCCCCAGCTACAAAATGACATACATGATTATCTATCTACCTCTGAGTGTCCTGTCAAATCCATGATGCTGCTCAGTCTTTGAAGGAGATTAAATTTGGGTACCAACACAACATACACTAGTAATAAATACAAGAGGTATTTGGATGAATATAGAGATTGTAAGCATAGAGATGTTTCAAAGAAAACCTTGCAATGGCAGATTCTGTCTCTATATTTTCTTATGAACAAAGTATTGAAACCCACAATAATTGTAGAGCCTAAGAATATTTTCTTATGACTAGAGTACTGAAACGCACAATAATTGTAGAGCCTAAGAAGAACAAAAAGAAAAAGAAGATGATGGAGAGTAGAAAAGAGAGGATGACAAAGGACAAACCTATTCAGTCAGAAAACATACTGTGAATTTAAAAGAAGAATTGCTGGAGGAATTCTTGGATGAATTTTTGTGCCATATGCAAAGAATTCATTTTCTTCTAATAGATATATAGCCTTCCGTATTGCTAAATATACCATGTATTCTGCATTCTAAACTAAAAATAGTAAACGTGCATTCAACATGCAAAACAAAAAAGAAAAACTGTTGAAAAATAGTAAGGAAAAGCTAGAACGTCAAAAACGATTTCATAACCGTCATTACGCCCATAAATTTTAATCATATTAGAAAAAATTCCAAACGACCATCAAATTTAACACAGTAAGATGAATGACCACAAAGCCCTTTGCCATAGGGGTAACGCCTTTGGTGTAATAAAATAAATAGCACTGCATGACTATTGGTGGATAATAGTTTTATTAGTAGAATTGTTGTATGTTTAGAGTGGTGTGTTATATTATTAGATGATTTCCCTCAATATTTATTATAGGAAATTTTGAGTTTTTTCACCTACAAATTGTATTCAGATATGAGTTTTGACAAGGAATAAGATATTACAATGGAAAACCCATTAAAAATTTCATGAAGATTATATTTGTGCATCTTGTTCTACATAACCACAACATCTTATCTCTACATTGTTGCAGGGAAGTCAAATTAATTTAAGGACAAACAAATTTCGCATCATTAATGTTTCTTTGTGGGGTACTTATTTTTTGTGTTTTGTTTAAATATTTGTCCAAGAAGACCATCTACCTGATAAATGAGTACGAGTTCCTCATGTGGCCTAGAATTACTTCATGGAACACACACAAATATGACATACCTGTGGGAATCTGACCATTGCTCAAATCTGGCGATTCATATTTCATTGCCTTCAACATTTCATGGTAGGGAAGCATCATGGAGGAAAGTTACGGTGTGAAGAAGCATCGGTTGAGGAGAAGATCGTAACAACAATTACTCAAGTTATTTTTATGAATGGATCTTCTGCGGTTGATCTCGAGATAGGATTTAATCTACCACTCTCAATAATTCCTTTAGCTTTAGAAGAAGAATGTGGATACCAATCCTGCAATGCTTATGTAGACAAGGTTTGTCCCATAAATTTATAGGTAATACACAAAGATAAGGTGATTGGGCGCAATGGTGAATGCAATGCATATTTGGAAATATACAGTCCACCTGATTTTTCCTCGGCATTCCAGAAAGCTTGCCTCCATGTATTTCCTTTCCAATAGTGTGTTTGGTTCTTTTCTAGCACTTACACCCTTACTGTTTTCCCCAAAGATTCTCTCATAAAGCCAGTTAACTCTGAGGCGAAAAGAATTAAAACATATTTGTAATAATGACAAAAAAAGGTTTCTCAAACATTTTGTATTGTGATTACAAGACTCGCTTGTATATATTTTTATGGTATAACAAAATTGCATCAAGAAATTATATATTTGAAAATAAGAATGAGTTCTAGGGTTCTATAGAAATTAGGATCATAAAATAACAACTAACAACATAAAAACAAAAAATTGCAAATAGAACATATGATTGCAAACTCATAGCAACACTTCTATGCATATAGTTCTTCTTCCTTGTCATAGTTTCGGCTCAATACAATCTCTCTGAATGTGTTTTTTTTTTAATTTAAATTACAATTTCCTATAATAAATAGAAGGGTTTTATCTAACAAAAGACACTCAACTCTCCTAAAAATAGAAGTAAAAAGCACATGTTTTTGTGCAATAAAAATATTTTAATCTATATGCTTTATTATTTTATCCTAAAACTAGGAACATATACTTAAAAATAACCTATGCATGAAAAAAAACTTTCTTTTACTTTTTCCAAGAAATTGATTAAAGCATGTGGAAGAAATTATCTATTTCCAACACCCCGCTTTAATTTCGACCTTTAAAATTTTATTTTTCTTGAGATGAGTGTGCACTTCTAGATCTGACATATTTTGGATCACAAACTCCCAATCAAGTTCTCAAATACTGAAAAACTTCATTTCCCAAATCTTTCGTAAAGATACCAACAAACTAATCTTCAGATCTGAGGAATTCAAGAAACATTTCCTTCTTGTTAACCAAATCCTTGATGAAGTGATACCTAGTTTCTATGTGCTTAGTGCTCTTGTGAAAAACATGATTTTTGGATAATTCTATTGTTGAATTGTTGTCACAAAAAATATGTGTAACATCCTCTTGATTTTTCCTCAAATATTTCAACACTCTTTTCATCCAAATAGCTTGACATGCTGCTCCTGTTACTGCTACATACTCTGCTTCTAATGAAGATAGTGTGACTATGGGTTACTTCTTCGATGCCCATGAAACTGCACCTTTTTCAAAAGTTGAAAGCATAACCGAATGTTCTCTTTCAGTAATCAATACTTCTGGCACTGTCACTTTCTATGTAACCTATGAGTTTGAACTCATCTGATGTTGGATACAAAATTCCATGATTCTTAGTTCCACATACATACCTCAAAATATTTTCTCTAGCTTGCTAATGTGAATCTTTTGGAATGAGGCTCACACCATACATAATATCTGACATTGTTTCCATCAAATACACGCATTGTGGCCATCAAATACATGAGACTTCTAACTAGCCTTTTGAAGAATATTGGATCTATAAATGATTCGTTGTGATCTTTTCTTAACTTCAATTCTACTACAATAGGTATTGGCGCTAGATTGTAATTTAACATGTTAAATATGTTTAAAACATCATTAGCATGCATTTCTTGTGAAAAAAAAAACTCTAGCTTATGATTGTTGAACTTCAATGCCCAAAAAATAGTGCATGAGGCCTAGATATGTCATCTCAAATTATTTCTTCATAGGTAATTTGAATGAATCTGTAGATAGTTTTCTAGTGATGATTAAATCATCCACAAATAAACAAACAATCAAAATTTTACCTTTTTCATTGATCTTGATGTACAAGGTAGGCTCATTGTTGCTCCTACTGAAACCATTATGTATCAAATAAGAATCAATCTTGTTGTACCAAGCTCTAGGTGCGTTCTTGAGACCATATACCACTTATTTCAACATATATACCTTACCTTCATGACCTTCAATCTCATAATCTTCTGGATGATTCACATAAACTTCTTCTTCAAGAAAACCATTCAAGAATGTTTATTTTACATCTATCTGGTAAATAGGCCATTTATATTGATTTGCAATTACTAAAATCATTCTTATCATGTCTAAAAGTGCTATAGGTGTAAATGTCTCATTGTAATCTACTCCACATTGTTGTGAAAACCCTCTGGAAACAAACCTCACTTTATATTTTGGTACTTTACCATCCTCGGTATGTTTGGTCTTATAGACCCACTTCACTCCTAACACATCCTTTCCTTCTGGAAGATCTACTAATTCCCATGTCTAATTTTGTTCTATGGCATCTATCTTATCATCCATGGCTTAAACCCAAACTTCATTGTTTATAGACTCTTCAAAGTATATTGGATCTGTAGCTTAAGTATACTAAATCTCACTAATACTCCTTTTCTACTACAAATGGCTATATTATGATTGAGTTTTTTGTACTGAAGGAGTTTCATCTAGTGTTCTTCGTGGTGTCTATTGGATGGTTAAAGATAATTGAAATATTGGAGACCTACTAGCTGTAGATGGAGGTGTAGTATGTGTTACAACTTTTGGTGCATGTCCAAGGGTTTCACCTGATTTCTTAGTTTTCTGAGAAGTACTTGACAAAAAAATAAGGTAAAGGTGGTAAGAGGAATACCTGGTTTGAGATGGTTGAAGGCTGTATGTGCACATATCTGAATTCTGAATAAAAGTGATTGTGAGGCCTTCCTTTTGGTTAGGAGGAACTACCTGTATAAGAACAAAAACAAGACCACCAAAGAGAGTTAAACAATATATGCAGTGGACTACCTAGCATGTGCTAGATCTGGAAGTGCGGTACTTCCTAGATGGTTGTCAATCCACTGTTTAAAACAATTCAATGCTGAAAATAAAGTAAATATTGTCCTAGTGTATTTTAATATGATTTAGGCATCTCATACAAAATGCAATAGGCTAGGCTAGAAGGAGATTCAAAGGTCAAGTAGGTTGGTTATAGGTGAATCTAAGCTAACAGGCTAGGTTAGATAAAGATATGAAGGTCAAATAGGTGTTCAGGTAGGTATAGGCCAGGAACAATGAGGTCAGGTTGAATGTGATTCACAAACAAGTTATTGTTTTGGTCGAGAATAGGGAAAACAAAGAACGACCATGGTTCTACAAAACCAATGATGGTCTTACCGTAACTGGCGACAGTTAGAGAGAACCGATGATGGTCAGGTCGGGAACCGGTAAAATCACACAGTCTAAGTTTTAGGAGTTTTGGTGCAAAAGTGGAGTTGGAGGAAGGTAGGGATTGATCACAGAGGGGGTGTAAATATGTTGCGAAGGTCTTAGACTACTTAAGATGTTAGATAGATAATTAGGAAAGGTATTAAGATGATTGGGTATAGAAGGTGGCTAAAACTGGAGTGAGGGAATGGACGAAGGGTGGAGGATTAAGTTCCTTTACCAAAAGTATTGTAGATGTTGATAAGTAGATGAAATAGGTTGGAGGAGGATACTTACTCTTCTGTGAGGTATGGGTCTGAAGAATGATGAAGAGGTTGCCGTGTTGGAGAATGTTGGGTAGAAATTTTCACTATTGTGCTAGTGTATTTGGTTTCCTTTGTTGATCTCCAATTAGTATTCATTCTGCTACTGTGTCTGTAGAGATCAAACTCACGATAAGAAGCTTCAAATCAGCAATGAACAACCAACCATCAACAACCTTTATTACAAAGATGTAGATGGGGCTAAATAGGCCATTTGGTCCATCGCAGTATAACCGACGTTGGTTTAGGGGAACCGACATCGGTTTAGGGTAAACCGAAATTAGTTTGGGTGAGATATCTTGGGTTCAAAATTTGCCTAGGAAGTTGTTCTGCCATTTGATAAGGGTCTATTCTTTTTCTCAAGACGAAAACTAACCTTAGGAGGCTTTTAATGTGAGGTGAGGGAATGGGTATAATGTTAGGTTGCATTTAGGCCATTGGTTTATGGTTTAGGTTAATAGGTCAAATGATGGGGGTGGTTAGGTGAAGTGTATTTAATAAAAGCAATTATATTAAATAGGTGTGTGAGGGTGATGAATTAATTTAATGTCAATAATTAAATTAATATGTGTGTGGGTAAAAGGTCATTAACTTAATTAAAATAATTAAATTAATATGTATGGAGATAAATGACATTAATTTAATTAAAGTAATTAAATTAAAATGTGTGGGGTGCAGGAGGTAGGTGCTAAGGTGTTCAAGACGAGGAAGTGATTATAGGGTTGTGGTAGGGGACCAAGGTGATTACGACACGATTTCGGTGTCTACATTTTTCCCCTTCTTGTTGCGTAGCTTGTATTGGTAAGCGACATGAACAAGAATAGAGTGTCGTTGCCCTAAGTGGAAATGAGGGTGATGCCCCTCAAACTAGGAACTGATGAGGTGGTAGAGCACATCGGTGAGTGGTTTGATAAAAGTGGATGTGAAGAAGAATAGTGAAAAATGGGGAAATGAGTAAAGGGAAAATTGGGCATATAGGTAAATGGGTAAACGAGCCAAGGTCAAAGGTACTGACAATGGTACACACGCACACGTATAAACTGCGACACTGTACTAGGTTGAATAGCTTGAAAACTCTACATTGTCTAAGGTCGATAGGTTTATCCAAACAAGGTTGAAGTGATTTCGGTATCCAAGGTATAGGATATGGTTAGGAAACAAAACATAGGTTAGGTGCAAGAACGTTTAGGTATGTTCCAGTACACCAAAGGTAGGGTTAGGATAAACGGTCATGGCAATAAGCAAGGTAAGGTCATCAGGTCAATCAACACAGGTAACAGTGCCACAAGGTATAGCGAGCACATTAGTTCAAAGGTCTCAAATAATTTTTTGGGTCTAGGTAGATAGGTCACAGCATGGGTAAGGCCGAGGTAGGTGTAAAATAAGGAGACGCCAATCGGTGAATGAGGTGAGGTTAAAGAAGGTGGAGGGATAGATGGAAAGGTAAAGGTGTCCAGGTAGATGTAGGGGAGGAAAAAGGAAGGGAAGGTAAGGAAAATTAGGTCAATATGAGAGCAATGAGTTGGTAGGGTAACCGAAAGTGATTAGAATGAACTAATGACAGTGTAGGGGAACTGATGGCAGTAGTCTAGGGCAACAGACTAACATCAATCAAGGGTTAACTGACATCGGTTGAGTTGGGTAGGGTATAAAAAGTGGAAAACCCACATTTTAAATTTTTTTTGTGCATTGTTAAGGAGAAGAAGAGGAAAAAAAGAGAGCAAAGAGGAAGAAGTCAAAAGAGTATGACAAAGAGATTGGTTGGTGAGCCACATAGGTGAGATTGAGTGGGCAAGAGGTGGGGCCATGAGATCGAATCAAGCGAGGTGATTGGTGGAGAGAGTTGGAGGTCATTTGAGGATGGCAGAGGTTAGAGAGGGATTAGGAGGAGCGGCGCAAAGGCTGGAGGTTCCACCATGACGGTGGTAGTGGGATCAGGTATGAGTTAAACCTTTGTGATTAATGTGTGAGTTAATATGGTAAAAATATAAAAAATGTGAAAAATGGGGGTTGGGGGGAAAGAATCTCAAAACAGGAAAGAAGAGGGCAATGGGAATGAGGAAGGGTAGGAGGTAGAGTAAAAGGGTAATGTGGGAACACTGAGGGGTGTAAGGAGGGATTTGGGTGGGTAGAATGATTAGGAAGGGAAAAAATAAGGTTGGGAATTCGGGGTAGGTGGCATGACAGTGACCAAAATTGGTCGACTTGTGGCCAATGTTGGTGGGTAGTGACCGGTGCCAGTCAAAGGGAGACCGTGGTCGGTCAGGGGATAACCAGGGTCGGTTGATGATAACTGGCACCGGTTAACCTAAGGGTAAGTTGGGACCAAAAAGTAGCTTAGGTGTGGAAGGATTAGGTGGAAGGGGAAGGGTTTAGGGTGAGAAAGTAGGGGGTAGGTGGGGAAGGGTTGAGGGTGGTTTTGGATGAGGGTAGGGTAGATAGTTTTGGGTGAGGGTTAGGTTAGATAGGTTTAGGTAGATGGGCTTGGGTTGATTTTGGTGAGGGTTAGGTTAGATAGGTTCAGGTAGATGGGTTTGGGTAGATTTGGGTGAGGGTTAGGGTAGATAGGTTCGTGTAAATGGGTTTGAGTAGGTTTGGGTGAGGATTAGGGTAGATGGGTTTGGGTAGGTTTAGACGAGGATTAGGGTAGATGGGTTTGGGTAGGTTTGGGTGAGCGACAAGGCCAACGGGATGAGGGTGGGAAAAGAGATTAGGTTGGGATGTGGGGTAAAAATAAGTTAAGTTAGGAAGGTGTACTAATACATTGCTTTTGTGGGATGCAAGCCCAAGATGAGATGCGGATGAGGGCTCGGGTGCCGCCCTTGTTATTGACAGTTCGGGTAGGTGTGACGCATGCGGAGTGGCAGCATGTGGTAGAGGTGGGATTGATAGGTGTGTGGTACTACCAGCATGTAGTTCGAGAGGTGATTCTTATGTTTACCATCATCGATAGATGGGACTCAGTGACCAACACATATTTACCGACGGGTGAGATGATGATCACCCTGGAGGACATCTACAGAATCCTATGGTTGCCCATATTGGGGGACCAGGTTTATTCCATCTCTTCAGACGCATCTGAGAAGTTACTAGCACCTGTTTTTGGTGAGGGTGTAGCATATTTGACGTTCCATAGCACTAGCCTGAGCTATGGAGCGATGTATAGAGCTCATCCAGAGGAGATGAGGTTAGTGGCACTCATGATGGAGGCAGTGTGTTGCTTCACACTGCTAGATGCAGAGGGGGGGAGATTCCCGAGGTCACTGATGGGAGTCCTCCATGACATGATGATACATCAGACACGGTTTGCTTGGGCACCTATATTTCAAACACAGGTGTATAGAGGCCTATGGGCCTACCGGTGAGTGCAAAGATTCAACATCTGTTGCATCGTATTACTGCATTGTTGGGAATATGAGCACATTGTTTGTGTTCGACAAGTGGGGATGCCCCAGTCAGATGCATTCCCACGAAGAGTTTTGAGAGTGGAATACAGGTGGTGGGTACTGGCCATGGGAGAGGCCCAAGGTGCCAAAGCTACTCATGATGTAGCTTATTACAGGAGGTTACTAGAGGGGTTATCTAGAGTGGACATCATTTGGAGGCCATATGTGGGCTTCCCCTCATACAGACAGATGGCCACGAAGCTAGCTAGGCTACAGATACATTTGTGGATAGTGGCAAGGAGAGTGGGAGAGCATGAGCAGATACTTGTAGAGTGGGTTAGACACCAGTTTGAATTAGTCCAGGGTGTACCACCTCCATTCCCTCAGTACCGAAGAGATGATGTGGAGAGACCTATGTCTCCACCATGACCCAAAGTGCTGACTGGGTAGGAGGAGCCGCCAGTAGATGTACAGATTGATGATACTGGGGTTGCAAATGGATATAGGTAGTGGTGGGTGGAAAAGATGAGAGTCGTACCACCAAGGCCAGGGAAGCCAGACTTAGCCACGATCACTGTTCAGAGAGACACCCTATAAGGGTAGGTGGCTACTTTGGTGACGCAGCTGGGGATCATGCAGGGGTAGCTTACAATTTCAGAGGCATAGATTTCCATCTTACATGCCCAGATAGTGATGTTGTAGGCTCAGGAAGGGTAGGGATAGGTACCTATGTAGGCAAAGGAAGGGGGAGATGGAGATGGAGGGGAGGTAGGTGGAGATGGTGGGGAGAGAGCCACTCTACAGGCGCAGGTGTAGGCTTTATAGGGCCAGTTGGCCATAGTGCAGGGGCAGGTGATGGGTCTGCAGGGCCAGCTGATAATAGTACATGCATAGATTACTCCTCTGCAAGCCCAAATATAGGCACAGGCACAGAATCCATGGCCGACTCAGGATCTAATACCGGCACAGGACTTAGTGCAGTTTCAGGGATAGGGTCCGATTATACAGGTGCCCACGCAGGTGGCGGGACCCATGGCACCTCCATAGATAGTGCCCATGGCCAGATTTAGAGATGCCCTAGGAGAGGCATGGTATTACTAGGATCATTTGTTAGCTGTTGGGATAGAAGTGCCCTCCTATGCCGAGTATAGAGCACATCAAGACTCCAGTGATGGGACCATATCCTGCACTCACAATGTGGAGAGTATAGGGGGCTGTTGAGCCCATGGACAAGGTCGTGGTGAGGCCACCAATGCGTAGAGGCTAGCCCTAGGTGAGGGGCCATCATCACGAGGTGAGGTAGGTGACGGGCCCTAGACAGGTGTGGTAGAGAGGTCTGGAGAGACACAGGCACAGGGAGCATTTCCTAACATTAGATGGGGAGATGATTGACCTGTTGTGGACCGGCCTACGTGCCGAGTCATTTTTGTATGTATGATATATGAGACCAGCTTGCGTGCTGAAGAGATTGTGTATTTGTTATTGTGTTGTACATGATACCAGCCTACAAGCCGAATATATTTTTATATTGAATCATTCATTCTTTTTGTATATATGAGACCATCCTGCGTGCCGATGACATTTTGTATTGTATATCGGCCTACGTGCCGACATTTTTTAGATGATGGCCATGATGAGACAGGCATGTATTTTGAGATACATTGTTATTGATTTATATGATGAAATTCATGGTATTTGGTGATGTGTTAATGTGTTGATGAGATATTTGTTTATGGTTTGTGTTAGATGAGATATGGATTTGTTACTTTGTATTAGATGAGCTATGGGTTTGTTGGTTTGATATGGATGGAAATTAGGTAAGTTAGGCATGATGAAGTCAGGTTAGTTAGGCATGGTTGAGTTAGGTTTGTTAGGCATGGTTGAGTTAGGTTTGTTAGGCATGGTTGAGTTAGGTTTGGCTAGGCATGGATTGAATCAGGTGATAGGCATGGATTGAGTCATACCACCAAGGCTGAGAGTTATACCACCAAGGCCAGGGTATCCAAACTTAGCCACCATCACCGTTCAAAGAGACGCCCTATAGGGGTAGGTGGCTACTTTGGTGATGCAGCTTGGGATCATGCAGGGGAAGCTTACAAGTTTAGAGGCATAGATTGCCATCTTACATGCCCAGATAGTGACGCTGCAGGCTCAGGAAGGGTAGGGATAGGTACCTATGTAGGTAGAGGTAGGGAGAGATGGAGATTGAGGGGAGGTAGGTAGAGATGGTGGGGAGAGAGCCACTCGACAGGCGTAGGTGCAGGCTTTATAGAGCCAGTTGGCCATAGCACAGGGACAAGTGACGGGTCTGTAGGGCTAGCTGACAATAGTACAGGCATAGATTACTACCCTGCAGACCCAGATATAGGCACAAGCACAGAATCCATGGACGACTCAGGATCAAATACCAACATAGGACTTAGTGCAGGTTCAAGGATAGGGTCCAATTATACAGGTGCCCATGCAGGTAGCGGGACCCATGGCACCTCTATAGATAGTGCCCATGGCCAGTTTCAGAGATTCCCTAAGAGAGACATGGTATTACTAGGATCATTTGTTAGTTGTCAGGCTAGAAGTTCCCTCCTATGCCGAGTATAGAGCACAACAAGACTCTAGTGAGAGGACCATATCCCGCACTCACAATGTGGAGAGTACAGGGGGTGGTGAGCCCATGGACAGGGTCATGGTAAGGCCACAAGTGCACAAAGGCCATCCCCAGGTGAGTGGCCATCATCACGAGGTGAGAAAGGTGTTGGGCCCTAGACAGGTGCGACAGAGGGGTCTGGAGAGACACAGGCACAGGGAGCATTTCCCAACATCAGATGGGGAGATGATTGACCTGCTGTGGACTGGCCTACGTGCCAAGTCATTATTGTATGTATGATATATGAGACCAGCCTACGTGCTGAAGAGATTGTGTATTTATTATTGTGTTGTACATGATACTAGCCTATGAGCCAAAGATATTTTTATATTGAATCATTCATTTTTTTTGTGTATATGAGACCAGCTTGCGTTTCGATGACATTTTGTATTGTATATCGGCTTGTGTGCCAACATTTTTGAGATGATGGCCATGATGAGATAGGCATGTATTTTGAGATACATTGTTATTGATTTATATGAT
The DNA here is from genome assembly GCA_019776745.2 of Taxus chinensis. Taxonomy (NCBI): domain Eukaryota; kingdom Viridiplantae; phylum Streptophyta; class Pinopsida; order Cupressales; family Taxaceae; genus Taxus; species Taxus chinensis. The sequence continues at coordinate 562,630,653 of CM034156.1, forward strand.
GAGATTAATGGTATTTGGTGATGTGTTAATGTGTTGATGAGATATTGGTTTATGGCTTGTGTTAGATGAGATATGGATTTGTTACTTTGTATTAGATGAGATATGGGTTTGTTGGTTTGATATAGATGGAAATTAGGTAAGTTAGGCATGACGGAGTCAAGTAATTTAAAGCATGGATCGAGTCAGGTTAGGTAGGCATGGTTGAGTTAGGTTTGTTAGGCATGGTTGAGTTAGGTTTGTTAGGCATGGATTGAGTCAAGTTGGTTTAGGCATGGATCTAGTTAGGTTATAGGCATGGATCGAGTTAGGTTATAGGCATGGTTAAGTTAGGTTAGTTTAGGCATGGTGGAGTCAAGTTGGTTTAGGCATGGTTGAGTTAGGTTTGGCTAGGCATAGATTGAATCAGGTGATAGGCATGGATTGAGTTAGGTTGGTTTAGGCATGGTGGAGTCAGGTTGGTTTAGGCATGGTGGAGTCAGGTTGGTCTAGGCATGGATGTTAATTTCAGTATTTTGATGACAAATGGCAATATAAAGGCATGAGATGGTGAAAAATGTGAAAATTTTTGGTTATGTATGAAAATGTGAAATAATATAAGTGGTAAAATTTATGTGGTATATGGGTTAGATGTCGAGCTTTTTGATATGAACAGGAAATCAGGTAAAGGGAGGGAAAATGGTTAGGGTAAAGAGTGGCTGAGCTAACCTTCCAGGGCCCCATGCCCTGGAAGTGCTGCCTACATTGTCATGGTCAAAAGGGACCTCAGACTGATGTAGTTCTCTCATAAGCTAGAAAATAATATGAGAAGATTGAAGAATAGGTAGTGCAATTGATAGTTAAAGTTGAGTCGAGGTCATAGGTATGATCAGGTCAAGGTCGATTAGGTTGGGTGGAGGATAGGTAGATAGGTAAAGGTTATTTTAGGTTGATAGGTATTATGGATTCGATGTCATAGGTATAATTAGGTCAAGGTCGATTAGGTTAGGTGGAATATAGGTAGATAGGTATGGGTGATTTTAGGTCGATATGTTGTGTTGATTCCAGGTCATGGGTATGATTAGGTCAAGGTCAATTAGGTTATGTGGAATATAGGTAGATAGGTATGGGTGATTTTAGGTCGATAGGTAGTTTTGACTCCAGGCCATAGGTATGATTAGGTCAAGGTTGATTAGGTTAGGTGGAATGTAGGTAGATAGGTATGGGTTATTTTAGGGTCGATACGTAGTGTTGATTCCAAACCATAGGTATGATTAGGTCAAGCTCGATTAGGTTAGGTGGAATATAGGTAGATATGTATGGGTGATTTTTAGGTTGATAGGTAGTGTTAAGGGTCTAGTCCTATATAGGAAGATCAAAAGGTAATGAAGAAGAGAAACGATAGGAGGAGGCAAGAAAGCCACCTGATTGGAAAGGATCAAATGTATGAAACACATCTATAGATAGGCTAGTGAACGTAAGACCCCTAAAGAAATTACATGATTGATTACTCTAAAGGTGAAGAATAGTCACAGAATCACCAAATGTCATAGGTTTAGCAGGCCCCTTGAGGCAGAAGTGAAAAGACAATGGGTAAGGAGGTGAAGGTAATTGGGTCATAAAATGGGAAATAGAATTCCTTGGGCAATAGAGCCAAGATCACAATAGGCAATTCCATGATGAAAAAGCTTATTTTTATTTTTTATTTTCTTTTTGACTTTTTAGATAGACTGATTGATGTAGGAAGTCTATATGGGAGGAATATAGGTCTCCTTGAGGTCTTTGTGAAGCTGATCGATGCGGGGAGTTTCTGAATTTTGATTTTTGAGAAAATAGTCCTCTTTTTGGAAAGAATATGTAGAGAGTTGTGAGATTTTTATAGCTGTTCTTCGAGGGAGCAGTCTACTTATAGCGACACTTAAAGGTAGAAGATGTCCTTTTGATGGATTCATCTTTTCTTTTCTTTTTTTTCTGGATTTTAAGTCATGGACGAGACTATAAGGAAGCGTTTGGTTCATTTTGAGAAGGCAAGGATGAATGACCATGGGATATCATCTAAAAGAAGATGAAAAGTATCCATGAGAAACATGCCATGTGCAGAGCACTGGTGCACATATTTATGATAAGGAAAAAGGGTGACGGGTAATCACATGATTCTTGTTTAGTCGTTGGAGATGAGGGGTGAAAAAAAAGAAAGGTAAATGGTGTTCAAGGGACGAGTAGGAACTAGATAAATAGTGATGTAGGACTAGAATTCAACAATAGAATGGTCGAAGATGTAAGGCATTGAGGGGCTCAGGTTCGGGCTTACCATCAATTGAAAACAAGTGATAAGCACCTGATCCATAGTCATGGGTCATGATGTATGGTCCAAGCCAATTAGGAGAAAATTTGCCACGTTTGATTTTTTTGCTTTGGTTACGTGTTGATTTTCCTTGAGGATGAGATCACAAAACTTGAAGGTGTGCTCATGGACACATTTATCATAGGCATGCTTGATACATTTTTGGTAGACTTGGAGATGGTCGAGGGCATGAAGATGACATTCATCTAATAACTCAAGTTGTGTTAAATGGTCTTGGTGAAAGTCATCATCAGTGAGCATAAATTGAAGGGAGATATGGAGAGACAGGAATTGCACTGTGAGAGGCAAAACAACCTCGGTACCGTAGACCAGAGAAAAGGGAGTGGCAACGATGGAGGTGTGAATACTTGTACGGTATGCCCAAAGAGCGAAAGGAATGTGCGTATGCCAATCCTTCCCAGTATCATTAACCACTTTCATGAGAATTTTGTTAAGGGTTTTGTTGGTGGATTCAGCTTGGCCATTGGTTTGTGGGTAATATGGAGAGGAGAAGCTAAGCTGGATGCCAAAGGCGTCGCAAAGCTTCTGTAGAGTTTTGTTTTTGAATTTTTTTCCATTATCAGTGATAAGGTGGTGTGGAACACTGAAGCAACAAATAATGTGATGAGTGATGAACTCACATATTTTCTCAGCTTTTGTGGAGATGATGGGTACAGATTCAACCCATTTGGTGTAGTATTCAGTAGCGGTGATGATCCATTGATGTCTTAGGGAAGAGTTAGGATTAATCTCTCCGACAAGATCCAAACCCCACTGAGAGAAGGGGCAAAGGTCACGAGTGACCTTTAAGGCATGACTAGGTGTGTGATGAAGGTTGACATGTTGTTGGCATTTTACACAACGCTTAACGTAGTTGTAACAATCATGGTTGAGGGTCGGCCAGTAATAGCTTAGGTTGAAGAATGCGTTTAGCAACAACAAGGCCACTAAATTGTCCTCCGCATATGCCATCGTGAACTTCTTTAATGGTATAGGGGATTTCAAAGCTGGTGAGGAATCTTAAGAGAATACCGTCAAACCCTCATTTATAGAGAAGGACACCCATGATGACATAACGAGAGGCCTTTTTGAGAAAGGCACATTGTCCATTACGTGTGAGATTAGGAGGTAATATAGAAAGGGAAAGGTAGTCTAGAAGCTGCTTATACCAAAGGTCTTGTGTTTTTAGGGAGGTTTGTTCAGATGAGGTTGACATAATAAGATTTATAAGAAGGTCTCGGTATGAATTTTATGGTAACAAAGATGTCTAAATCAGAAAGTGAAGCAAGTATTTGGGAAGCGAGGAAGGCCATGGTATCGACAAATTTATTGGTGGATCGCGGAATGGTTTGAATTTTATAGCGGTCAAAGGTAGTCAACATGATGCCAACATAACATTTGTAATATTGAAGTATTTCATTATGACATTGAATAAACACCATTCACTTAGTTTACTACTAGTTGAGAATCACCAGAGATATTAATGGATCTGACATCTAAGGCATAGGCAGTCATGAGACCCAATACGAGTGCTTCGTATGTGGCGATATTGTTAGTGCACTTGAAGTCGAGTTTGAATGATAAGGGCATGAGTTCACCATCAAGAGGAATGAGGATAATGTCTACACCACCCCCTCCTCTGACATTTGGAACCGTCGAAGAATAAGGTCATGTGGTAAGGGTCATCATCCAAAGAGAGGTTAGAAATGGATTCTTCAGAGAAATCAAAGTTCAAAGATTGATTCCCAGAAAGAGGTGCATCAATGAGTTTGGTCCGCAATGGCTTGGCCCTTGATATATTTTTGGTGGATGAATTCGAGGTCTAGGTCAGCAAGAAGCATGAGCCAACATGCAGAACATTGATTTTGGTAAGGTTTAGCATACATGAACTGTAAGGGGTCAGTGTTGGTCACAACATAGGTTTTGTGGTTGAGTAGGTAATGGCGAAGTTTGGTGACAACAAAAACTAAGGCTAAGAAAAGTTTTTCAGGGTGAGAGTATTGGATTTCGTAGTCCAGAAGGGTATGGCTTATATATAAACTACCTCCTCCCTATGTTTTTCATCATGATGAGTAAGCATAGCCCCTAAGGAGTCATCAGTAGCATAGATGTATAGATGGAAGGGTTGGTCATATTTAGGTGGAATGAGTATGGGTGGTTGGAGAAGGTATTGTTTTAATGCCTCGAAAGTGTTGTGGTAGTTGTCATCCCATTTGAAAGAGACATCCTTTTTGAGAAGGTGATGAAATGGTTGACACTGATAAAATAATTGTGAAATGAAATGGCGAATGCAATGTAATTTACCTTACAGGTTAAGGAGTTGTTTAAGGTTAGTGGGCGGATGCATTTTGAGGATGGCCTTAACTTGAGCAGGGTCAACTTATATTCCACGTAAGGAAATGATAAATCCCAGGAGCTTTCCTGAGAGAACGGTGAAGATGCACTTTTTAGGTTGAAGGCGAACACAATACTTAATGAGGCATTCAAATAAGGTTCCAAGGATGGTGAGGTGCTCGGCATGAAATTTAGATTTGGCCAAGAGATCATCCACGTAATCTTCCAATATGTGATGCATGATATCATGGAAGATGTAAGTCATATCATGCTGATAGGTGGCACCAACATTTTTAAGGCCGAAAGGCATGACTCGATAGCAGAAGGTCCCCCAAGGGGTAATGAATGTGGTTTTGTGTTGATCCTCTGGGGCGAGCAAGATTTGGTTATAACCTGAGAAACGACCATAAGTGATAGCATCTCATGGCCAGTGGTAAGGTCAACCAACTGGTCAATACCAAGCAGAGGAAAATCGTCTTTTGGGTAGGAAAGGTTGAGATCACGAAAATCGGTGAAAATGTGAAGTCCCCCTATCGCCTTAGTGATAGGAATGATGTTAGAAATCCATTGGGGGTAATCGATGGGTAGGATGAAGGAAACTAAGAGAAGGTGTTGAAGTTATTCTTTGACAAGAAGATCAATACAAGGGTGCATTTTCCTCAACTTTTGTTTTACGGGTTTGGCATCAGGAATGGTTACAATATTATGGACCACGATAGTGGGATCAATGCCAAGCATGTCAGCATAGGACCAAGTGAAAGCATGGCTATGATTTTTAAGAAAATAAGTTAGGGATTCTTGTTCAGCAGTATCTAGAGATTGGCCAATCTTGAAAATGTGGGGGTCATCCTGAGTGTGGATGTTGACTTCGGTAGTCGATTCTTTCAACATTGTTTGCATCTCAAAAGGTAACGACCGGTGAATATAAGAGTCTTCAACACCAAGGTAGGTGAGTATGGATTCATCATCCTGACATTGAATGACATTAATAGAAGGAGTATCGTCCCCTATCATATCAGGATACAAGAAAGGAAGAGAGGAAGGATCCTCGCCATTGCAGTGATAGGTAAAAAGCCCCAAGGAAATGGTATTTATGGAAAAAAAAGGTAGGAGGGATATATTCAGGATCCATCAACTCCATTGGTGAAGGTGGTGAAGGTGGGGTAGGTGAATAAGGTGGAGAGGGATCAATGTCTTAAATGAGTTCAATACAGGGCTTTTTGGTAGGTAGTTTGGTAAAACTTATTCCACTACGATCATTGTGTTTACGTGTGGTACATGAAATAACATTGCGAAGACCTTTCTCATAAAGGCCAAAGCTGAAACCCTTCTCAGGAACAGCGGTGTAGGAAAGTGTGAGTAAATCGGTGGTTGGTAAGTGACTGAAGGTCAGCCAAAAAAGGTCAGGTTTGTGATGGTGGTTCAGGTGTATAAGTGGAAATATCAAGTCCCCCATAGGTAAGATGGGTACGGAGGTGGGAAGGACCATAAAGGAGATGCTCGCCTATGTAGTGATCATAGTGAGGATGTTGGTGAAGGTTTCCATACTCTTGTGGAGTAACGAATGGATTGAAATTATACAGACGATACTCCCCCATAGTGAGGCATTGAAAAACACCTTCCAAGGGATCAGTGGTTGATATATTGGTGGCTGAAATGGAGGACGCATTAGAAGTTAGATCAACAAAGGTGTCAGTTAGTTGGGAAGCTGATGTGTGACTTGTGGAAACAATAGTAGCTGTGGAAATAGAAGATTTGGGCGAAGGTGAGGTGGGAATAGTGTTGGTGGACGGGGTCATGGGTGAATTAGATGTATGCAGGGAGGTAGACGCCATTAACAGGTACAAGGACATCATTGGGCCGATAAATCATGTTACAGGTTTTGAAAGGTGATGGGTCAGCTGGAATGGTATAGGAACATCATTCATGTTCAAACTTTACACATCGGTGGAAAGTAGAAGGAACACAACCCATGGCATGAATCCAGGGTCTTCCTGAGTAACAAATTGTATTGAAACTACCCTTCCAACATGTAGAATAGCTCAGGAATAGTACGGGGACCCCACACGAATGTGGAGGATGATAGTGTCGAGTGTAGAGGTGATATCATCATTGAGTGAATGCAACATGACTAGATGTTTATGCATGCAGTTGTTGGGTGTGCACATTTGTTTGAATGTGTGAGAGGAGATGATGTTAATACTAGTGCCCCCATAGATCATAACATGTCGGATGTGTATATTATCGATATGGATGGAGATGAAAAGTGTAGGATTTGGGTCATCAGTTTGGTGGGGGACAATTTCATCATCCGAGAAACTAAGGATAACAACTTGGTGAACAAGTGGAGGTGATTAGGTAGATGGAAAATTTGGTAAGAGAAGTGACATGATGAGGTGTGATAATTGATGCTACAGGTGTGGGGTCATTAGGTAAAACCTTAATAGATTGAAGGACCTCCATGAGAGCTTGACGATGTGAATCTGAGGTTTGGATGAGGTCGTATAAGGACAATTTAAGGGGATATTGATTTAATTGTTTGAGCATGGTGCAATGTGTGATGCCATTAGAAATGGGGTATGTGGGGCTGCAAATAGTTATTTTAGGTATGGGTATAGATGGTATGTTGGGTATAGGATTGGTTGGTGGGTCAGTTGCCTTTTCTTTTCCCTTCTGTGCACGTGTAGTGATGTGTACCATGTTGATTTGAGGGAAGTTGGAAAATGGAGAAGGTGTAGGGTAAGTGGTATAACAACATGAAGGGAAAAAACCTACTGGAGGATAAAATCCTTATGAGGTTAGTTGGGTACAATGACATTTAGGTGGAGGTGTGCTAAGTTATCTTATGTGAACCATGTTAATCTCAAATTTTGGAGGTGGCTCTATGAGTTGTGAGGGTGGAGGTTGTGGTATAGGTGTAGGAGGAAGATGTGAAGAAGGTGGTTAGGGTAAAATCGGTTCATCATCCAGGAGGTCATCATCATCAAAATTGGGGTCAGAAGGACATAATTGAATGAGGGCATCCTTTAGACCCTTACAGTTCTCAACATCATGTCTTGGCACATGATGGTAAGCGTAAATTTTAGTATCATCAAACCCTTCTGGTTTAGGGTTTAAGAGGTTCGTAAGGTCTAAGAGGAGGGAGGGTTATAGCAGATCTTTCCAGGAGGTTAGCTAAGATGGTGGCAAACAATCCAACCAGTAGATCACAATGTGAAGTAAAAGTAGGTTTGGTTGGAAGATTGGGTAGTTGTGGTGGTAGTTGGGGTGATGCAATCTTGGATTTGGGTTGTACTTTCTTTAGTGTAGGTGAAGAAATAGAAAGAGGGGTAGGTTTAACCACCTCTTTGAAAATTAACAGTTTTTATTTAATTTTTGGTTCTTTTTCTGAGGTAGAGGTGTAGGGGGATCACGTGATGTAGATGGCAAGGTAGATGGTGGGAGAGGACAAGTGACCCAAGGAGACAACTGAGGTGCAGTGGTAGGTGTTGGTTGAGGGCGAGAGGGAGGTACAGGTGAGGTCGAAGAAAATGTCATAGGTAGTGAAGGAGGTATAGAAGGTAATGGTGGTATAGGAGGAAAAGAAGTTATAGATCATGATGAAGGATGAAAGGATCGCCTAGGTAGAGCTGTAGGCTATGGTAAAGGGGTCAAGGGAATTTTAGGTTAACCCCTAGAGAGAGTAGATTTTTTTAAGGTAAAGGGATGAGGTTCCCAAGATGGATGGTAAGGGTGAAGGTGATAAAGGTGTAGTTGGTGAGGTTGGTACATGTGGATTAGAAGGTTGGGATTTTCATTTAGGTTGAGGGATTTGCTCCATAGTTATATGGGAAGATGTTGTCAAGTGTATCCTGACAGGAAGATGTGCAAGGTTTGATGTGGGTGTGACCCCTAGAACACTAGTGGGTTTAGATACAAGAGATGGTGTTGAAACACGTTGGCTATTAGGTGGAAAGGCAGGTATAGATGAGGATGATGTAGTAGAAGATGTATCAAGAGTTAGGTTCATGTGCGGTTTGGGTTGTTGAAACTTATTTGGATAAATGGTAGAGGTGTCAGTGGAAGATGATTGAGACCGGGAGTAAGAGATAACCCCAAAGTGAAGCCCTATTAACATAGTCTAGGCGGTCAGCCAAACATGAGAATGACACTGTGGTAGATGAGGCAGATGTGGAGTGAGTGGGTATTCCCTTAAAATTTGTCTAAGACACATGGAATTCACTGGATTTGGCCTCTGTAGGTATCAGAGTAAAAAATTAGGTCTACAGGATCTTGGGTAGATGACAAAGAATGGTCACCGAGCGAGTAACAAGAAATCTATTGGATCCTGAATAGATGGAGAATATGATGGGTATTCCTCTGTGGGTGGAGGAGGTACATTTGGTAGTGGTTCACTGGGTAGGGAAGATGAAGGGGAAATGATATTAGTGCTAATGAGAGACTCCTCCATAGGTGTACAGGGAGGTGAAGGGCTTTCCTCTATGGGTAGAGGAACGGATAAAGTAGGAACCTGTGTGGGTAGAGGATTTTGGGCTAGGATTTCCTCAATGGAAGGAATAGGAGATATTTGGGAAATAGGTGGTAAGTCAGTAAAGATAGCATATACCTCTCGTGAGGCATCAATAGTTTGATCATTATATGGGGAATGGTTAGGGAATGGTTTCTTTAATATATGAAGGTCTTGATTGGCAGGTGCATTGGGGTTATCGAGGACTAACTCGACACTCTCGAGCATTCCCTGAATTTTTTTTTAAAGGTTATATAGTTGTTGTCACTGTGACCATTTACATGGTGATAGTTACAGTAGTCATTTTCCTTTTACCAACCTAGTATGGGGCGAGAGGGGTCAAAACCAGTATGTGGTTTGATAAGAGGAAGGGTGATCGCATTAGCTTTAATAAGCTTTTCTAAAACAGATGAATATGGTTCCCCAATTGAGGTGTATTTCTTTTTTTCGTGTCTAAATTGGAAGGTTTGGACTGGTGACATATTGGATGAAGGTTTATCATGATTGGATGGATGGGAAGGGCCAGCCTTAAGTACCACTACATTGGCCATTCCCTTGGCTTTGGAATAACTCATTTAAGGTTTTGAGGAAGAGGAAGTATCGTGTGATTTAAACAAGTTCTTATTTCGTAATTGTATCTTCTTCTCTTCGATGGCGTGAATTTCAAGCTTACATGCCATGGTGAAAGCCTCATTAAATGTCTGGAAGGTTTACACCTTTAAGGTAGGTGAGATATGTTGAGCACATGCTTGTGTGAAGAGCTCTATGAGTTCAGTTTTTGGTAATTGGAAAGTGAGTTGGTTGATTAGGCTACGCCAATGAGTGACAAAATCTATGATAGATTCATTTTCATATTCACATGTGGAGTAAATATTAGTCATGGTAACATTCTTGATGACGTTAATCGAAAAATGATCCAAGAAGGCTTGGAATATTTCGCTGAATGAGAAGATGGAATGTCTAGGTAATCCACTATACCAGTCCAATGCTGGACTAGTTAGGGACATGGGAAAGGTTCACAAAAGCAAAGCATCATCATGGGCAATTAAGTAACACCCATGTTTGAAAGATCAAAAATGCTGATGCATGTCTTCCTTACTGTTAAAGTGGTTAAACTTAGGCATCTCCTAGTGTACGGCATATGGGCGAATGGGAATGGATGGGTTAATAAGATCATTACAAATCTTGTCATAGGTGAGAGAATTACGAGAGCCAGAAAAAGATGCTTCTAATGTTTGCATCTTGTCCATCATTAACTTGATAAATTCATTGTTACATTGTGAAGATTGGGTACCCTCGGAGTGAAAGGAGATTTTTGTTGGATATATGAACAATACGACATTCTAGAGTATGGTGGTGTCGAATAAGGAGGTGGGAATTGAGAGATAGACATAGAGGGTATATACCCAAACTTAATGACTGATGAAACAGGAGGTGACTGGTAGTAGGTATGTGAGGGTGGGACACTCATGGTGACCTTGGTAAATATGGGAGTTAAAGATTGGGGAGTAGAAAGGACAACATTTTGAAATGGGGTAGAGATTACCGACACCAAAGTTGGTAGTGCTACGAGTGGTATATATGAGATAATAGGTGTGGATGATGCTATGTTTTGGGTGGTGGATGAAGTTATGGTGGAGACTGTAGGTGCTATAGAGGTAGTGGGTGCAGTGGTCAAAGCTAGCATGGGACCTAGCTACAACACAACTAGGGATAAAATGGGTGAGGTCATTGTGGTAGGAGGTGAAGCTGAGGCAGAAGTGATCATTAGGCATGGAGATAAGGATATGGGAATTCTATAGATCAATTGACTCGAGGCATCTCGAGTGGAGGCATGGGTGAGGTAGTGGCTCAAAGAAGTAGGATTCTGATCTAGGAGTCGTACGAACTCCGTGTCACATGTAGGAATGGTGATAGGTTGATTAGGATCCATAGATGATGAGATGGAAGGTGGCGAAGGACTAGGTTATGAAGGGCTAGGTGGGAGTGGTAGTCAACTAGTGTGAAATATGAGGGTGCTTGCCTTACTACGGGTTAGTACCATGTGGATAAGAACTGATTTGGTAAGACTGTATTATGTTTGAATGAAACAGAACACAACAGAACTAGGAAAATAGTCAATGGTGAATGAATTAGGTCGGCTGGTGAGCTATAAAATAGCATAGGGCGACCAACGTCGGTTTAAGTAAACTAATGCTGGTTAGGCTTAACCGGTGCCAGCCACTATGAAAAACCAAGAGTCTGTTAAATGATAGTCCCAGAGTGAAAATTTTTATAGAGGATGAGACGTGAGGTGACTGTGATTGAAGTAACAAAAATATGGAAGGTGATAGGAGCCTTTTACAACTTAGAAAGTGAAATAGGTGTGTTTTGGATAGGTATCCAAGAAGACTTCAGACCGACGTTGGTTGGGTTAAACCGATGCCGGTTAAAGGTAACCGTAGCCGGCTAAAGGTAACCGTAGCCAGTTACTATGAAATTGAAACATAGAATAAGAAATATGGTTGTAATTTAAAAATTTGGTGTTGAATTAAACCCAGAAGTCTGAGAATGATGTAGATGTGGTCCAGGCACACTCAGAAGAAGTCAGAATACACCGACTATGATTGGGAGTGTGCAAGGAAAGACAAAAATAATGATCAAAAGCTCTCACCTCAAAACACAAATCAAGCAGAACACTAAGAAAGAACGTTCCTAGAGTGCCTATTCTATTACGTTTGTTCAGCTTATGATATTTGTATGGACTGACTGTTATGAACAGAACAATAGAATTTCTTGGTGAGGAAGGCTTCCTACGAAGAAATAATTATAAAGGGTGAGGTTTCAGGAATGTTATGGTGGGGGTGGGCTTCACTCTGAAGTATGACTTGACAGAGTAGTGAGCTGGGTGCCCACTGTACTATGATTTTGTGATCACCTACAACTTCTTCTAGGTAGGATGTTGTTTAAGAATGTATGTATTTTGAATTTTTTTGTGGTTTGGTAAGACTTAGATAAAGAGAAAAGTATAGAAGTTATTTTCTATGATTCGTTTGTCAACCATCAGCTGGTCATGACCTCTAGCATATAGGTTGCCCTCAATTAATGTGAGCTAATGCAACAAATCAAAATGGAATGCACTTGTTTTAAACCCAAATCGAAAGTATGATATTTGATGACAACAATAGATGAATGGGAAGAGGGATGCTCTTTCACTTGAATGCAGAAAACAAGAATAAGAAGGTTCATTTTAAATACACCAAAAGAAATATGTCTTTCAGAGAAAATAGAAAGAAGAGAATGTTACCAAGGAAAAAGTGTTAAATGTGAATGTTATTACAAGGGAAACAAACACACACATTTTTTCACCTAGGAATGAAGAAAGATGCAAGGAACCCCAACTGGCTCCACCGGGCGTGCCAAAATGTTTCACCTAATTTCTTAGTTTTTTGAGAAGTACTTTATGAAACAGATAAGGTAAAGGTGGTAAGAGGAATATCTGGTTTGATATGGTTGAAGGTTGTATGCGCGCATATCTGAATTCTATATCAAAGTGATTGTGAGGCCTTCCTTTTGGCTAGGAGGAACTACCTGTATAAGAACCAAAACAAGACCACCAAAGAGAGTTAAACAATATATGTAGTGGACTACCTAGCATGTGCTAGATCCTGGAAGTGCAGTACTTCCTAGATGGTTGTTAATCCATTATTTCAAAACAATTCAATGCTGAAAATAAAGCAAATATTGTCCTACTGTAGTTTAGTATAATTTAGGCATCTCATAGAAACCGCAATAAGCTAGATCTAATCTAACAGGAGAGGCTGGAAGGAGATCCAAAGGTCAAGTAGGTTGGTTATAGGTGAATCTAAGCTAATAGGCTAGGTTAGATATAGATCTAAAGGTCAAATAGGTGTTTAGGTAAGTATAGGCTAGGAACAATGAGGTCAGGTTGAATGTGAGTCATAAACAATTTGCTTTTTTGGCTGAGATCAGGGAAAACAGAGATCGACCACAGTTCTACAAAACCAATGACGGTATTACCGTAACTGGTGACAGTTAGAGAGAACCGATGACGGTCAGGTAGGGAATTGGTAAAATCACACAGTCTGAGTTTTGGGAGTTTTGGGGCAAAATTGGAGTTGGAGGAAGGTAGGGATTGATCAAAAAGGGGGTGTAAATATGTTGCGAAGGTCTTAGAGTATTGAAGAGGTCAAATAGATAATTGGGAAAGGTATTAAGATGATAGGGTTTGCAAGGTGGCTAAAACTAGAGAGAGGGAATGGAAGAAGGGTGAAGGATTAAGTTCCTTTACCAAAAGTATTATAGATGTTGATAAGAAGATGAAATAGGTTGGAGGATACTTACTCTTCTTTGAGGTATGGCTCTAAAGATTGATGAAGAGGTTACTATGTTGGAGAATGCTGGGTAGAACTTTTCACTATTGTTTCAGTGTATTTGGTTTCCTTTGTTGATCTCCAATTAGTCTCCATCTTGTTGTTGCGCTTGTAGAGATTGAAATCGCGATAAGAAGCTTCAAATCAATAATGAACAACCAATCATCAACAACTTGTATTAGAAAGCTATAGATGGGGCTAAATAGGCCATTTGGTCCATCTTGGTATAACCGGCATCGGTTTAGGGGAACTGACATCAGTTTAGGGTAAACTGATGTTGGTTTGGGCGAGATATCTCAGGTTGTTCAAAAATTACCTAGGAAGTTGTTCCACCATTTCATAAGGGTCTCTTCTTTTTCTTAGAATGAAAACTGACCTTAGGAGGATTTTAATGTGAGGTGAGGGAATAGGTCTAATGTTAGGTTGTATTTAGGCCATTGGTTTAAGGTTTAGGTTAATAGGTCAAATGATGGGGGTGGTTAGGTGAAGTGTATTTAATAAAATCAATTATATTAAATAGGTGTGTGACAATGATGAATTAATTTAATGTAAATAATTAAACTTATGTGTGTGTGGGTAAAAGGTCATTAACTTAATTAAAATAATTAAATTAATATGTATTTAGATAAATGGCATTAATTTAATTAAAGTTATTAAATTAAAATGTGTGGGGTGCAAGAGGTAGGTGCTAGGGTGTTAAGGATGAGAAAGTGATTATATGGTTGTGGTAGGGGACCAAGGTGATTACGACATGATTTCAGTGTCTACACCAAAATACAAAGAAGATAAAATGTCTTGTTGCTCTATGCTTTCATTTTCCATATCATCATGAGGAATAACTGTTGCTACACTAAATGTTTTCTCAATACTTCCATCCCATGTGTCATTTTCAAAAAATTGTACATGTCTACTGATTATGACCTTTATGGTAACTGGAATGAACAACATGTAAGATTTTATATTCTCTGAATGTCCAATAAATATGCATTTTTCTCCTTTGTTGTCTAATTTATTCCTTATCTCATGAGGCAAATCCATATCCCACATAACCAAAAACTATAAAATGAGAAACATTTTGTTTCCTCGTAGTCCAAGCTTATTGAGGAACCATGTTTTGAACAATTTTTGTTTGAAACCTATTTATAATGTAAACAGAAGTTGCTACTACTTCTACCTAGTACTCATTTGAAAAAGGTTTTTCCTTTATCATACTTCTCGTCATCTCTATAATGGTTCTATTCTTTCTCTCTACCACACCATTCTATTGTGGTGTATACCTGGTAGTAAACTACTTGTGTATACCATGATATTTACAAAAATTCAGAAAAGCATTGGAAAAATACTCACCTCCTTTGTTTGTCCTCAGAAATTTGATGTAGTACCCACTTTTCTTCTCCACTAAAGCCTTGAACTGCTAAAATATATCAAAATCATCTCATTTGTCTCTCAAAAATTACACCCATGTTTTCCTTTTATATTCATCAATGAATGTCATAAAATATGAGCAACCTCCAATAGAATTTGTTTTCATCAGTCCACATAAATCTATGTGAACAATATCTAGTGGTGCACTTGTTCTTTTTGTTTTGCCAACTGGAAAGCGACTATCTATGTTGCTTCCCTGAAATACAACCTTCACAAATTCTATCTGGTTTATGTATCAAAGGAAAAACTTTCACCATATTCTTTCTATGTGTAACAAATTCAAACCACCAAATTTTAAGTTAGCCCAAACCTGAGATGCCATAGTCACAATTCATCTTTTTCAATTGACTGAAAAGATGATTCAATCTCCTTTAGCTCTGGACTGATCTGTATTATGAGCTCCAGATGTGGCTAGTATAATATTCAAAGGAATTTTTTTTTATTTTTTTTATCATCTTCCACTTTAGTAAACACCTGGTTACTGTGGAGCTTTATCCATGATCACACATTCATTGTCTTCAATGTAAACTATCTATATCCATTTTGTACTAATTGAGCAATGCTGATAAGATTGTGCTTCAAATTTGCAACATAATAAACATCCTAACATAATCTTTTGCTCCCCCTTTTTTGTTAGAATGTTGATTGTTCATTTTCCTTTTATAGTCATTGTATTATTATTCCCAAGGGTAAACTTCTGTCTTTACTAACTCATCCAAATTAGAAAATAAATTTAAGTTACCTAACATGTGGTTACTGCATCCAGAATCCAAATACCATACATCACTAGGACTCTCTTGGGATAGATTACACTCAATAAGCAATGATTTGAAAATATTTGTGCATGCAATAAACATGGATCTTGGAGTAGAAATTCCTAACCTGATTTTGACTCTACTTGTTTTGATCATACTTACGTTTTTTTGCATTTAAAATCATATTGCCCATATCTCTTGCAATAGTGGCACTGCACAAATGTGATTTATCCTGTCTCTGACCTGAAAAAATGATTATGATTGTGCTCTTGAATATGTCCTCCTTCCACTTGAGTTTGATGTAATTCGTACTACATCCTCTAGATGAGCTTCTTCCCCTTCATCTAGGGCTGAAATTTCTTCTTCCTCTTCCACGATTTCCTGATACCTGTGATGAAAAAGCTTGATCTACAACTGCATGTGATCTATTCAACCTATGTTCATGATTTATTAATGATGCATGATATCTCATCAATTGAAAACTTGGACTTATATCCTTAGTTTCTTCAATAGAAACTACTAAAGGATCATAATTGTGTAGGAAAACTTCTAAGACAACTTTTCAATAATCCTTCTGCCCTTAATAGTTTCACTCATAAGATTTGATTTGATTAACTAAACCAACTACAAAAGTAAAGAATGATTCTACAAAATCTGAAATCTTAAATTGACATATTGATTTCAAAATCGCTATGATTTCTAAATGAAATGCATGATGGCAATTTAATATCATGTTTGAGGTACCTTAAGACAGAACTTGGAGAGTTCTGCCCTATATTATGAAGACTGGATTATATGCCGCCATTTTTTGGGTAGTTCCAGAGTAGATTTCATGAGATGGACCTGATGAATGAAGGAATTACATTTTGGATTTGGGAGGAAATGAAAGATGTCCTATCAAAAGAGGATCTAATAATTATTTCCAATGAGTAGTAAAATGTTATATTCTGTTGCATCTATGAGGATTTGATAGGTGAACCATTCTCTACAATTTGTGAAGAACAGGAAATCCTGCTAGAAGATGGATCTGAAGAGTTCCTTCATTGTTAATGACCAATACTCATAATGTCTTTCCTATAAATTGGTTGATGATTTCTATCAGTACCGAGATATAGAAGCTAGGGACCTGTTGTCCAATTAAAACCTATTGAAATAATTTTTAGGTCTCTAAAAGTACAGAAAGGGTAGTAAACCTCGTTGAGTTCCTAAAACTATTTTCTAGGTAGCTCAGTTTGAAATAAAGAGAAAAGTTTGTGTGGTTTGTACGTATGGATGTGGAAACTGAGATACAACAAAACATGTGCATATATTATCCACATATTATTGGAGTTCAAATTATTTAGCTACAATGATAATCTATCTTGAGGTGTCTAGGGTGTGATATAGATCATGTTAGGTGAAGAATGGTTCTAGGAAATAGTTAGGCTTTCATGTAACAAGGACCACTGAGCTCTCCTTATAGTAGTGTTATAAAGCACATTTGCATTGGTGATAATACAAATATTACGACCATGTATATTTTTTTTATTTAGATATTTCACTATGTGTAAGGTATTTTCAAGCTTAAAAATAACCTATGCATGGTAATGATGTTTTTGGTCTTGATTAATTAGGTGATGTTGAGACATTTTTCAAAAAAAGTGATTAAAGCATGTGGGTGTGAATTGAGATATGGCCGACCTACATGGGTCCATTTCATGTAATTTATTATCAGTGTGGTGTTATATTTTTCAGTTCTATTGTTCAATGCCATATGCATCCAATACTTGGACCATTTACTTATTATGTGTTTGACAAGAAGAGAAGCATGGTGAAAAGTGCTTTTTCTTAGTTCAATATTCTGAACTATCTTCGCAGCTAGGAGGAAACACATAATCAACTAAGGATAACTTCTCAAATGACAAAAACCAATTCAACTGGAATCCATGAGGAATCCTGAAGATTAGTAGTTTGAAAGACCCAATATGATGAAGCTCCACAGAATGAATGTGTGCAAGGGTTTCATTTTCCAAATTATAGGTCATAAAATAAATCTGAAGATAGAGGGATCTTTGATGGATAAGTCAGCTATTTAAATGGATAGGTTCATGAAGGAGTAATGGATCATGAATTACACTTGTGATCTCCATCAAATGATCCATTTGCAGCACAATCATTCAACTTGCATTTTTCAAGAAGGTTTTATTGTACTCTTTGTGGGATGGGTGACCACCCTCCCAATCTATGTCGTTCTTTTTATAATGAAATAACAATATAAGAGACGTTAAAAAAATGTCCTTTGCAAATATAATGACAACGCTCAATATAAACATTATATATATATACATGAGTCTTTGTTTTTTCTAATATAAGAAATGGTTTTCATGTGGGTTGTTAACCAATCCACGATAAGTATCCCCCAAAATTGGTACATCATTGTATTGGATGTTTGAACAGTCAATCATGTAGTTATGTTCATTTAAAGAATGTTCCTACATCACTTAATAATATCATGTAATGGAAAGTGCTATATGATTGAATGGGTCAATCCTCGTTGAGGATTGTATTTTATAGTAATAATGAAGTAAATGAGAGTACAATGGACCATTTGTATGAATGATTCACACAGACACTCAACACAAAATCAGATTTCCATATGTGATTCCAACAACAGTGTGACTCCCCATTATGCACTATTCTTCAAAATTGGGATTGATATGGCCTCATAATTATAGAGGGAAATTACAAAGTGAGCCAATCCTAACTTGAAATGCAAGTAAACAGAAAAATGATTGAATATAAATATTGGGAAGCATGTGGGGATTTGCTAGTTACAAACTTTATTTTGGTCACATAATGGAAGGGAATACTAACATCTCTAGTGGATTAGTTTCCTAAGGAAAGAGATGAAAACTTCTTCTTGTTAATGTGGTGAAAGATCTCTCTGTCCATGACATCAGTTTTCCAGTTCCAGAATCCCTCACCAAGAACTATTCAACACTATTCCTAGAAATCTATTCTAGCTGATCCCATGGCTAGTCCAGATTCATAATCAATATTTGCACGAAAATTAGCTAAGCCATCATCCTCTTTCATAAGGTCTTGTTAAAAGGTATTAGTTAACTAATCATATCATCTTCAAAGACTTGCATGTATATGTCCATTCACTGTATGATTAACGTTATTGATATAGTCATATCATTCTAGTAGTGTACTTTCTCAAAATGTGGAACACATGATTCTTGGACAATTTGATATTGATTTCTTTTTGCATAAGTTCTAAGATGATTCTAATTTTTGATACATTATGTTTGACAAAACTCTTGTCATCCAAAATGCTTCACATTCTATGAATGTACTAGCTACCACAAACTCTTCTTTTAGTGAAGAGATTGTAAAAATGGTTTTTTTGTTGGAATCCCATGCAAAAAAACCTAAATCAAGGTGGAAATAATTTTGAAATACCATCTTTATATAATCTACATTTCCTAAAAATTTACTATCGGAACAACAAAACAAATTGAATTCATGTAATATGGAATATATAAAGTTTCATGTCCTCTTTTCTAGATACATATCTCAAAGAATTTCCAAACTCTCAAATGTGATTCATTTTGAGACTCAAGAAATGTTAAAATAATGATTTAAACATGCATAATATCAAGTGTTGTGGTCATGAAGTACATCAACATCCAACAAGTCTTGTATACAAGTATAGATCATCA
The DNA here is from genome assembly GCA_019776745.2 of Taxus chinensis. NCBI lineage: Eukaryota > Viridiplantae > Streptophyta > Pinopsida > Cupressales > Taxaceae > Taxus > Taxus chinensis. Next base: position 562,650,071 of record CM034156.1, read on the forward strand.
TTATATTTTGTATCGTTTTACTTAACTTTAATCTAATGGAAACTAATGTCACTTTTATATTTTTTTTACCATCATGAACCTTTATAGAACGTTAATTTCATATTTAGATTGACATATTTAAAAATTTTGTCTTGTAATCAATTGACTTTAGTGTCAAAGAAATACTTCATTAACCATGAATATGTTATTTCAAAATCTCTCTTTATTTCAGAGTTGAAAAGGTTCATTGGATAATTTCTTATGATTTTAAATCATTCACATATAAACTTATACATATTGATAGACAACATACTCACTAATTTTTTTGATGAAGGGATTTCTCAATAGGTATGAGAAAATGCAACAATACCAACTTTTTGGTGCTTACTTGACACTAGTGTAAAGAGATTTCTTTATTTTATGGTTTTTTGTTCTTGACCTTTAAATTCATATTAAGGTGACTACTACACTTAAAATAATTCTTATATAGCTATTAGTGTGAAATCACATCACCCCCAAATGAGTTATGGATCTGCTTTTCTAAGGCTGGGTCATTTGGTGTGATTTGCATAACATTGGATCATTCCCCAAGCTCAAATGGGACTCACAAATGGGAATGATCCTCCAGAGAAGGTTGGTTCCTTCTCCCCCATGATGGATTCATTAGCCAAATAAGTCCCTTCAAATGAAAGGAATTTTTTTTCCAATGATGCCTTCTTCTTCTGCTACTACAAACTCTGATTCGATTTCTTCCATTTTCTCGTCATCAATGGGGCTTTGAGCTGATTGTTCTTTCTCTTCCATGGCTAATTGTGAAACTTCTATTGGATCAACATTTTCTTCAAGTATATTTCCAACATGGGCACTACATTATGAGTAAAAAGGCTACTGATTTTCTTCCATTTGTCTTTGTTCTTCTTCTGCTGCAACAAACTTAGCCTTGACCACCTCTGGTTCCTCAACTTTTACCTCCTTTGTAGGCTTAACCAGCAAAGGAATCTCTATTATCCCAAATCTGAGAGCTAAGATCACTAAGATCTTAACCATTTCTTCTTTTACCAGCTCTTCTTCTTGTTGTCCTTGACTAATTTTTGCAATCTCTTCTTCCCCACATGGAATTTGGAAGGAAAGAGGAGAATTAGGTTGGGATTCAATCATTTGTGCATTTGTTTGTGGTAGTGGGAAGGATGGAACTTATTTTTTCTTTGGAGGGGAAGGTGTTTCTTTTTGATCTTGTGGAGGGGATTTTGATTTGGAAGAGAAGAGGGAAGCAAAGCATAGATGAGATGGAAGACTAGGGGATGGGGGGATGGTTTTCAGTACTGGAGTAGCATTGGAGAAACTTGAAACTTGACATTAAAATTGAGATGGTGATGCTTGAGGAATGGAAAGAGAAATACCAAATGATGGTGTAGAACGTATCCACTGACAAGGGATTTTTCAGCACCAAATTCATAGGCCTCTATCTCTTCAGTCCATTGTGCAAGTTGGGGCAGCAATCAAATCATGAATTCCAACTTCTCCTGAGGGTTATAGTGTCTTAGAAAAGGGCCTTCCCATGGGAAAGGTGTCTTGTAACCAATATTGAATGCCTTCATTACACACATGAGTTTTTTCCCTTGAATGCACCATGACAATCTCAATTTTTTGGATCTTCTCCAACAGACCAGCATCTTGCATTTGATTTTCTTCATTGTTTGCATACCCCTGCTCTTGGAAAGCTCCATAGCCAAACTGATTTTGGAACTACTACTCATAGGGGTAAACATGCTGATTTTGAATTTCCTCAAAATGTTGATTTGAAGGAGTTGTAGAAAGCATTGGAGTTGGAATGTATTTTTGTTTTTGTTGTGAATTCCATGGTGGAAATGAAGTCATGATTACACAAATTCATGGAATGGAAAAGAATGAAAGAGATGAAAATAAGAATAAAATGGAAATGGATGGAAAACAGGTCTGCAACTCAAAGATGGGTTGTAAACTAGATGGATTCACCAGATATGCAAATTGAATCTTCTCATAAGATAGAGATTACAAACAGTACACATCAACCTTGTTGTAATGAATTGAAGACCTCTAAGGTCCCACCGGGCATGCTAGAACTATTATCACTGAATCAAAGCACCCTTATGTTTACACAAGTGAATATACCTGAGCTCACTATGTGATTGGATAACATGAGTACTATCTCTAAGTTATGGGACTTGCTACTTGAGATAGACCTCCAGAGAAAGCTGGTGCTTTCTCCTAAACTACCTGCCATAATTTACTCTAATGTAGGAAAAACTAACTGTCTAAATCTAACTTTCCAAGGGACCAAGGAGAGAGAATGCATAAAAAATGAAATCCTACACTATAGCGGTGATACACCATAGAAAGAGGGAGTGAGGGTAGTTTTCCAATGTGTGAGATACAGAAACAAAGTGCACACTAGAAGGGGTGATAACAGTTTTCCACAATCTAGTAAAATGCATTCACGGCAACATCTCAAACATACACAATGATAATGGATCCCTCCATGAGAATGAATAGACACAATATATATGGAATGAGATTAGAGGGGCAAAGAGAAGGGGAAGAAATAGAACAAGGGAAGATACATCCACGAACTTGTATTTATTGCTTCATTAATATGCACAGTTCAATCTCTTACAAAATAAGGGCCTGGATCACCATGCAAGGAGTCCACTACAAGGGCCTATAGCACATTGGCTTCACAAATAAATTTTGACAGATCTTTTCTACAACAAAAATACCTCCTCCTTTTACAATGATCCCAACACTCTAATTTATAGAAAAATAAGAAGAGAGAGAGAGAGGAAAAATGGAAATCCCAAATTTTTTCCTTCAACTACTTGTAAGAGGTATTAAATGGAGTGAAATGATATTGTTTTTCTTGTAAAAAGGCACCCCATACTATCCCATGACTTATAGCAGTGAAATATGTCAGCCCATGCTTCATTGAATGCATCCAACTACCAAGTAAAACACTATTCTGAACTTGGCTACATTTTCAGGAAAATATCCATTGATCCCTCATCAAATCTAGAATTTCTTGATTTCTGTGTGTCAGGATTAGAAACATGATTCCAACGGTACCAAATTTGTGTGATTTTTTTAGAAATGCAAAAGTTATGGCCTTCTAAGTGTGAGTAGCTATTTTGGGTCTGCCAGGCATTTTTTGTCATTTGACGGGAATAAGCATTAATTGACTGGACCTGAATATGTTTCTTTTATTTTAATATATCTACGCTCATAAAAATTAAGAAATCCATATTTTGTGATGCAGAGGACATTGTGCTTATTCCTGAAAGTCCAATTTTATGAAAATCGAAGCTCAGAGTAAAAATTTATCACTGTTTGATGTTTGGGAGGTCAAACATTGACTTTTTCTCTTCCCTATGGCTATTTCAAAAAAATTAGGTCCACGTGCCCCAGATTTCCCAGACACATTCTTCCGCATCACCCAATTTAGGTTTCCTTGTCCTTATGCATCTGTTGTTGACCAGACCATGAGGGTCGTTGACCTCCGCATTCTCCGCAACATCTGGGTCCTTTCACAACCTTTTCACCTTTGCATGTCCTGCACGTACTTTTGTCCCAACTATCCCACAGACCGTGTGGGCAAAAAAGTTCCGAATTCACTGATTTCCCTGTTGAACTTGTGTAGTCTGGGACATAGAAAGTTGATTTAGCTGATTCCTTTGTATTTCTGATCCAAACTTGGTATGATGAACCTTAGTACAATCCACACTGGTATGATTCACAGCCTCCGGACCCGCAATGCATTAAAACAAGCCCGTGACTTCATTTTTTAGATTTTTTTCAGATTTTTTCTAACTTCTTGGATTTTTTTCCTTCGATGGGGAAGTTAGAGAGAAACCAAAGGGACCCCGATACATGAGTTTTGGCCTTGAATCAATTCTACTTGCTCGAGACTGAAGAATCTGATGCATGTTATTTAAATTACCTTGAGCCTGGGTGAATTTTGGATAACAATAACAGGATTCAATAATGCAGACTTGATATCCATTTAACATACATTTCATTATTTTTTAGTTCTATGGTGAAGATAATTATCACATTATCTAGTTTGACCACTAAAGCTGAGGTTTCATTATAATCACTTATGGGTTATCATGAAAGCTGCATTACAAACTATAGATACCTAGTTTATGCTTTTCCAATCTTATTGCCAAACACACACAAATCACTCTCATTCTTTCCAATTCCATTATAATTAGTGATTTTCGCTAATTAACTAATGTTTCTTACCACTTTAGCCAATTATTATCACATTATTGATTACCTAAACTCTTTCACATTCATGGTGTCACTTTATGATGAATCGTAAGTCAAAATCCTCTTCAAAACATGAAATTAGCATTTATTATCTAATTAAGCCTATTTTTCTCATGTTTTGATCAATATACCCTTTTATTGACTAAAACTCATCTTCCAACCACTAAAAATCACCCCACTTCTCTCCAAAACATCTCAACAAGCTTCAAAATCTTATCCTAGCCCTAGTTGACCTTAAGAAGTTTATTTAGGCTCCTCACACATTTTTTTATTAAAGGAAAATAGTTTTGAAGGGACTATACCATAATACAAAAAGGATCAACAACCATATATACATGAGTAAGAATCTAAAAAAAGGATCATAATCCAAATAATTCACTAATCCAAATAGTTGCCAAAAAAGGAACTATTAAGAAGTAGACAACTTGGAATAAAAATGCTAAGAAATATCAATTAAACAACAAACTAGCAACAACAAAACAACATCCTACTCACAACCAAACTACACTGAAGAAGTTATTTCTTCAAAGCCATGTCTATTCTTGATTTAATAGTCTGAAGTGAGGTAAATAACGCTAGAGTGGTGACATACATGGGGTCATTTGCATCAAACTGAGAGATGATCTCCTTCCTTTCATCGCCAGTGCCTCAAATGTCAGCTGATATTCCACTAACCATAGTGATGCTTCTGATATGTTGTTCAAGAAAATCACATATAGCCTTGAAAATGGAAATGTTGTGGTCATGTAGATCCTTAGATTTCCCAATTCTATTGTCTAGGGAATTTAGTTTCTTGTAAATTTAACTTATCTGATCTTCCCCAATATCAATATCCTCATTTAATTTCCTTTTACCCTTTTTCTTTGTTATCTGATACATTTCTTTTTTGAGGTTTTCCACCTATTTTTCCAAAATTTCCATTCTGTGAAGAAGATTCTCCTTATCATGTTGAGTGACTTTCCCTGTAGTGTTTATATGCAACAAATTATGGGAAATTTCAATATCCTTTCTACTCCTGAGGACTTTGCCAGAGGTAGAGGGGTTTAATAAAGAGAAGGAATGGTTATTGTCTTGACTTTTGTTTGACTGGGAATGTTGATTGGGGTGATATAAGGGATAGGTTTAATGGGAATGGGCGGGGCAACTTGGGTAACATGTATGACACGATAATGGGCGAGACAATGTTTGTGAAGGAGAAAGGTAAGACCCTAATGGAGGGGAATGGCCCAAGTGTGGTTTTGGAAATTACAAATGGACCGATCCATTGAATTAAGAATATAGTGCGGGAAACAAACAAAGAGATTTATCCTAAAGTGGTTAAGAAAAATCAGGTTTTTATGGTGATAGTGATGTACCTAGCTTCAAGAGAGATAAAATGAGCCATCATTTTAGCTATTTGATCAAAGGGTTCTAGGATGGAACTGACCTTTATACCCATCGTTACAAAGAGGAGTTCCTCCCCTATTTCCACAAATTTTTTGGTTTGTACATTTTAATCCACCTTTTTTTTTTAAATAAGATTCCATCGAAAGCAAGGCCTGTTACCTCTACAATAAGAGCCTCTTTTATTAATAATTTTTTCCCACAATAAGTTACCTTCTGCTCTTTCCATTATGCAACAAAATGCATAGAGATGTTATGGTTGTGGCCTTGGATTCACTCAATAAAATTAGTTACCCCCCAAACTGTAGATAGTTCAACAGCTCAACTTTTTGTTTCCATGCGGTATCATAGTTAAGTTTTGTTTAACTTGGAGCTCCCCCCATTTTCCTACCTCTACATGCAACCTTCTTGAAATTAGTGAATAAATTGTTTGTGTCTTTCCTAAATTGATTTTTAACCATCCATCTGCATATCCTTCGAGCATGAGAAATTTGATGATTATAAATACATGTACTCCTCTCACATGTGCTAACTTTCATTTCCCGTAAAGCACATAAAGTCCCATTAGTGATTCTTCATGGGATGTAATCTATCATATTTATCTTTGGTAATAGATTTATGTACTTCAATAGGGGTATTTTGATCATAATTCCAAGTGGTGAAGTTATTACTAATACCATAATTAGATAGAGTTTCCGCTACCTTATTCCCCTCTATGTAGGTGTGACCAATGTGAAGGTTACTAAATGTATGAAAAATATTAATTGACTCCTAGATGAAATCCTTAATTATCAATCTTGGAGGATGTATCTGATTTAGATTATTTATTACATTCAAGGAATCACCTTCAACATTAACGTTATGAATGTTGTAATCTTTAGAAAGTATTAGATCCCATAAAGCTGATAAAGCTTCAACATAGGGATTTGTCTAATGCCCCATTCTACCAACACAAGAAACAATTAAATAGCCTTTGTGATCTCATATAATTTGTCCACCAGCAGTTGCAGCTGGGTTTCCATTAGATGCTCCATCAAAATTGATTTTATACAAAGATTTAGGAGGGGGGATCTAGTGTTTTGAGGACCTGTCAATGGTTAGAGTTCTTTGTTTCTGAACATTGTAAATATCAATCTTCCAATTTGAAAGAATAACCTCTTCATCTTTAGGATATTTCTTGTTCTTGGGAAGTTTTAAATCTTTTAATATTTTATTCAATTGCATTACCAATCTTATTGAATCTTGTTTTATAGATCTACCTATTGTCTCTGAATATTATATTAGTCCTTACTTTTTGAATTCTCCATATTATATGCGGTAAATTCAGTTTCTATAATCTTCTAACTATGCAATGATCTTATGGGGCGTCCCATTGTATCTGAGTTTGAGGAAATTCCTTAGGCAATGTCTAACATATATTTAACTTTGAAAAAGCATAACTCCATATTTTTTAAGCAAACTCACAATGTAACAGAAGGTGTTTGATGTCCTCAGCCTCCTTTTTACATATGCAACACATGTTTGGCATGACAAAACATCTTTTGATTAATTTGTCATTCATGATAATTCTTCCTCTGAGAACAAGCCAAAAAAATAAATTGAATTTGGGAGTAAGTTCAGGTAACCAAATTCTGCTCCATTTAAAATCACAATGAATATTTTCAAAAAAGGAGTTGTATTTTGATTTGACAATGTATTATCCATCAAATGAGTTATTCCAAACAATCTCATCCTTCACATTAATTTGATCTAGTGGGATGTTATCTAGCTACTCTTCTAATGAGGATATTATTGAATTTGGCTCATTCATTTCCACCTTAAGTTGCTTCCATTTATTTTGTATTTCGCTCCATTTCAATGTAGTCTTTGACTTCAGTTCCATACTTTTGAACTAAAATATCTTTGATAGATCCAAATTTATCATTTAAATGAAAGTGGTCTAGTTATCACTCAAAAACTGAATATCACTTCCATTTCCCATTTTCACATCTTAATCACTTGATAATTCACTAATTTTGATTAGCAAGGCTTAATCATGATTAGTAATTATAATGTAATTTGTGCTTTTAGTCCAACATGCACCAAAATACTAGTTTTCCCCAAATGGAAAACTATGAAAAGGACTCACCATGTACCTTTAAACTTTACACAATGCTTTGATTTGCATCTCATATAAGAAATATGATTTATAGCCAAGCTCAATCCTTGCCTAAAGTATTCAATGGGGTTAGTAGATGGATATCCAAAATGAACATGTAATCATTTGAAGAGGTCATTTCACCTTATTTTGATTAGCAACCATACCGATTTGATTTTCCTCTTATATCTATTTAGGTCTTTGTTCGTTTATCAGTTCAATATATTAGCAGGCACAATTAGTTAGATTCTGAATTATGTTCATTTTAGTTAACAATCCATTAAGCTTTGATCGTTATTGTTACATTTCTGGACTTGGAGATTGAATATGAGTGGAAATGGTGTTAGCCTTCCCTAGTTAGTCATACTATTTGATTTGTAAATTTTAGGGTGTTATCACAAATAGGATTTGTTTTTGTTTCTACACATTACCGTTTGCATTATACTTGATCTTATACATCCATTTTACACAAAATTATAACTTTTCCTTTAGGATGGCTATCAAGATCCCATGTACGACTTGTTTTAATAGAATCAATTTTTTTCCATATATTTTATCAGGTTTTCTTCTTTAAAAACGTTCTAAATGAATGGGACCACCTTGTGAAAATAGAGAAAAAATAAATAATAATTCATCAATACCATCCCTTTTGTTTCATCATAGATATCTTTGAAGTGTCTTCTCTTCTTTGATATATCTTATTAGTGAGGGTATGTATTTGAGTAATCAATGGTAGAAAAGTGGGAGATGAATTATTTTGTATATTCCCTAATGATTTAATTATTTTGTATATTCCCTAATGATTCTCTAATGTGTTTTATTATTGTATTTTTAATCATGGGAGAAATGGGAGGCCTCTCTAGAGTGATTCCTTATGGACCACTATATTATCTTCTAACATGTCATCTTCATTTGGAGGTATATTTTATAATTATTTTTATATTACTTCCATCTCATGCTTCATCTTTGATGAACTCCACAGACGTAAAGATGATGTCTTGCTTGGTGATAATATTTTATATCTTGTAAGCCTTTGAATACTCATTATTTCCCACAATTGCAAATTCTTTGTTGTTGAAGAAAGATTCAATTCTAGGGGAAAATGGTGAAGTTATCCTACATCTTATTGTTCGACGGGCATGTTTTCCCCATCAAATTATATCTCAGCATCTTCAGCTACGTGGTCTCTTTTGATTGGATGAGGCACATCGGGTCTATTTTATAACTTGTAACTTTTTTCTATGCTTGCAAAAATATCAATTTGGCCCCATAGCCCCATTGAGTTCTGATTGGCCAGTCAAATTTATAAACACGGAGTGAATTTCTCTTTTTGGCCCCAAAGGTGTATGCATGTTCATTTTTAATTAGTTAAGGTCAGACAGGTATTTTTGGTGAAATTTTCCACTTTGGTCACATTTGAAAAAAATACAAAATTGGCCCCACGGCACCGATAGTCTCTGATTGGCTATTCAGTAAATATGAAGTGGTAGGGAAAAAGTCTTACTTTGACCCTGATAAAGGACACGTGGTAGTTTTTCATGTTACAAGTGGGGAAGAGGGTCGGTGGAGCACTTTGAAGTTTTTTGGGATAACATTGAAAATTCAAAGCAAAAAGGCAAGTCGCTGGGGGTTTTTGAATATTTTTTCCTTTTTGTGAAAAGGAGAAAATTATAAAAATGAAGCATGACTTCGCTGGGGCCCACATCAAAATATAAAAGTTGGAAGTGGGTCGCCAAAGGAAAATTGGAAATTTTTCCTTTTTGTAATAAAGGGTAAAATTGCATAAATGAGTTGCGACTCCATCAAAGGCCTAGATTAAGCCATGTGTCGAGCCAATATCTCAAAGGTGGAGGGGCGGGAAAAATTGTGAAAATTGCACATTTTCTCGAAAAGTCATAAAATACAGAAGGCACCCCCAGGCTCATTTCGGATCTAATCTTCCACGTGGACTATCGTAATTTAAAGTGGTGAAAGGGTAGAATCAATGGTTATAGCGCGATGCATCTGGTTTTTCTACCATTAACGTTCCACGACTTCAGGGGATGTAAATATGCATCATTTTTCATCATGAATCTGAATGATCTCTTTTCATTTCTATCAACAAAGTACAATTGAAGTTTTGTTGGAGCTTGAATTTATGAATATGAGGAAGTGCAAAATTTGATATTTTGAAACAGAGTTGCTCGGGCACCTACAAAAAATGAATTGCCAGATCCAGTAGAGAAATTTGTAGAGGAAAGAATGGGAAAAGGGTGAAATGATGGAGGTTTCATGCACGAAGGATGAAAATGTTCTCCAAGTTAGAACAATGATGGAGATATTTCCAATGATTCACATTTTTGAACAATTGGAAACTTTTTGTTGCAAACCTGTTAAACGTCATTTTCTGGAAATCATGATCAAACATGTAACAAAAAAAGGTTCCTCAAATATTATTTTCTTGGGGGGAAAGCTTGGATGTAAATTGAGTGTTATAAAAAGCATGCTTTAGTCATGCAAATGGTCGGGTGTTTAATTCTTATGAGAAAATATGAGAAAGCCCATCTTCCTGAGAAACAATCTGAGAAAATTTTTAATCTCTTTTGTTTTAGATTTGATCATGTCAAGTTTGTTGCAACTCTATAGTCATTAACAAGCTTTGATATTGTTCAAGAAACCTTCCCCTACTGATGAATCTAATCAACTTCAAATTAATCTATGTTAATCTTGGGCAAATTTGTGTCTTCTTTATTTCAAAATGTCTGCAAATAGTATTTCTTGTTCCTATTGCAATCTTGTGTTAAAATCCCTTTGAATCACACAGGATCTCATCCATGTGATAGTTTAGTGGCATTTGCAATTTCATTTCGAGAAGAGCCTTCATCCTGTAATGAGATAAACAATTTAAAATCACTTTAATGTCATTTTGTTGATAAAGATTGTCTGTAAGCCTTTGAGTGTATCTTAGGCATGAGGAACTAGGGGTCTTTAATGTTTAATTGAGTCTTTAGCTTGAGCCTTCATGTTAAATTCTTAGAGATTGTGTGAAACCTTGACAATATGGGCCTCCAATGATGTACACCTTCTAGTTGAAGGAATATTTTAGCTATTCTGAGGCATTTTGTCATTTAGTTTTCCAATTGTTATGAAGGTTCTCAAAGATCTAGCAAAATAAAGTTTATCCTGCTTAATCTCCCACCAAAAAATATTCAAAATTAATGAATCCTACCTGAACTACCCCTATTTTCCCTGTATGTCCACAAATGAATAAATTCTACTGCCAAAATATGCAGAAGCAATCAGGATTCCATAATGTCTTTAGTAACCTTAACCTTGTTTAGAAAATATCAGCATTCTTTAGAAGTGACAACTTGTGAGAGTTAAATTGTGGTGCATTGATCATATTTTCTTAAGGTTTCCTTTCAAATTTGTGCAAAGAAGGATATCTTCATTATCCTTCAGAAACAGAGGTTACAAAATGGGTCCTCTCACCCTGGTTGAAAGGCACAACCTAAACTAGTGAGGATGGATCAAATCCTTTTGAAGGTGTTATCAATTTATCCAACATCTAAGTGACAAAGAGCTAGTTGAATTACCTCCTCGAATACCAAATGACATACATGATAATTTATCTGTCTCTAGGATTCTTGTTAAATCTATGATGATGCTCAGCTTGCAAAGGACAATCAATTTCGATACCAACATAGATTGGCATAGTTACCGGGGACTTATTTGCATTGTCAGGGATTATTTGAACTCGGAGACTTATTTGTGTGGAAACAACACCAAATTGGTGCCGCTGCCGGAGATTGTTTGAACACCAAGACCTATTTGTGTGGCAACAACACCTAGATTGACATCATTACCGAGAATTATTTGAACACTGGGACCTATTTGTGTGGAAACAACATCAGATTGGTGCCATTGTTGGGGACTTATTAGCATTTATGGGGATTATTTAAACATTGGGACCTATTTTTGCAGTAACAACACCAGATGGTGTCGTTTCCAGGGACTTATTAGCATTTCTGGGGATTATTTGACCACTAGAACCTAGTTTGTGGCAAAAACACTAGATTGACGTCGTTTCTAGGGACTATTTAAACATCGAGACCTATTTTTGTGGTAACAACACCAGATTGGTGTCATTGCCAAGGATTATGTGAACACCATGACCTATTTGTGTAGGAACAACACCAGATTGTCATCATTGCCAGGGACTTATTGGTTTTTCCAGGGATTATTTGAACATCGGGACCTATTTGTGTGGCAACAACACTAGATTGGAGCCATTGTTGGGGACTTATTAGCATTACCGGGGATTATTTGAACACCGAGACCTATTTTTGCGCTAATAACACCAGATTGGCATTGTTTCCGGGGACTATTTGAACAAAGGTGTACACATACCGACCCTGGTAAGTTTTCTTACATGATCTAAGTGCAAATACATTGTTGACATGTCATCCTGTGTCCAGATTTGTAAGAATCGAGTAAATTTCCAAGTTTTGTGTGTAATATTTCCAGTTTTATTTGGTTTTTACACTAATTTTACATCATCAATGTTAAATATGAGTAAAGGAAGGTCATATCTATGAATATTTACATGAATTTAGTGTTGATAGACATTTGACAAATCAATTTTAGTGCATTTGCACAACTAAGGTGAAAATCCTTAGTGGCGACTCCTTGTTGAATTATTTTTTTATAAATTCCAGTGTCTTAACCTCTGTCAATTGAAATTTATCACTAATATTTACAAAGCTGGAAGGAAGAATATCTTTCTTAATTAAAGACCTTGCTAGAAGGTTGTTTCCAGAATTGGGAAAGACAAATTCTGAAGGAAGAATAATCTAGAAAGTTGTTGGAGATCATAAATCAAGAAAAGAGTTATCAATTGTGGAAACTTATCAGCCTGTCATTGAAGATTGACATACTTCCTCAAGTGCTTATGAATCAGGTAGTCTTTTTGTAGATCAAAATTCTCCATCTAGAGAGGGGCCTTCACTTGTATCTGAAAATCTTACATCTCATTTTGTCCCTGTATTTTCCAAAGTTGATAGGGTTTTCCACGAAATAGAGTCTTTAGAGGAAATTCATTTTGAAAATTATACTCCTGTGTTCCAAAGACCCCTTTTCCCTCATCATTTTATTTCTCTTGTAAGATCACCTCCCCAAAACAATATGACCAAGCCCCCACCCAGACCTCAATTTTTTGTCAATAATTTTGGTCTTATAGATTTTAGAGGTATGGTTGGATATCCAAATGTAGTGCCACATGATGTTAGAAATATACTTCCTAAATTTCAAGGAAATAATGCTATTACTGGTGATCAACACTTAAATATTTTTTTCAATATGATGGAATACTTTGAGATTGAATTTGAGGATGTGTATATAAAACTATTTATTCATACTCTTGAGGAGGATGCACGTGACTGGTATAAGTCTTTGCCAGATAACTCAATAGATTCATGGATAGAAATGAAAAATCATTTTAGATTGTAATATGGGGATAAGACAGATCCCAGGTTTCTTTTGTCTAAATTTGAAAATATTAAGAAGAATCCTAATGAATTTGTCCATGACTTCAACACTTGGTTCAATAAGACCCTGAGCAGGATACCTGTAATCCTGAGGTCAAGTGATGTTTCTTGTTTGATAAAATACTTTGATTCTTTTGACAAAAAGGATGCCTATTATTTAAGGGACAAGAACCCAGGAACATTGAGGCAAGCCTTCACTATGGCTTTGTAGATTGAATATAACATCAAGGTAGTTAGTAAGCCTCCTAAGAGGGAAGGTATCTAGCTGATCAATCCAGAGAAGCCTCAGTCAAGTAATTATGTTGATCTGGAAGAGGTTGTAAAAAAATTGGCCAAAGTTGTTAAGGAAATATCCTATAAACTAGCCAGAGCAGAGAAGGAGATTGGACAAGGTTCCCAAGGTCAGCACAAGCCACAAGGTCAAGAAAGATTTGCAAATCATCCTAGAGGTGATCATAGATTAGATGAAAGGGGTAAAGGGCATGTGGGATCAGGAAATAGATAGCCCCAACCATGGGAAAATAGATTGGTGTGTGATCCTTTAGCTTCCAGAGTTGCTACTATGTTGAAGAGGTCCATGATATGGAGTGGTGTGATAGATGTTTCTTGTCCCATTCCGTATGTGATGAAGAAAAATAAGTTGAGGAAGCTGATGATGATGAGATAGATGATGATGCATGCATGATGGATTCCTTTACAAGTTCACAGCAGGGAGCAACCTCAACTGAAATAATAAGTGCCAAAACTGTTTCTGATTTCTAGGATTAGATTCACCGGAGTATTACCTCTTCCTCCCACTCATACTTCTAAAATTGATATGGTACAAGCTTTTTAGTTTCCTAATAATGATTTTGAGTACTTAAAGGGCATTAATGATTAAAAAGTATGATGGAGGAATTTCTTCAGAAGAGGACAAAAAGTTGTTAATGAATGCAACAGTTTCCTAAGAAAAGGAATACAATACTAAGAGTAAGGTTGTCAAAGGGGCAGGGCCTCAGGCCAAACTAAAAATTCCAGTGCTTACCAATATCCCTAAGGAAACCCTTAAAAAAGATGCATTTGAAAAAGGCTTTGTCACCCCAAATAAAACTTGTGTTCCTCCCCATGCTCAGACTGTGAAGACTCCCATATTATCAGATGAAGTTGTGAACCCTCCTCTTAATATTACCTTACCCAAATATGTTCCTTGTGACATATCCCAAATCTTGAGTCAAATCAAGATTTTTGTTCATATTGTTGAATTTCTTAGAATCCCTGAGCATAGAAACATAGCATTCAGAATATTTGGGGCTTGAGGAAGAAAAGGTCACCCAGGGTAAAAATGTAAACAAAGTAGAGGTTCCTCCTGCCATTGTGGAATTAGAAAAACCACAAGCATTGGAGGAATTGGGTGAACCATGTGAGGTTTATTTGGGAACCTCTCTGGTTGAGTCTCAGTTGAATGTGGATCCATTTTTTATGACTCTGATTATTAAAGATAGGCTATTACATAACGACATGTTTGATTCAGGAGCCTCATGTAATGTAATGCCTCTTGAGGTCATGAATGAGTTAAATCTCAAAGTAACAACAGCTTATGGGAAATGTACTATCCATGGATTCAAGAGAGGTGAAAGTAGTTAGATGTGTCAAAGGTTTAGTAGTGCAATTGGCAACATATCGAGGAAAGTACTTAACTTTGAATGTAGTAATTTTGGATTTTCCTGCTAAGTGGGGAATGTTATTATCTAGAAATTGGGTAGCGAGTGTGGGTGGAAGTGTGAAAATGGATATGTCTTATGCCACCATACTAATTGAGGGAAGCCTTGTGAAGTTACCTGGTGAAAATAAAATGTTATATCTCATTGAGGACCCCAACAATGCTTCTTATGAAGTATTGCACATAGACACTGATGTTGATAACTCTGTGAGCTATGTTGTTTTTAAGGAGTATGAAATTGATCAATGCAGATATCCTGAGTAGGTTGATTTTCCTGGGACTTTGATGTTTGATGCAGCCTTGAGAGATGTTGAAAAACTTGACATAGGCACAAAGGATAAGCCTGAAAAAATGTGGTCAGATAGCAACTTGGATGGAGAAGAGAAACAATCATATCATACTAGTTGTTAAAGACATATCAAAACTGCTTAGCATGGTCATATCTAAAATTGAAGGAACTTGAAAATATTCCTTGATTATTTTCTCAGAATCAGGGCATGCACACCATTGTATAGTGTATAGTCTTTTGTTTTCATTATACTTTCGTGTTTTTCTGTTTTGGTGTTTCTTGGTCCCTGTGACAAGTTTTTGTTGGTTTCTCATCTCGTCTTGGGGGATTTGGTTATTGTATTTCTACTCTACAAGCTTGTTCTTGACTTGTTTCCCAATGGATTTTTGGCACATGGTCTACTCTATTATTCTTATGGCACTCGCAGGGAGTGCCCATCCCAAGTCGGAGATCGATGTTGGTGCTCAATTTGATCTTTCCCCATTTGTTCTAAAAATTTCCCAATCTACCTGGTTCGTCATATTTTCTATCTCCCCGAATAGATGCGTACAAGTTTTATCTTTACCAGGGTGTTATTGTAAATCCTTCTCTATGGTCATGGATTGATGTTGAGCCATGAATTATTTGCAAATTCTTTGTCCTTGAAGAAAGATTCAATTTTGGGCCCAAATGGTGAAGTTCCCCTGCATCTTACTATTTGATGGCATGTTTTCCCCATCAAATTATATCTCAGCATCTTCAACTACGTGGTCTCTTTTGATTGGATGAGGCACATTGGGTCTATTTTATAACTTGTAACTTTTTTCTATGTTTGCAAAAAGATCAATTTGGCCTTGCAGCCCCGTTGAGTTCTGATTGGCTAGTCAAATTTATAAAGAATGGAGTGAATTTCTCTTTTTTTCCCCCCAAAGGTGTATATGTGTTCATTTTTAATTGGTTGCGGCCCGACGGGTCTTTTTGGTGAAATTTTCCACTTTGGTCACATTTGTAAAAAATACCAAATTGTCCCATGGCCCTGATAGTCTCTGATTCGCTATTCAACAAATATGAAGTGGCAGGGAAAAGTCTTACTTTGACCCCAATGAAGGAGCACGTGGCAGTTTTTCATGTTACAAGTGGGGAAGCGGGTCGATGGAGCACTTTGAAGTTTTTCCTCAACATTGAAAAGTCAAAGCAGAGAGGCAGGTCGTCAGAGGTTTTTGAATATTTTTTCCTTTTTGTGAAAAGGAGAAAATTATAAAAATGAAGCGTGACTTACCACTGGGGCCCACATCAAAAGATAAAAGTGGGAAGTAGGTCGTCAAAGGAAAATTGGAAATTTTTCTTTTTTGTAATAAAGGGTAAAATTGCATAAATGAGCCGCGACTCCATCAAAGGCCTAGATTAAGCCACGTGTCAAGCCCGTATTTCAAAGGTCAGAGGGGTGGGGAAAAATGTGAAAATTGCACATTTTCTCCAAAAGTCATAAAATGCAAAAGGCACCCCTAGGCCTGTTTCAGCTCTAATCTTCCATGTGGATGGTTCTAATTTAAAGTGGTGAAAGGGAAGAATCAATGGTTATGGCAAGATGCATCTGGTTTTGTCACCATTAATGTTCCATGACTTTAGGGGATGTAAATACACATCATTTTTCATGGTGAATCTGAATGATATCTTGTCATTTCTATCAACAAAGTGCAATTGAAGTGTTGTGGAGCTCGAATTTGTGAATCTGAGGAAGTGCAAGAGTTGATATTTTGAAACAGAGTTGCTCAGGCACCTACAAAAAATGAATTTCTAGATCTAGTCAGAGCAAGTTGCAGAGGAAAGAATGGGAAAAGGATGAAATGATGGAGGTTGCATGCATGAAGGATGAAAATGTGCTCCCAGTTAAAATAATGATGGAGATATTTGCAATGATTCACCTTTTTAAACAACTGGAAACTTTTTGTTGCAAACCTGTTAAACGTCATTTTCTAGAAATCATGATCAAACATGTAACAAACAAAGGTTCGTTGAATATTATTTTCTTGGGGGGAAAGCTTGGATGTAAATTGAGTGTTATAAAAAGCATGCTTTAGTCATTCAAATGGTCGGGGGTTGAATTCTTACGAGAAAATTTGAGAAAGCCCATCTTCCTGAGAGACCATCTGAGAAACCTATTAATCTCTTATGTTTTAGATTTGATCATGTCAAGTTGGTTGCAAGTGTACAACCATTGAAAAGATCAGATATTGTTCAAGAAACCTTCCCCTGCTGATGAATCTAATCAACTTAGAATTAATCTGTGTTAATCTTGGGCAAATTTGTGTCTGCTTTATTTCAGAATGTCTACAAATAGTATTTCTTGTTCCTATTGCAATCTTGTGTTAAAATCCCTCCGAATCACACAGGATCTCATCCATGTGATAGTTTAGTGGCATTTACAATTTCATTATGAGAAGATCCTTCATCCTGTAATGAGATAAACAATTTAAAATCACTTTACTGTCATTTTGTTGATAAAGATTGTCTATAAGCCTTTGAGTGTATCTTAGGCGTGAGGAACTAGGGGTCTTTAATGTTTAATTGAGTCTTTAGCTCGAGCCTTCATGTTAAATTCTTGGAGATTGTGTGAAACCGTGTAAATCTGGGCCTCCATTGATGCACACCTTCTGGTTGAAGGAATATTTTAGCTATTTTGAGGCATTCTAGTCATTTAGTTTTCCAATTGTTGTGAAGGTTCTCAAATATCTTGTAAAATCAAGTTTATCCTACTTAATCTCCCACCAAAAATTATTCAAAAACAATGAATCCTACCTGAACTACCCCTATTTTCCCTGTATGTCCACAAATGAATAAATTCTACTGCCAAAATATGCAGAAGCAATCAGGATTCCATAATGTCTTTAGTAACCTTAACCTTGTTTAGAAAATATCACCATTCTTTAGAAGTGACAACTCGTGAGAGTTAAATTGTGGTGCATTGATCATATTTTCTCAAGGTTTCCTTTCAAATTTGTGCAAAGAAGGATATATTCATTCTCCTTCACCAACAGAGGTTACAAAATGGGTCCTTTCACCCTGGTTGAAAGGCACAACCTAAAGTAGTGAGGATAGATCAAATCCTTTTGAAGGTGCTATCCATTTCTTCAACATCTGAGTGACAAAGAGCCAGTTAAATCACCTCCCTAGCTTAAAAATGACATACATGATGATTTATCTGTCTCTAGGCTTCTTGTTAAATATGTGATGATTCTCAACTTGCAAAGGAGAATCAATTTGGATACCAACACATCAAAGGCACCTAAATCAGAATTGTATCCATCTAGCTCCATCACAAGACACACAAGGCTAGTTCATCTATGTCAAACTTCATAGGAGGGGAGTCTATGGCTTCCATGCACACATCTATTATATTTTATATCTATTTATTGCTCACTACTTCACAAAGTGTAACTGAAACAAGAGTATCCTAGAGTATGATTTACACACACATAGACACATAGAACTAAATCAGGTCTAAGATGTAGTGAAACACTAAGTTAGTAATTACACCATTGTGGCTGCTGAGGATAGTTTGACCCCTTCATATGCATATTTATTCTTTAGGGGTTTGATGCTTGTCTTGGGGTTTTATAGGTCTCTCTTTCATCACTTATTTCTAGTGACATACCACACAGTCCAACGAAGCTAGTTCGATAGGAAGAAAGTATAGTTGAACATCTAGTGACACCTCTCAAGGAACCCAATGGTGCTAGTGTCCCTCTTTGTGCTCCCAAGTCCAACCTATTATTTCATATCTATACTTTCTTGATCTCTTGTGTGGTTGTTCATAAACTATGTTTATCTTTTCTTCACTATTACATAGTTTTGAATAGTCATCAAATCAGTTAAGTCCTTGTTAACCTTTTTTTCTCATTAGGATTTCAAATTTCCATTTACTTAGTTTCTTCAATCACTTTCTTTATTTATTTTAGGTATTATTTTTTACTTTGATTAACATCATATTAGAATAATATATTCCATTTTAGCATAATAATTTTGGTGAACCTATACGATCAAAACACTTTCTTATGATTTTGTTTTTACCCTTTCAAGTTATGACTCAATCACCTTATCATACTTTTTCACCTACTAAGATTTCTGGTATAGTCATTATTGATGTATATTTTATGCAAGTGCGTACTAAGGACCCCCTCAATTTTTTATGCCTAAGGTTGATCCTTCCATCAATGTAGTAATTACTCACCGTAGTCATCCTCCTATGGCTCTACCTACATCTATTCATCCACCCATCACTTCAGCGGCTCCTCCTGCTTCTTCTAAGGGTTATGACATCATCAACCAACTTAAGAATACACCTACTAAGTTTTATCTTTATGACTTATAATTCCATAATGCACCTTACTATCAACAAACACTACAACCATCCATTTATACCATTCATAGATAAAGTGGTAACTCTACGGTAGCCTATACACACCTCATATAATCTCTTCAGAATCCATCGTATGCTATATCCTTCACTTATGAGGACCTATCTCCTTTTGCTAAAATAAATCCACACATACCATTACTCATCAGCATTGTCATTAGAACCACTTTCATCAAATGAGTACTTATTGATAATTGATGAATCATCAACCTATGTGCTCATTTTGTTATAAAACATGTAGCTATTAATGATAATTTGATTTCGAAGAATTCTACTGTCATATGAGGATACAATTTTACTACTCACACATGTCTAGGGACTATCTCATTAAACATTAAGGTTGGACCTAAAATTGTTCTCACTAACTTATATGTTATTGATGCTTCACTCCAATTCAATTTATTGCTAGGTAGGATTTGGATCTATGTAATGCAAGTAGTCCCCTCTACTATTCACCAATGTGTCAAATTTTTACATGATGGATATGAATACACTATTTGAGCAGATCCTGAACCTTTTGAATTCTATCGCATATACCTCATCATGGCTATTCCCATCCCTCCTACACAACGTATCCCATTCAGTAGCATTTATACATATGACATTGGTAAGTCTAACACCTCCCACTTGTCCACTGTTCAAGCTACTCCAGTAATTTTTACTCATACTACTACCATCATTTCACCTATAGTACCCACCTTCATCCTTGCTACTACTCAGCCTCTTCAAGTTTCATCTCCTACTCCTCCACCTTGTAAAACCTCTAGAAATATCCTTAGCAAATTTATACAACATTATAATGCTACCACCGATGATTCTGAGAACTCTAACAATGATGTAGATGCTATCGAACTTACTGATGAAGCATTAGGCCAGTTGAATTTTACCCCTCTTGGTGTAGATGAATCTTATTTCAAAGAAACCTTTATGGCTGATGGCCCAGGTGAATATAGATTCACAACTCCCCCTTCTACTAATGATATGGTAATTTATCGAGGATCTGTTAATTCCTTAGACAATGTTTCATCTTCTAATGCACCATCAACATTGCCACCTCCTCCTTTCATGTGTACCTTATTCATCAACAATTATTTTTTGCATAACACCTCACTCAAATATTGTTTTTTAAATATATTGTTTACACTGGAGGTCTTAACATGACTTGGTTTGACACTTAATGACATCTTACCACCCATTCACTCAACCCAACTATACCATGGCTATTTTTACATTACATCCCCTATTGCCTTCGTGTGTTTCACTTGACAATATTTGCTGCATGTAGCCCTCGCACTTCCCCATTGACATTGAGGCAATATTGTCTTAACTATATTGGTGGTAATTTAGATATAGACCACACTTATCTCACATTTCCTATTCCATTTAGAAACATTTCCATGGGTAATGACTCATCTCTACTTATTCCCATAATCGCTCCCACTGGTTCTCACATGATTATCCACTAGTACCCTTCACCGATGAAGAATATGCAATGAATGCTTAGACACTATGTCGCAATGGATCTTTATACAACCCACCTCATTTTTTTTCATATCATGCTTCTAATGTTGCAACCAGTAGGATTCAATCCTGAGAATGATGGTCTATTAGTCAGTGCCACATGATTATGCTCATCAACACACTCAGGTAGCATAACATCTGCACATCCCCCCTCCTAGCATCAACATATGCTTCAGAATTGCATTTACATCCTATCATTTGCATAGTAATCTAGACCACATACATCATCATTACTCTATGATGCACTCTTATGCTTTGGTTCACACTTTACTGTTGCGAGAATTTTCTACACATGGACCCCACACATTGCACACTAATCACTACACATTATGCATTACATATCATCACACAATCCTACATCATAGACATATCACATACTATAACATATGTTGTAGGCATTGTGAGTCTTAATGTATCCTACACTTTTCATTCTGCATCTTTTCTTACACTCACTACACACTCTACACTCACTACATGTTAGGCATCACATGTTCAACGTCTTTCACACATCACCATACAATATACATCCTTCACATTACATATTACATCTTACATCCACTATGATATACATTTTAGGGAATTAGCACATCTTGCATTTACATCCTATTTTACCATACATACTATGAATTTTGTACATCCACTTATACGTGTTGCACTCACTAGTTGATGACGTACTCTAGTCTCATTTTTCCATACTAGATTGTTTAGGGTATACAACACAAATGGACTACATCATACTCACACATTCATTATTTGATCTTCTCATGTGACATTCCTAGGATTAGTGATA
Organism: Taxus chinensis; assembly: GCA_019776745.2. Taxonomy (NCBI): domain Eukaryota; kingdom Viridiplantae; phylum Streptophyta; class Pinopsida; order Cupressales; family Taxaceae; genus Taxus; species Taxus chinensis. Next base: position 562,672,092 of record CM034156.1, read on the forward strand.
TATGCCTTAGGCTATATGGTCACTTCTTCTAGCATCATCTCATGACAGGCTACCTCATCACCTTCACTTAGATTTTTTAGTGGTATATTCTTCAGGCTAAATCAAAACCCCTTTTCTATTCATCTAGTCATGATATACGCTTAGGCTATAGAGTCACACAAACATCATCACTACACACTCATCACAACAAGCTACATGCAACACATAGCTCAAGCATTTACTGATGAAGCACTCTCGTTTATTGATCATTCTTTATTGCTAAGGGGGAATACTAAATGAACCTCACTACATACAATTCCACTCACTCGGGGGGTATACGTATCCTGTTAACAACTTTGCATTCCATTCCATCCATCCACAACATACTGTATTTTATGGTCGCATTTTCTCTTGCTTGCACATGCTTTTACATGTTCACTTTATTACACATGCTAGATAGATATCTTCTATGTCATTATTTTTATCATAAACATATGTGCGTTGATGCCTTTTTCTAGTTGTGATCATAGATAAAAGTATCTTACATGGCACATGGATGTTTGGCTACTACAAATCCAACAAAATCTACTGGGGCATCCACATTCACATAATATAGGTGTTATTGTTTCATTTTTTACTTAATACACTACTTTATTGGTTATACACGATTTGGACGTATAGCTTATCTTTCTAACATGCTAATGGGTGATTCAAGTGAAACATTTATTATGAAGGGATATTTTCTTGCATACATTTTTGTTACTCTTACTGCCATTATTTTTTATTTTATGTCTTGTTTGTGGGCCTCGCCCTTTGTTGTGTGTAAACACTTGTATGTTTTTGGCCATGAAGTCCTTGAGTTTCTTGTGATATCATGACCGGTGTCCTATGTTGGCAACCGGCTTTTCAAATTCTATGATTTTCTCTTTGATTATTTACATTGTTTTCTCGTGTTCTAGCTCAAACATTGTTTGTTTGGGTTATACTTTTTATTTATATGCATGTTTGTTTGTACTGACACTTGTTTTCTAGCCACTTCTTTGTGAGTGCCTTGGTATTTACCCAACTCTTTCCCTTCCCCTTATAGTTCAAATTTCAATACAGAAATTTGCTCCTCTTCTAGGGCCATATTCTCCTATCCATGATGTTGCATGTGCCCCCAAAGAAGGGGGCATCATTTGGGGTTTACACATGGTACTGATACAATCTACAATAATTCTATCATTTAGTATTTAATTAGGTTTACAGTTCAATCTACATTCATCATCCATGGCACAGTTCAGTTTAGAGTGAGTGGGTTCAGAACCATCTACAAACCCCAGACGCATCGAATTTAATAGGGAATATTTTCCTTAGAATTCTTGGGAGCAGTTACAGTTTGGAGGATACAATGGAGTTTCCTCCCTATACTACTTCGGCCAATGGCATCACATCACCCAATAAACTAGACAGTACATAGATCTCTTTACCATTATCAAGGAAGAAATTATAGGTTTGAGAATAACATAACTTTATCCATACACTACTTTACCCAAAATGGTGTTAGATCACCAAAAAAACTCGTACTTCACTGGTAGTTACATGATATCCTTTCTAAACCTTTTTTCTTTTTCATTTTCATTCTATTTTTACATGCTTTCTACATATACACAGGAATTTTTACACATATACATGCGTATTTGACTACTTGATTGTCTTCTCTTTTACAAGTCTGTCTATATCGAAAGAAAGCAATCAATAAAAACACACACATGGCAAGTAAATCATACACAATAGTAACCATACAGGTACAATACACACATTGGCATCTACACATGCATTTTCACCCTAGGTTTACTCTCATCAAATTTTTACACTTTTACATGTTTAGTTTCCATGCTCCATAATATTTATCACTCCACTCTGTGTCTAGTCCTTCAATGCATTTATACATATCTCTCCATAGATTATTAGCTATGCATATCTATCTAATTTATGTTACTGAGATTTTTTCTCACCAACATAAAGCGGTGGAAAATGTATTCACTAAATCACGCACTGGGTAAGTGCAGCAAGTTGGGGCACAAAAAAGGGGTCATAAGTGGACATCATATTGCAAATAACAACATAATATCAACTTGTAGGAATTATTAGCAATGCATACACTCATAATTAGAAAAACTTATATGAATATGAATTGTAGCATCCGGAATCTAGTTTCTAAACCACTAATTTATTTTTTAAATGTACAAGTTTAGCTATATTAAACACTAAAACTTTAATGACTTGGTTTTTTTTTTTCTAAACGCCTATAAGATTGTAGTCCATTTGCTCATGATTTAGATGACCAAAAATTGATATATATTTTTTTCCTTTGGTGAGAAGTTAGATGCCACTATCTATCTTGGGATAGATTTTATTTTGTATTTTTGTGAGAAATATTTTATTTTTATGATTTTTTCCATGAAAGTGGTCTAAAAACATAAAGAAAATAGAGAAGTTTCCATTTTCCCACCATAACTAAATCAAAAAATATTGAAATCAAATAAATTTTGTTTTGAACATGTATATAATTTCACCATGGTTGGGATGGTATAAGTTTTATCACATTCTGACAAGTGACACAAAATTTGTAGTCTTAAACGTAGACATAAACATTCACGGGAAAAAGTGTCTTAAAGACCTACTATTAGTAAAAAATTATAAAAGGATATTTATCCTATTCTATTCACTCTAAAATCAATATTTCTATAAATCTAACAATCTCCCCTACATGATGGTACCGTTTTCATGACATATTTTTTACTTTTCGGCATGGTTCAAGTCCTTAGAAGACTAAATATGATGTTTTGTTGTTTTTGATGTAAAATTCTGGATTTGAAGTCCACTTAATTATCCCCCAACTTGCTGCACCTACCCCACTTTGAGTCATATTTTGTCTCAGTCTCATACTACTATTCATATGGTTTTTGTGTGAAGAAAGTACTAATTAACCCATCTTCTTTTTTATTTTTACTATTCTTTTTGTCATCACTTTTAATCTTGTGACCATACTTGCCTAGTCTTTTTTTTCACTCTACATTATTTCTATTCCTGACTGGGGTTCCCAACCAGGACTGGGGAACCCCAGGTGCCCTCATCCCCCCTGGGCACCCTAATCCTCTTTGTACTTTATTTCCATCTTTTAGGCACTTTTTAGCTTTTTGATCTTTCCATATTTTAAATGGTCAGCCATTTCAGGGTTAATTAGAAAATTAGAACAAGAGAACCATATAAATATAAATTTATGATACCAAAATGAGGCACCAAACACTAACCACTTACTATTACCATCTAGATTTTAATACATCAAAGAAACCTAAAGCTACAATTGCATCCATCTAGCTCCATCAAAAGGCACACAAGGCTGATTCATCTGTATCGAAATTCATAGGAGGGGAGTCTATTGTTTCTATGCACACATTTAGTACATTTTACATCTAGTTATTGCTCGCTACTTCACAAAGTTTGACTGACACAAGTGAAACCTAGGGCATGTTTTTCACACACGCACACACAGACATAGAACTACATTGGGTCTAAGATGTAGTGTAGTTTTTAGTTAGTAAGTCCACTGTTATGGTAGTTGACGAAATTCTAATCCCTACATATGCATATTTCCTTTTTTAAGATTTTGATGCTTTATCTCAGGTTTTCCAGGTAATTCCTTATTTCAGGTATTCCAGTGACATATGATGTAGTTCAGTTAAGCTAGTGTGACAAGAAGAGCATACGGGTGAACATCGAATGATACTTCAGAAGATGGTTTCAATCCATTTCCACAGATAAGGGGGATGCGTTCTCAGACAAAGGTGGCCATAGGTACCCCTATGCAGTCAGAGATCTTGCATCTATGTTTTTTAAATCATCTATGTGGTCATTTCCTCCTCCTATTCACCTGGTTGGTACTCTGACACATATCACACCTTCGTTGAATTAGCTAAGGATTTCCTAGTCCCTCTTGCACATAAGGGTTTTACATTTCTATTAGTTTCTTGGGTCATTTCCTTTATTCATTTAGCTTTTTATTTTATTTCTTTGTATATCATCTGATTAGAATATAATTAAAGAATATTTTCATATTTTAGTTAATCATTTTGGTGAACCTGACATCGATCTTCATGCTCTTAGGGTCCTTGTAAAAAAAAAATCAACACATGACCTTCTTCTCACCCGACCTCATGAGGTTGTGTCAGGACAACCGATGTAGAATGGAAATGGGTGTGTGTGTGGGGTAGCGATGACCAAGCTAATGAGGAAACTTATGTCTACAACACACAATATTGGGATCTATGAATCGAAAGAAAATAAGGTCATCCTAACTTGAAGTACTATGATAGAATGGTCAGATAGAATGGCTACTCGGAGGCTCTATTCCATATTGAGCTCTACTGAGATTCTATCTACCAGTTTTGAAACACGGGGAAAGTGACCTGCGGATGCCTCATATAGATTTCAAGACAAGGTCAAGGAAGTGAGAACAAGAGGCATAATGGAACCACAAGGTATGTGGAAGGTTTTTCTAGTCTATTCCAAAAAGCCTTAGCCTGGTCAGTTGTTATGTTTAATACTGGAAGTTGTGCAACAATGTCGGGTGGTAGTGGTGAGGATCTAAATACCAGTTCACGTAAACTAGTGTCAATATTTAATTAGTTAGCAGGCCCATTGGGTTGTGGGACCTAGGGATCATAGCCATGAAATCATGGAGGTTTTTGTCCTTGCATGGTCATATGTGTAATCAAGCCCATTTCCCAAGAGTAATCCAGTAATCATAGGCTTGATCAACTACAATGTTTAACGTGTTTAATTGTTCTATCTTATCATAATACTTAAAAGGTGTGCGTAAGACTAGAAAGCATAAACCCATATATATGTCATTCAACAACTTAGTTCCATTGGGTTGTGGGACCAATAGATCACAACTGAACGTTTTTTGTTGTTGTGTAGCTTTGATGGTCATGCAGAATGATTTGAATTTCTCTTGATTAAGAAAATTAATTGAGAAAGGAAATTTGAACTATGTTTTTGGAATTTGAACATTATATGCAAACAAAACAATGAAAGAAAACTAATCTAGAAAAAGAAAATCTTTTTGATCTTATCTAGGATTTTAAACAATGATTCTAAGCTAATAAACAAAAGTGAATACAAGTAATCAATCAGTTTTAGTTAATTACTTGTGCAAGTAAATGAATATAGATCTAAAAAAATTGAACTGATTTAATGAGAACCCTTTTAACCCTACCTCAGATGTAGATAACAAATCATAACTCTAGAATAGCTATCGTTCCCCATAATTTCCCCGGTAATGTCAAAGAGAAAACTTTTCAATGCTTTTCTCTATTTGTAATTTCCTTATTAATTGAAATGAGCAATTTGCTACTCTATTTGATATGAATTTGATATGAATAATTTAGAATTGATGACTTGAAAAAATGAAGCAAATAAAAAAATGATTCCAACCCGGATAGGCAAGATCTTTGGCAAATCTGGCTGTATCTGTGCTTGTCCCCTAAGTTTATCCTTTCTTTCTTTGTGTGTCCATATGAGCCAAGGAATTGGGAATTCAAAGGAAGTAGTAGGAAATGGAATCTTAAAGGCAATCTAGTTGCAATGTAAGTAGAAGAGAGATAGAAAAATAGATTTGAGCTTGGTTATCTAATTTCTAGCAGTATTATGGCAGCAATACTATGCAAGATACATAAAATTCTTAATCCATTTTCTTGAATACAAGAATTGAATATATAGGAATTGGCTGGTATGTGCCTTCATGCATAAGGCATCCTTGGAGTGCCAAATCACTTGGTGAAGAGGTAGTTCAAACTAATTAAATCTATTGAAAAATAGGAGAGGGAGGAAATAACATGCAAACAAGACTATTTTTAGGTAATTTGGTTCACAAACGCACCCTAGATGTTGAGTTAATTGAAATAATGTGTGTTAAAAACATACATGAATAATTATGGAAAACTTACGCCACACTTCCGCCCTACGCAGGGAAGTGGTTCTGACACTAAAGTTCAAAACATGTACAAAAAGTAACACAAAGCTAGAAAAAGTTGGGAATAGTAAAGTATGAGCATCTAGGCTATGAATAAAAACTGCATATGAGCTTAGGATATTGAACACCTTTTGAAAGGACATGAATCATCACTAAGGAATTTTGGAACCTTTTTCTGAAAATGTAGCACATGCAAAATTGGGTGCATTCATATTGCCCCCTCAGAGAAGTTTCTTATCCATGAAGAGGCGTAAAACGTAGAGTCCGAGTTTGGTGTTCCCAAAATGGGGAGTAAGAATTTGATACCCGACACACCCATGTGTCGAAATTTCGATGTCCAATCTCTAGCTACCTATAAAATGAAAAGAAGACTCAAGTGCAGATAGGTAAAATATCAAAAAATAAATTCTAAATTAAAATGACAAGAGGACTTACCATTTGTGTGGGGATAAGAACTTACCTCCACCAACATTCTTTTCCTGCGAAAAAATGCACTCAAAACGAGGCTATAAAAACATCTATATATCAAACAAACCCATTTTTCTATTCATTTGCGCATATCGACTTTGTGATTTTTGAGCTCTAAACCAACGGTGTCCGTTTTCATCCAAAGGATAGTCAAAATGTTTGTTGCAAGATCATGATCATGCCTCCACGACCAGAAGATTGAACCACGAGGTCTAAGGATAGTTTCTCTCACTTGTGTGTTGTTAAAGATAAAATGTCAAAATGTCAAAATATTTGTCTAGGAGGGGTTATTTTTGAAATTTCTTGTTTTAAATGATTAACTAAGGAGGGTGCCTATAGGGTAGTCTTTTGTTTTGTCAAAAATGACATTTTTGTGTTTTTTAGAATTTTTAGGGTTATAAACCTATTTGGTGAATCGGATCAAGACCGATGCCTTGAGAAGGGTGGCAGTCGCAGAACCACCTCCCTACATCAGGCAAAGGTTCTAAATAGAATGACCAGAACTTATGCTAATTTGATTTTTTTTTGAATTTTTGATGTTTTTTTGTGTTTTTGATGAGATTTTTTCTTGAAATATGTCTCTAAATTTCTCTTTCTGTGTGTTTTTGTGGATGTAGAAGAATGAAGAATATATCCATTGAAATTGCAAGAGGGAGTGTGATTGGCTCCCAAAGATTTTGGATCAGCTAACTTAGGTTGAGACAAATATCCTTCAAAGAGCATGGATATGGAGGATTTTACAGAGTGCCCCATGTTACTCCTGTCAGCCACATACTATGTGACTTATTCTCTTACTAAGATGTAGACTAGAACACTTTCCAATTTTCAGGTGTCAAGGGTGAGTGAATTATCACCCTAGAGGATGTGTACCGTATTCTTGAGCTTTCGGTACTCGGGAGGAGGTTGACCTTAAAGACAACATGGTCTAGATATTAGATGACTCAGTGGGCCACCTATATGGGGGATGTCGTGCTATCTTTTGGATCAAAAAGGGGAATGAAGTTCTGATCCATTTCTATTGTTCCCATCCCATGCAACTAGTAAAATGCTAGGGCTCAACACCAAGATTTAAGAGGGACACATGTCACAAAGATTTGTTGAATGAAAATGATGAGAGAGAAAGACAAGGATTTGACAAAAAAAAAATTGAGAACCAACCACCTGACTCTATGTAAGTTTGCTGCATAGTTTAAAATGTGAATTGCTTTCCATTTTATCTAGACTCGGATATGTAGATGGCCACTTGGTTGACAAAATCTGGTTTTGAGGATTTAAAATCTTATTGGAATTTTTGACACCTAACTCACTTTGTTTTGATTTATGATTTCACTATATTTGAATGAATTTATTTAACTTTAGAGTTTGTTAAATATACCCCCTACACCTTTCCCCATACCACCAATAGGAAACATGCACTTATCACCATGGCCAAGGCATAGGCGAGTAAAATCACTTCCCTCCTTTCCAAACCCTACGCCACTAGTAAAAGACGCAGGCTCAACACTAAAGGTTGGTAGGGAAAATAAATGTGTAAAATAATTTTTTTCATTGATTTGAAGTTGACATGTTCATCTAGGAAAAATGTGTGGAATTTTATTTATTTCCAAAGAGATGTATATGGGATAGATGTCACACCATGAAGCTTCTAGACCATAAAATACGCAAAGACACCTAATCTAGAAGAAACTATGAATAGAAAAAAGTATGCGGGAATTCATATGGTTAATGTTAATGCTTGTATTTTCTTGTTTCAATTGATGAGATGATTTGGAAACAATTGGTGATACCATGAATATTGAAAGAGATATGAATTGAAATGTTCTCCTAATATTTTTAGAAGTTTTAGGAATTTCTATGAGAATAAGTCCCTCGATTACACATTAACAAAATGGAGAAGTAGATGAAAATGAAATACGGATGCAAAAATGTACATGTGGAAATGCAAGTGAGTCATTCATAATACCTCTTGAGGTTAAGAGATTTAATGGATTTGCTAAACTCTTCACCTTCTAGTGTACATAGGAAAAATGCACCATTTTTTTAGTCTTCCATTACTTGATATGGGCCCAACCATATGAGCATGAACTTCCTACCTTCACCAATATTTTTTTCTATCTAGTTATTAATTCTTAACACTAGATCTCCCTCATATATTTCATGTTTGTAAATTCTTGTATTATACTTCCGGCACTGTTTCACCTTTTTCTTAGATTGTTTCTTTGAATTGTTGAGGAAATAGATAGGGTAACAGGCGTAGGAGGAATACCTGTTCAAGTGTCAGTTAATGGGTTGTTGTGCGCGTATGACTTTTGAATCCACAACGGATAGTGAGAGCTTCCTTTTGGCTAGGAGGAACTACCTGTAATGAAAGCAAGACCACCAGAAAGAATTAAACAATATGGGTAGTGAACTGCCTAACGTAAGCTAGATCCAGGAAGTATGATACTTCCTAGATGGTTGTTAGTTTACTGTTTTAAACAAATTAATGTTGTAAAAAAGTAAATCTTATTGTTATTTTTAAATGATTTAGGTATCTCACTTAAAACGCAATAAGAAATAGATCTAATCTGACATGCTAAGCTAGAATAGAATCTGTTATCCAAAATTCACCCTTAAGGTAATTTTGATAACATGCATCAAATTCTTTAGTCCCAGGAAAATAGATTGAGTCAGGGCAAAATTTTCATGTTTCTAGGGTCCCCTCATATTTTTCTAACTCCCCTATCCAAGTAGAAGAGAGCAAGTTCTGAGAAAATGTGAAAAAAATTGCAAAAAACAAGCTCGGGCAAGGAAAAATCACGAAAAATGGCTAAGTCCTAGTCCTCGCAGCATTTGGGACAAGCGGGACAAAAAGACGTGAACCGGCCGAACCGGGCGAAATGAGTCAAGGCAGCCCGAAACAGTCTGGGACGCGCGGGCCAAAAGTACGCGAACCGGCCGAACCGGCCGAAATGAGAACTTTTTTCCCGGAACACTTGGGACAAAAGGGCACGAACCGGCCGAACCGAGCGAATTTGTCCCAGATGGTCCGAAACCAAATGGGACATATGGGCCAAAAGTACGCGAACCGGCCGGTTCGGCCAAAATGGGAAATTTCAGCACCGAAACCAAATGGGATAAAGGGACACACGGGACGCGAAGAGCCAAAATAGCCGAAGGCAGGGAAGAAAAGTAACGTCTGGTCCGGAAACTTCAAACGGCCATAACTTTTGACTCCGAGCTCCGATTTTGATAAAATTGGACTTTCTAGAACGGGCACGACGTCCTCTACGCCAAAAAAACTGGATTTCTTAATTTTAATGAGGATAGATATATTTAAATAAAGGAAATGTGTTCGGCTCCAGTCAGTAAATGCTCTTTCCCGTCAAATGACAGAAAACGCCTGCCAGGCCCAAAGTAGCTGCCTGCACTCAGAAGGCCATAACTTTTGCATTTCTCAACGAAATCACACAAAATTGGTACCGTTGGAATCATGTTTCCGATCCCGATGCACAGCAATCAAGAAATTCCTGGATTTGATCAGACATTGATTGAGATTTTTAAGAAAACGTGGCCAGGTTCAGAACAGTGTTTTATTTGGTAGCTGGGAGTGCATTTAAGAGGCGATGGTCATCATTCTTTCTCTGCTGCAGCACATGGGACAGTATGGGGAGCCTTTTGCAAGTAATGGACAACCATTCCACTCAATTTAATGCTTCTTACAGGTGGTTGAAGGACAGATTTCGGGATTTCCACTTTCCCTTCTCTTCTCCTTCTCATTTTTTCTATAAATTGGAGTGTTGGGCTCATTGTAAAAGGAGAGTTTTTGGGGTAGCAAAGCTCTGCCAAAATTGCTTTGTGAAGCCAGTGTGTTTGCAGGCCCTTGTAGTGGACTCCTTGCATGGTGATCCAAGCCCTTATCTTGTAATAGATTGAACTGTGCATATCATGAAGCAATAAAATATCAGTTTGTGGATGTATCTTCCCCTATTGTGTTTCCTTGCATTCTTCTTGCCCCTTTAATCTTTCTACAAGTATATTGTGTCCATTTATGTTCTTGCAGGAATTCATTATCATTGTGTGTACTTGGAATATTGTTGTGAATGTATTTTGCTGGATTATGGTGAACTGTCATCACCTCTTCTAGTGTGCACTTTGCCTCTGTATTTCACACATTTGGAGATTACTCTCCCACCCTCCTTTTCTGGTGTATCACCGCTTTAGTGTAGGATTTCATTCTATGTATTCTCTCTCCCTGGTCCCTTGGAAATTTAGGTTAGAATAGCTAGTTTCTCCTGCATTAGAGTAGATTGTGGCAGGTAGTTTAGGAGCAAGAACCAGCTTTCTCTGGAGGTCTATCTCAAGTAGCAAGTCCCAAAACTTGGAGATTAGTACCCATGTTATCCAATCACACTGGATGCTTAGAGTGATCAAACTAGAAATCTGATCAACATCCAGGGGTGCTGTGATTCGGTGATAACAAGACCCTTATAGCCAGCCCCTAAATTGTGATAATGGGACATGTGGTATCATCCGCGGGATGCCCCTCTATTTCCTCATGTTTGGTTGACTTGGGACACGTGGGGGGCTCACGCTAGTTTGGGTCCTTTCCTTTTTGTCGTGCCTTCAAATTTATGCCATTAGGATGTGTGGCTCCTCCCATTGGCCTTTGAATTTTCAACATTTGGCTTTGTCCCCTCTTGGAATTTGAACACGTGGTGAGCTGGAGCTTGTTTGGGGACTACTCGTTGAACCCAACCTTGGTGTTGCATTGATGAGGCATGTGGCACCCTCCGTAGCTTTGCTATGAGGCATGTGGCACCCTCCGTAGCTTTGCTCTACCTTCCTTGTGTTTTGGCTAAGTTCCTTTTGTGTTTTGGCTGGCATCCTTCATTGTCAAGCTCACCCGCCCCTTAGATTTTGAATTGATTGTGAGCTCACAAGTCTAAACTACCCCTTCGATTATCTCCTGCGCGGGATTGTGTTTGACCAATTTTTCCTGGGGGGAAAATTGGATAACAATTTGGTGACTCACAAAGACATTTTCCTACTAGATGAAGAGATTAGTGGCCTTGTTGCATCCATTGGGCATGGAGTCATGAATGAGAGCTTGGTACTAATCCTATCTCTGAAACTTGAGTCTGACGCTTGCACTTGGTGACCCCAAGCCTACCACACTATCTAAAACATTATTGGAACTGGGGCGATCCCACCAAATGCTACCTCTAATGTATTGTGCAAGAGAAACAAAACACCACAACACACTATGTACAAAAAATTGAAAATCATACATGCTTCAAGTGGAACATGTAGAGTGTGCAAAAGCACTTGTTGTGCTAAAATCAAACATACTTATACTCCTACACTAACCGGGAGCGAAAGGGAACTCAAACAAATCTTGCAACTGGCAGGGAGAAGTACCTTCCGTTTCTCAGAATAGGGAAGCCATGCAAATTATTTGACACAGAACATGGCTACTTGTATGAGTAAAAAACTTACTATAAGTCGATCCTCCACCCAAATCATCAAGGTATCAACATCAATAAAAAATACCTCCTCAAGCTGATTGGCACTGGACTCCTGAAGGTGTTGATGATGAACCTTGGTGGTTTGATACTCATCCTCATGCCCTGAAGTGGGAATGAATGGTTTTGGCTTCTTCCTTGGCTCCAATGAAGCCAAGTACCTGATTGGGAATGGTTTGGTCCTTTGAATATGCCCATTTATCTGAACTTCAACTCCATGGATGGAGTCATCATGTGGACCTTCCTTGGTGAATGGTGTGGAACAAATGGGAGGGATGGGATCCTCGTGCTCTTTTCCTTCCTCCTCCTGAGAAGAACATGGAAGATCATGATCCTCTAACTTTAGTTCTAGAGGCCCGTTTAGATATACAGGATATTCTCCTTGGATGGTCTCCTTCATGATAGCAGGTTCATGTGCTTGGGACATGGATGATGGAGGAGTAAATGATGTAAACTCTTCGGGCTCCTCTCCACCAAATAAATCCTCCAAGTCTGAAAGAAAACATGTCTCCTCATTGTCCTGTTGCATGTGCTCAACCTCCTCCATGGTGTCCTCCTGATATGTGACTTACTCACCATGGTTCCCCTCATTCTCAAACATGAATTTTGAAAGCTCAAACTCTTCTTCGACACTAGAGTTTGAAGGGTATGAAATGGAAGGAAGAACTGAAGGTTCTTCTGTGGCTTTCTCCACACTTGGAACCTCTAAAACTGCATGGTCCTCCTCCAGAACTAGAATGTACTCTTCCTTTGGATTTGGAGTAGCTCCCTCTTCTTGCACTTGTGTGGCAGCTGAAGCTTCCACCACTTGTGGCTTGATCCTGGCATCCTCTGAAGGCTTAACCAACAAGGAGATTTTTTATAATCCCAAATCTGAGAGCCCAACTCGCCAAGCTTCTAACCATTTCTCCTCTGTTCATCTCTTCTTCTTGTTACTCTGCTTGAATTGTTTTTTGAGTATCTCCCTGACATGGGGCTCGAGAGAGGAGTGGTGGATGGGGTCTCCACTAGTTGTTGCCTTATTTTTGGTGGAGGGGAAGATATTAATTTTAGATCTTGTGGAGGGGAATTGGATTTGAAAGGGAAAAGGACAGAGAAATTAAGACGAGATGGAATATTAGGGGATGGAGAAGGGAAATCGACACTTGGGGCAGCAGATGGGAAGCTTGGAAAATGAAGCTCGTGTTGAGATGGTGCTGCTTGATGAATGGAGAGGAAATAACTAGATGATGGTGCATGACTTACCCATTGAAAAGGCTCCCTGACACCACATCTGTAGGCCTCCATCTCCTCAGCCCACTGCACAAGTTGGGGCAACATCTCAATCATGAAGTCAAGCTTCTCATGTGGGCTATTGTGTCTTGGAAAAGGGCCTCCCCATGGACAAGGTGCCCTGCAACCAATCCTGAATGCTTTCATCTGTGTTATAGCCCTTGAATGCACCATGCATGGCTCCAATTTTTTAATCGTCTCTAGTAGAGGAACATTCTCCACATAACCATTGATCATTAAATGCATCCCCTTGTTCTTGATAAGCTCCATAGCCAAATTGAATTTTACCCTGCTCATATAGGTAAGCATAATGGTTCTGAATTTGATCATAATGAAAATCTGGAGGAGTTGCGAAATACATTGGAGGTGGAATGCACTGCTGTTGCTATAAGTGTGAGTTCCAAGCGGGAAATAAAGTCATGATTACACAACTTTATGGGATGGAAGAAAATGGGAGATGTGGAAAGGAAGATGGGTGGAAATGGATGGAAGAGAAAGTTTGCAACTTAGAGAATGGGTTGTTGACTAGATGGAGTCACCATATGTTCTTTACATGTACCTCTTAAAGGATGAATCTTAACAAAAACACACCAACCTACTAAGATGATATGGTAAGATTATTCAAACCTATCCCACCGGGAGTGCCAAAAATGATAGTGTAAAATCACAACACCCCTGAATAAGTACAACTCGATGGGTTGAGACTCTCAGTGTGATTTCATAACATGGAGCTTTTCCCAAAATTTGGGACTTTGCAATCGGGAAATCTCTCTGGATGAAGGTCGGTTCCTATTCCTCTATTCAAGTGCACACATTCAATTTGCAGAGGATATACTCTAAAACCTACTCTAAGTTTCCAAAGAGACAGGGTAAGGAGATGTAATAAAAAAAACCTAAACTAACAAGGGTGATGCACCAAAGGAATATTGAACACCTGATTTGCAATAAACACAAATCATAAAAATACAATACAACCACCATGCACAGATAACCAAGAATTCAATGAGATATCATGAAGGAGACAATGAACACAAGAGATGGTTAAAAATGATCCATATAAATGCATTAATGCTCCAAAAAGTTGATACAGTACATTATAATGGCCAAGAGGCACAAACTGCATTACAACTTAAATGGGAAGTTTGAACTCCACAAAATCACTTGTAGACAAGGGAAGAAGGGAGGATGAAAAGTAGAAATATCCAACCTCTAGAAAAATGCCCCTTCTTATAATATATAGGAAGAATTAGAGAAGGAGATAGAAGAAATCCTAATTCTTGTTCAACCACCCCAAAAGAGCAATTAATTCAGCTGCAACAATGATGGGTTTTACTACAAAACCCATGTATACTTCATTATGCTGGTGCATGAGAAGCCTGCAAATTTTGAAAATGGTAGACTATATTTGTTCATTATAGATGTACGTGAGTAGAAAACACCAAGAGATTTCCAAAAATTCCTCTCTTGCTCAGATCCGAGCTTGCAGTTGAAATTTATGATCATCTGAAGGTTAGGGTCAGGCATTCCATGCGGGTTCTCACAATATTGCTACCTTTTAGTCTCCTGGGAATGTAATGTGCTGACACTTGACACCATCTGCGAGCCTTCTCTGGTTCCTTTATGTTCTACCTAAGTCCCTTCTGTTTGGTGAAGACACTATGTCTGATCATAGACACGTGGATGGCCAGCGCACGTTTGGGACCCGCCATTGTACTTTACCCTTGAAGTTGCACCAATGAAGCACATGGAGGCTTCAACTGGCTCTTCCCATGCCTTAGACTTTTGAATGGTTGGTTCTACCTTTTCGGTCTCTTGACACGTGGAGATCCTGTGCTCATTTGGGGACCCCACGTTTTGTCACACGTTTGAAGTTGCGTCAAGCTAAAACAAGGAGGCTTCTACTGACTCTTAGACTTTTCAATGGCCGGTGGAACTTTCTCGGGCCCTAGACATGTTGAGAGCCTACGCTCGTTTGGGACCTGCCTCTTGATTTTACCTTTGAAGTTATGCTGATATGAAACATGGAGGCTTCCGCTGACTCTTTTGTACTTAACTGATTTGGGGCTCGAGTGAACACTATCTCCTTTGTTCCTTTGGGTGAGTAAAGGGCCCCACTATATATAATGCCAAAATCCATTTTCGGGTGGTACCTTTGTAGTTATCTCCTAATTTTGTGACGATGGGACACTTGGCATTTTCATGAGCCTACTATGTGTTGAGATACACGTGGGGGTCAAACACATCTCTGGGATCTCCATTTTTTTGCACCTTTTGAAAGTGTGCCGAGATGACACGTGGCACCTCCCACGGATCTATTTATTTTCTTCGAGTCAACTCACATTGGGCTCAATGTTTTTCAACATTTCCATGTCCATTCATCTTCCAACCCTTCTTCTACATTTGCAAGCCTACCTGCAACTTGATTTTTAGGATCGAATGTGAGCTCGCATGACTGAACCGAATCTTCAATTTTCTCCTATGCAAGGTCATGTTTGATCAATTTTTCCTTTGGGGAAAAATTGGATTATAGGTATTTAGATATACAAAAGTTTCTTCATCACTTTCAACATGTTCTGAGATGACAGGCTTGTCCTCGACTTCTATGTATGTCAACATTGGGGTTATCGGTATTTTTCAAACTAAAAGTTCAGCACAAAACCGAAATGGTAGAGTGTGTATCTTCCAACTCACTGTCAAGAGTGAAGCGGGAGAGCAGAAGTTGCTATAGAGTCTATACGAAGGTTTTTATCTCGTGGAATTGCTTCAATTGACATGAAGTCAAACCCCTTTGTTATATTAAGCACTTCTATTTTGCAGAGTTGTAGATAATCAGCTCTAGTTTTGTACACCTCAGATACTTGATTTGTAACCAATTGTGAATCACTGAACACTCTAATGTTACCAACACCCATCCTTTTCACTAATATGAGGCCAAGATGGAGGGCTTGGTATTCAGCCCCATTATTTTTGCATTCAAATTTTAACTTGGAGGAGAATGACATAACCTTTCCCATGGGAGAGGTAAGGATGACACCTGCCTCGATGCTGAAATGAAATATGGCTCCATTAAAATGGAGTGTCCAATAGTTAGTCTGAAAAATTGATGTTGGATCATTCTTTGTATCGTCTTCCCTTTCCTCGACTACTTCCAACATACAAAATTCATCTACTAGAAGAGAGTTGAGTCCCAGGTTATGTCGCGAAACCCATTGAATTAAATGGAAGGATAATAGGTAAATCCTTTTGCAATAACTCAAAAATGGTTATTGTGGTTCCTAATGACAGAGTCTCTATGATGATGGTTTCATTCTTGATCGCTAGAACACTTTCGATCAATCATGTGACTTCGAAATCTATTTTTGGCACCAGTTTTGCTTCTAGCTTTAAACCAACTGGCTTGTTATGTTGATTTGTTGGGTGCTCAAACTCAGAATTGACTCCTGGTTTCTTCTTCAAATTTGCTAGGTGTATATCAAATTTTTTTGGGTCACCTTGTGCCACGAATACCTTTCTTAAGTGAAGGAATCTTACCTCCTGAAATAATGTGGAAGGGAACGCCTCCATGTGATGTATCCATGGGAAGACAAGAATCATATTATAGTTGGTTTCCTGATCGAGAATCGTCTTGGGTCCTAAGGTGACTGGTAACACTATAGTCCCTATCAAAGTTACCTTGAGGCTATCATAACCCTTTAGCATATTTTGTGTTGAGGAACAATTAGTTCCTCCATATCCTAGTTTTTTGAAGGAAAGTGAAGGGTACTATGATAACCGCTTCCCTATCATCGACCATTACGCGTTGAATGTATTTATTGTAGATCTATACTTGCAAATATAATGTTGGGTCACCTCTATGTGGAATTTCAGCATCCGTCAACATTTTTCTTATGTCTAACACAAACCCAGCATCCCTATCTAGATATCTAGGAGGGTAGACTACAAATTCAACATGGTTTACTTGCACCTTTGAGGGAGGAGTAATGTTGATAAAATGACAAAGACCCAATCCATCTAACAAAGTAGCTTTATGATTCAGGGAATTATTTAGAAGATCCAAGAAGGAAATGTGAGAAAAGGTATTCATCGAGTCATTGATTAAATTGTATGCTCCTATTGGTTTGGAAAGTGTTTATTGGATGCCATCTGTTATGGGTGGATAAATGGATATTGGCTATGATGAATAATCATTAGTTCTTGTGGCAGTGTTAATCTGAGGTTTGATGTCTAATTCCACCAACCCTGCATTTTTTTGTTTATTGGTGACCATCCAATGGAGGTTCCACTTGTGGGTTGGACACAGTTGAGGCTTCTTGATCATTGGCTACTACGAAAATCCCTTTGTTTGAAATGGTGGGATATAGTCTACCATCTTTTGGGCACATAGGGAGAGGATCATTAAAGATCCTTAACGATGTGTTTTGAGGATAAATCGGCCCTGTATAGGTGTTTTGCATTGGTGTTATCGAGCTTTCCAGAAACATGTCTACAAAGAGTTATCTCTGATCTTTGGGCAAATGTTATAGGAATTTTTTTCAATCACAACATGTTTTAGCATTGTGCTTGTGGACCCTGTAAAAACTGCAATACAAAACAGGATTGTAGTCTTGAGGTCCTTGGTTGCGATCTAAAAGTCCAATCATTGTTCATTTTCTGATTTTTATAATTAAAATTTGGGAAACCCTTCCCTTGATTTTTAAATTGGTCTGGATACCTGTTATCCATATTTCACCCCCCGTGCCAAATATTGGATCAGTCATGACCCCGCATAAAAGGATATTGAGAAAACTCATTCAAATCCTAAAAATTGGTCATAGAAGGACTCAACCATGGAGTGGCAGAGGCCAAGAGAGACTGATGGACCCTATGTAAAAGAAAACGACTCTATCGAGCCATTTCCTAATCTTAAATCCATTCTCCAAGTTGCAGGCATACTCAACTATGACATAACAGGGTCAAACTAGAACGGGTGATGCCGTAGAGGAACTAGAAATAAGAAGGGGAAGAAACGGTGAAGATCCAAAGTCCTAAAGCTCGAAAGGGTTCAGAACAATCCAAAAAATGACTAAGTATGGAGAGGAAGTGGAAGGAGCCACGTGTGTTAACGACACTTCTCCAAAGGTGAATTCAAAAGGGGGAGCCCAAACTCACGCCAAGCTTCCACGTGTCCAAAACCCCAAAGAAATTGTGGAGTGTTGAAAAGTCTTCAACTAAAAATGAAGTGCCAAGTGTTAGCTTAGCACAAAATTAGAAAGGAAGTCTAGGGTGGAGACTTCAACTTGCGTCAGCCCTTCACATAGCAAATGGTCAGACAGAGTCAAAAGGTGGGCTTCAACATTGGCTAAGTATAAAAGTGTAAATGGAGAATACCCATTAACGTGGCACTTCTCCAAGAGTTGGTCCCAAGGAGGAGACCCAAATGACTGCGAGCTCACCACGTAGCCCAAAGTCTATAAAGTAAGAGGGACCATTGAAAATTCCAAAGATCAGTGGAGGCCAAAAAGTGTCAACTAGATGCTCCTCAAATGGAAAAAATTTAGGCCGGGTTTTCAAGAAAGTGCGGTGCTTCCACGTGTTATATCAAAAGGGGCAGAATCGGTTGAATAGTCAATGCATAAGCCAGGATGGTAGAGGCTACCAAGTGTCTTATTGACGTTGATTCAAGGGTTGAATAAAGAAAAGGTTTCCAAATGAGTGCCAAAATGCCACATGTCCTAGGGGAAAGTGGGCCTTCAGATGAAAAGTTGGCTCTTTGCCCTTTGTTATCTCAAAAGGGGTAAAAGTTACAGAATGACCCGCAACTCTACTAGAGGAAAAAGTCAGCATTTTAGCCCAAGTCAAAATCAAAGCGGGGAGTTAAAGGAAAAATTGAAAATGTTCCTTTCATTAAAAAGGCACAAAGATAAAGATGGAAGTGCATTCCCCATCCAACCAAAAGGAGCCATGTATCCAAGTAGAGCTTTGGGGCTACGGGAATTTTTGAAGTTTTGTGTTTTTTACGTAAAAGGGAAAAAAGATAAATTGTTGATCTGTAAGCCTGTTTTTTGCTCTAATCTAGTTGCCACATGTCCCATATCAAAAGGGGGACCCATTTTAAAAATATTTTTCCTGCCCATTTGTACGGACCCAATACAAACTTCAAAGGGGCATATCTTTTGACTCAAGGTTCGAAATATCACAAATCTGACACCGTTGGAAAGATATCGGCTTCGTTCATGCCATGGAGGCCTGAAACTTTAATTTTTAGGAGGTTAGGTGAAGAAAATTGAGGAAACATCTTCAAGATTTCAATGTAGGATCTTTTTGACTCAACAACCAGATCAGATATGATATATTTTTCTATTTCCTCTTCCTTCAAGACGTCGAACCAAGGATTAATGCAGTAAAGATGGATCTAGGTGTAGATTTCATCAAAAGCATTAACATCAGTGGTTGACCTTTGACATACTTTTCATGCTTCTCTCTCTATTTCTTTTCTCTGATCGAATCTATAAATATGGGAGCAGGATTCATTATAAAGGGTTGGACATTCTTTTTTTGTAGGATCCCTTCTCCTTCTAGGAAATGGTTTGTGGGGTTCAAGCCTTCCATTAAAATTGTAATATGTTTTTTCCTTTTGGCTATCTTGTAATGAACTGTACCAATCCATAGAGCAATAAAACATGTCTATGATCGATCTTAGATCCTTTCTTGTCTCTTCTTATTTCATTTGGAATCCCATTACATATCTGGCTATCTGTGATTGTTTATAGTATGCATTTTTTTTGGTTTGTGTCTATTGGAAAAATAAATGTTCATCATTCCTTTGGTGCATCACCTGGTAGTTTAGTTATCTCTTACTCCTTATACTCTTTCATCTTTGTCTCCCTGGAAAGTTTTAGATTAGGTATAAAGATAGATCGTATGAAAATCCTAACGTATGCATCTAAACAGAGGAATAAGGAACCAACCTTTAATCTGTAGAGATTTTCCATTTTTGCAAGGTCCCACACCTTGGGGAAAGTTCAATGTTATGCAATCACACCAAATGACCCTGGCTTAGAAAAGTAGACCTGTATAACTCATTTGGGGGTGCTATGATTTTGCACTAACCGTTTTGGCATGCCCAGTGTGACTAAGAGGTCTCCATCTTATTACAGTCGGAATTGATGTACACTTTTGATGATTTTGGATTCTAAGAAGCCCTAAAATTGTACATCTGGCGACTCCAAAATAAATAAATCTACTGGTTTCAGCAGTCCAATAAAGTTCATGAGAAGAATACAAACACGGTCAAGAACTTGAGAAGAGGGATTGTTTGTCTATCTAGACTTATGCCCAGACAGAGGGAGAAGAGGAAGAAGAACCCAGAGGTCTCTATCTCCAACAAGAAGAGATTTATCAGGAGGGGTGCTCAGACTGATCAGGATGACTTAGTAAAATCTTTATGTTAACTTCATTGGTAGTAGTCCACTTGCCTTAAATGCGCAAAATCTAGTTCCTATTGTAGCATTAAAGATTATCCCATATTTCATTGGGGAAAATCAAACTTCTCCTCATGATCATGTCCAAGATATTGTAAATTTATATACAATCCACGAGGTTCATGAGATGGACATCGCATTCAAGTTGCTCACCTCTTTACTCAAAGGGAAAGCTTCATAATGGTTCAAGAGTCTTGAGGCAAGCTCTATCCAGAATTGGAATCAGCTATGCATAGCTCTTCACAACTAGTTTGGAGAGAAAGATGATAAATTGTCTTTGTTGGAACAACTAACAACAATCAAGAGAGCCCCAAATGAGTAGGTGATAGTCTTTAACCTCAGATTCCAGTGCACCTGTGATAAAATTCGAACAGTAAAGCCCACTAATGAAGGTGCCTTCTTATACTTTCTTAGGGCTTTAAATTCTGAAATTTTTCTGATGATTCAGTCAATGGGGGGCACTACATTACATGCAGCCTATAGCCTTTCAATAGGGGTTGAGAACCATTTTATTCAAGTGAGTAAAATCACTCCTAGGCCATCCATGCCTCTATACCTTGAGTTAGGAAGCCCAGATGCTATCCAAACACCTACATTAGATCCTATACCCACCCCCAGGAGTCAAAGTGCAGCTGAAGCATCCACTTCATCATTTAACACCTCCAAAGAACTCCAAGAAGTCATTAAACAACTTCAAAACCTGGGGAATGAGCTAGTAACTATCAAAAAACAATAATCTCAGAGTTCCATACCATATCAGTCTCATGCTCAGTCTCAGGGTCAATAACAAGCTAGACTCCAGTATCAACAAAATAAGCTTCCATCTCAGACTGCAAATAAGAGCCAGAATTACGGACAACCCCAAGCTTCTAGACCTTTCAGCTCATATGATCCAAACACAACTTCAACATCAAGGGCATTGGTTCCAACACAGAACAATATGACACAAGAATATGATTGGTGTTTTCCATGAAATAAAGGACATAACCAATCAATGTACTTTAATGGTGCTCTAAATCAGGCCTTGATGGTGCAAACCAGCATGGTGCCACAAGAACCTAGCCAAGAAGGGGATCAATAGTAAGAATCTTTACAAGGTGGACCTCCAGGAGAGACTATGCTTATCAATTGGCAGGTGAAAGACTTTTGTGGAATGAATCAGTTCCCTTTTCAAGGTGTGGCTACCAATACCCAATCCAAAAAGAGGAATATTTGAGAGGGACAACCACTAAACTCAGGTGACCCTCAATCTTCCATCACTCTAAAAGGTCCTGGTGCTCCAAGTATAACTCCTAATATGCAGAACCAATTAGAGCCACCTCCCAAACCCACTCAGGCACAAGTTGTAACAACCCATGTGTAAGAAAGAAATGTGTTTGGGAAGGGACAAAAAAGGATATCTCATTCAATATTATTAAGCAAATGAAGAGGACAATTGTGAACATTTCACTGTGGGAGTCACTGGCCATTCCAGAGAAGAGGGATATGTTGTAGACTGCCATGTAGAATTGGTCAAGTTCAAATCACCCCCCTAACCAACAAGAGAGAGTGCTTACCAATGCAGCTCAACTAGGGAGGAACCATGAGGAATGACAAGTTAAGAACCTAAGACCTTCTCCCTTCTGTTGGTGCTCAAAATAGTCTCGCCCCATTTCTGCCTTTGAAAAACTACTGATTTATGGCCTCTATCATTTTTTCCTTCCTTGTGTTGTGCCTGGTTGATCCTTGTGGCCATTTTTAGTTGGTTCATGGGTTGTAAGTCACTTAAGAGTTTATATTTTGACTCATCCATTCTTTGTTCATTCAAAACTTGTGTTTTCCTATTCTCTCTATTTCCCACAATCAAGATTTATTGTCCTTGATTTTTCTATCCCAGATTCTTAAAGAAAAATGAATGGATGTGTCCTTGAAGAATGTATTTGGGCCCTGTAACATTTCTAAACTTTTTGTCATTGAAGAAAATTTCATTCCCAGGCTCAAATGGTCATTTTTCTATATTTTATAGTTTGACGGGTGTTTCTCCCAGTCAAATTTGCATCTTTGTATCTACAAGGGACGAGGAACCTTTTTGTTGGATAAGGCTCAGCTAGGTACTTAGAAAAATTCATGGAAAGCCTTAACTCAAAATGTGTCCACGTGGAAGCATGACGCTTGTTTGAAGATCTAATATTTGGTTTTTCCTTGGAGCAATGTCGGGATGACATGTGGAGGTTCCCGCTACTTGGCCTAGACTTAGAAAAATTTTATGCAGTTGGAGTAGTGTAGCGGTATAGGACACATTGTGATCTCACGCTCATTTAGGGTCTCCACTTTGGGAACCATCTTAAAGTTGTGCCATGTAGACATGTGAAGGAGCCATGCATGTTCGGGGACCGACCCTTGAGTTTCATTCTAAAGAAGCGTCGGGGTGATGCATGGAGGCCTCTACTCACTTTACATTTTACTTAGAATTTTCAACGACCAAAAGGAGACTACCTAAGAGCATGACATGTGGCACCTTGCGATGAGCTTCAAGCATTCAATCAAACCTTGCTGGAGCAGGACACGTGGTGAATCCACACTCGTTCAAGGTATCAAATTTTTGGGACTTCCTCAAGGTGCACCATGGTGACACATGGCAGTTTGAAAATTCAAAAAGGTAGGGAGGTGGACAATCAGAGGCAACTTGGATTTTTACCTCCTTAAGGATTAAAATTTCAAAATGGCCTGTAAGCCCAATGAGGGAAATAGTCAATGTTTTACCCCAGTCAACGACGGAGGTGCAGGCTCTCAAGGGAAATTTGGAAAATTTTCCTTTTGAGAACAAAGAGTCAAAATTAAAAAGGAAGCACCGCAGTTTCCCGAGGGTGGAGGTACAGAGAAAAATGTGAAATTTTTCCATTTTTGCCAAAAGTTGTAAAAATTCAAAGGAAGCTCCCAGGTCTTTTCTAAAGTTTAAAATTTGCCACATGGATGGCCCAAATTCAAAGTAAAGATCAATAGCAGTTGAGAGTCTGAAATCTGATTTTCCACCCATTTCTCTTAAACACGTCTGGAAGTGTGAGTCTCCATGATTTCTTGGTATTTCCTACACACCAAGCAGAGAAGGAAGTTAATGTTAATATCTGAAGTTTGGTGGGAAGATCTAGAGGACATATTTCACCATTAAAATGGTATGAATTTCATGCCTGATCCGATTTTCCATTTTTCTTCTCCCAAGCACGCAAGGGGCCATATTTGAAAGATTACGGGAAGAAGTGGTTGGAAAATTGAAAGAAGAGTGATCTACTAGAATAAGGAGTTGAATGCAGGAGGTATTTGATGAAATCTACCCCCTTGAGCACCTGGAGACTTCTTGCAAATTTGATTCTAAGAATCACGAAAGAATCATGGTGAAAACTGGTGCATTAAATTTTTTTGTCTTTTGGGGAGAGGAGGCTCTGTTATAAATTCTATAAATGGCACAAAATTTTCATGCAAATGGTTGGAGTGTGAAGGGTCTGGACTGATTTTTCTAATCGAAAGCTTGATAGAGCCCATCCCTTTTGAGAAACCATTCAAGAAGATTATATGTCTCTTTTGTATTAAAATTTGATCATGTCAAGGTGGTTGCAGGTGTACAACCATTGACAAGCTCTAAGATTGTTCTAAAAACTTTCCCCCGTTGATAGATTCAATCAAATTCAAGTTATTTCTATGTTGTCTTGAGAAAAATATGTTGATTTTACTTCTAAATGTATGTAAATAGTTTTTCTTGTTTCTGTTGCAATCTTGTATTAAAATATGATTCAATCACACATGCCTCAATCCTTGTGATAGTTTAGTGGCATCTACAATTCCATTTGTTAGAAGAGCTTTCATTTGGGATTGGTATAAACAATTTAAAATCACTTTTCTCTCATCTGTTGATAGAGATTATCTGTAAGCCTTTGGGTGTGCCTTAGGCATGATCTGACTCAAATCTTGATGCTTTGTTGGGTTTTCTAACTCGAGCCTTTGTGATAGAATCTCAAAGATTATGTGAAATATTTCTAATCTAGGCCTCCATTGAAGCACATATTCTAGTTAAATAAACATTTTACCTATTATGTGGCATTCTGTTAGTTTGACTTTCCATTCTGTAAGGTTCCTCAAGGATCTGGTTAATCTAGTTTTAGCCTGCCCCACCTCCTACCAAAAATTCATTTAACAACAACCAATCCTAGAATTACTACCCCTGTGTTTCCTGTGTACACACAAATGCATAGTCTCTGTTACTAAAACATGTAGGAGTAATCAGGGTCTCAAATGTCTTTAGTAACCTTTGCCCTCTTGTGAAAGTATCTCTATGATCTAGAAGTGACAACTCGTGAGAGTCAGATCTGGTGTGTTGATCATATTTTCCAAAGGTCTTATTTATAAAGCTTATGCAAAAGAAGGATTTATCATTGTTCTTCAATAATAGAGGTTACAAAATAGGTTCTCTTACCTTGGTTGAAAGGCACAACCTAAAATAGTGAGGATAGATCAAATCCTCTTGAAGGTGCTATCCATCTCTCCACAAATCCAAGTAACATGGGGACATCTAGATTCCTCCCTAGGTATAAAACCACATATATTTGTTATTTGACTACCTCCAAGCTCCCTATTAAATCTGTGTTGCTTCTTGGATTGAAAAGGAGAACAAATTTGGATACTAACACTTGTGGCGCTGTTGTTGGGGATTTTTTAATCTGGAGTTTCATTGAAAGATTGATTTTCTAATTCACTGCCACTCCATATCTATTTAGCCCATCAACAACACCAACACTTATGGCACTATTTCTAGGGATTTGTTAATCTGGAGTTTCATTGAGAGATTAATTTGTTGATTCACTGCCAATCCTTATCTATTTAGCCTGTCAACAACACTAACACTAGTCACGCCTTTTTTGGGGATTATTGTGATTGCAGTTCATCTTCAAACCATGATAAACATTCCTTGTATACTCTAAAGTGCCAAAAATATATTTTAAATATTATCCTATGTTTGGTCCTATATGAATTTTCAAGTTACAAGTGATGTATGCAACGTTTCCATTCTCTACAAGTTTTACACTGGTATTCACTGATAAATCTTGGTAAAGGAAGGTCAGAGCTTTCATCTTTGGTTTACAAGTGCTGACAGAGCATATTTTAGTGCATTTGCACAACTAAGGTGGAAATTCTTAATGGCGACTCCCTGATTAATTTGATTTTAATAAGGACTGGTGTCTTAAACCTCTGTCAAGTAAGATTTGTTACTAAAGCTGGAAGGAAGAAGATATTTCTTTGCTATAGATCTTGCAAGGAAATTGTTTCCTGAGTTAGGAAAAGAAAATTCAGAAGGAAGAAAAGCCTGGAGAGTTGTGGGAGAATAGAGGACAAGAAGAGGTATCTCCATTGATGAAAGTGAGCAGCCTATCATTGAATACTACCATTCAAGTGACTCTGAATCAGGTATCCTCTTTGTGGAATTTAATTATCCAACTGGAGAGGGGCCTTCATTTGATTTTGAAATGTTTTTTTCACACTCTGCTCCTATATTTTCAGAAGTTAATAGGGATTTCCAAGAAGCTAGGCCTTTAGGGGGTATCCATTTTGAAAATTATACTCCCGTGTTCCAAGGGCCCTCTACCACTCATCAATTTGCTTCTCCCCCAAGATCACCTCCTCGAACCAATATGGCTCCACTTAGGCCTCCATTTATTGTAAACACCTTTGGGCCTATAAATTTTGTGGGAATGGCTAGTTACCCAAATGTAGTACCTCAAGATGAAAGGAACAAGCTACCAAAGTTCCAGGGAAACAATGTTATAACTGGTGACCAGCATCTAAATCTCTTTCTCAATATGATGGAAGACTTTGAAATTGAGCATGAGGATGTATACATCAAATTATTTTTCCATGGTTTAGAAGAGGATTTCAAGGACTGGTATAAAGCATTACCAGATAACTCTATTGATTGTTGGGCTGAAATGAACAATGCATTCAGATTACAATATGACGATAGGACTGACACTAGGTTTCTTCTATTAGAGTTTGAAAACATCAAGAAGAACCCCAATGAGTCAGTATATGACTTCAATACAAGGTTTAATAAAACTTTGAAGATATTTTTTGTTAGGATAAGGCCATGTGATGAGTCATGTTTGATCAAATACACTGATGCATTTGATAAAAATGTTGCATATTACTTAAGAGACAAGAATCCCACAAATTTGAGGCAATCCTTCACCATGGCTCTGAAAAATAGAGAACAACATCAAGGAAATTTGGAAGCCTCAAAAGAGGGAAGGTGTAAAGCTGGTCAACCCAAAAAAACCTCAGATAAGCAAGGTTGTTGATTTAGAAGAAGTTGTGAAAACTTTAGCAGGGGTTGTCAAGGAGATTTTCTACAAGCTAGCCCGAGTTGAGAAAGGAGTTGGTAAAAGTTTGCAAGGACAAAAAATAAAAAATTCCTAGATATATTCACAAATCATCAAAGAACTGATGATAGAGACAAAGGACCTATTGGGTTTGGAAATAGATAGCCTTAAGGCAGAGAAAATAGAATGGTACCTGATCCTTTGGCTGCTAGAGTTGTTGTTATGGAAGAAACAAAGGACATTGATTGGTGTGACAAATCATTCATGCCCCATGATCCTTATGAATAATATAAGAAGGGAGAAGAAGGAGCTGATGATGATGATTATGATGATGTTTTCATGATGGGTTGTTCCACCAGCTCACAAAAAGGGGCAAACTCAATTGAGGTGATAAGTGCTAGAACTGCTGCCACTTTTTGGGACTTCATTTATAGGGTACCTATTCTTCCTCTCTCTCTCATACTTTAGAAGTAGATAATGTACAAGATTTTGAATTTATAATAATGAATTTGAATATTTAAGGGCTTTAATAATCAAAAAGTATGATGGAGGAATCCCATCTAAGGAAGATAGACAATTGCTGATGAATGTTGTTGTTGCTCAAGAGAGGGAATATAACACAAGAAGTAAGGTTGTCAAAGGGGAAGGGCATCAAGCCAATCCTAAAGCTCCCTTACTTTCAAAAATTCCTAAAGAGGCTCCTAAGAAAGATACATCTATCAAAAGCCCTGTAGTTCCAAACAAAAATCATACCCCTCCTCATTCCCAAGTTGTCAAAAATCATATACCATCTAATGAGTGTGTTGGATTTTCTTCCAATACTGCCTTGCCAAGGACTATCCCATATGATATTTCCCAAGTATTGAATCAAATCATAGTCTCTATTCCAATTTTTGAGTTGTTTAGAATTCCTGAGCACAAAAAGAGAGCATTTGAATACTTGGGATTGAAAGAAGAGAAGAATTCCCAAGGCAGAAACATAAACAATGTGGATACTCCTCCAATCATTGAAGAACTAGAAGCACCACCAGCATCAGAGGAGATAGATGAAACACCTGAGGTCTATTTGGGGACATCATTGGTGGACTCTCAAATTAATGTGGATCCATTCTTCACCACTTTGATCATAAAGGATATACTGCTACACAACTGCATGTTTGACTCAGTGGCATCATGTAATGTCATGCCTTTGGAAGTCATGAATGAGCTAGACATCAAAGTGACAGTAGCATATGGGAAGTGCACTGCCATGGACTCTAGAGAGGTACCAGTAGTGGGATGTGTGAAGGGTTTAGTGGTGTAGCTTGCATCTTACCCAGGTAAAAATTTAAAACTTGATGTTGTCATAGTTGATTGGCCAGCCAAGTGGGGCATGCTACTGTCAAGAAAATGGGCTGCAAGTGTTAGTGGAAGTGTCCAAATGGATATGTCTTATGCTACCATTCCAGTTGAGGGTAGACTTGTCAGGTTGTATGGGGAAAAGAAAATGTTGCATCTTATTAAGGATCCCAAAAATGCTTCCTATGAGGTATTATACACAAGTGTTGATGCAGACAAATTTGTGGGATTTGCTGATGGAAAGGAGCACAAGATTGAAGAATGCAAATGTCTTGAACAGGCAGGCTCTCCTTAGACCCTGTTGTTTGATGGAGCTTGCTCTAGGTTTGGGAATGGTGCTGGTGTTATTTTTTTTTCTCTAAGCCAAGAAAGATTTGTTTTCTCCTTCAAACTTAACATTGAATGCACTAACAACATTGCTGAGTATGAGGCATTATTGCTAGGTTTAAGAATTTCTTGGAAATATGGTGTCAAGGACATTGTTGTCAAGGGAGATTCAAAGTTAGTTGTCAAACAAATTAGAAGACTATATGCTATAAAGAATCAGTGAATGAAACAGTATAAACATGCAGTCTGGTATCTTATTGAGATGTTTGATTCATTCAACATAGTGCATCATGATAGGAGATTCAATGACTTGGATGATATGATTATAGTGTTGGGGTCTCGTTTTGAAAATTGTACAATCTCCCCATATTGTGAATATGAAGTTTAGGTATTAACAAGACCCTCTATCCCTAATAATATTAAACACTGGAAGGTTTTTGATGATGATGCTCAAATCAAAAGATTTCTACAAAACAAAGGAGATTTTTTTGATCAATGCATTGATTTGGAGCCAATGGTATGTACCATAGAAGGAAAATAAACCTTGTTTGGCAAGGGTAATCATCTAGCTGAGGACCAACAATATTCCTAGAGGGCTAGTGGTTCTTGAGTCCAATTTCTACAATGTTGATCACATTGTTAATAGATGTATGGTAGCCTCGAGAGATATTGAGGAGCATGATCTTGGTACAAAGGAAAATCCAAGGAAGATTTGGTTAGGCAGCAATCTCAGCAGAGAAGAAAACCAGTCATACATCTATCTATTGAAAAAATACCGAGATTGCATGGATTGGACCTATTCTGAACTCAAAGCATACAAAGAGGACTTCTTTCAACATGATATTCCCTTGGAGCCCAATGCAAGACCATTAAGGTATAAGTAGAGGCCAATCAATCCACTTATATCTCTTAAAATGCAAGAGGAACTAAAGAAACTTAAAAATGGAGGGATTATCCAACCCACAAGATATTCCTCTTGGGTGACAAACATAGTACCAGTCAGAAGGAAAAATGGTGACATCAGGTTATGTGTGGACTTCAGAAATCTAAACAAAGCTTCAATGAAGGAAAACTATCCTTTACCAAACATGGAGTACATGTTGCAGTTAGTGATTGATTCTGAGTTGCTTTCCACGTTGGATGGCTTCTTTGGTTATAACCAAGTTGTGGTGAAATAATCATAAAGGATCAAGACAACCTTCACTACTCCTTGGGGAACATATGTGTATGTTAGGATGCCTTTTGGTCTGATGAATGATGGGGCCACCTTTGAAAGAGAAATGGATATTACATTTACTAGCTACATCAATGATTTTATTGTTGTGTACCAGGATGATGTAACAATGTTTTCTAGGAAGAGAAGTGACTAATTTCTACACTTGGAGAAGA
Organism: Taxus chinensis; assembly: GCA_019776745.2. Taxonomy (NCBI): domain Eukaryota; kingdom Viridiplantae; phylum Streptophyta; class Pinopsida; order Cupressales; family Taxaceae; genus Taxus; species Taxus chinensis. Next base: position 562,702,192 of record CM034156.1, read on the forward strand.
TGTTGATAAGATGTAGGGAATGTGGCATCTCACTCAATCCAAAGAAATGCCATTTTGGAGTGCAGAAGGCAAAGTTTATAGGCCACATTGTGTCACAAGAAGGAGTGATGATTGATCCAGAAATAGTGGAGGCCATCAGTAAAGTCCCAATTCCTAGAACCAAGAAAGGAATCAAATCCTTCTTTGGGTAGATAAACTTCATTATATCAAACTTTACTGAGTTTACCACCCCAATCACTTCCATGCTAAAGAAGTACCAGGTCATCAAATGGGATGAGGCTGTCATCCAAGATTTTAATGGAATCAAAGAGGCATTGAAGCATGCCCCTATTTTGGCAGCCCCATATTATAAGAAACCTTTCCAGCTATTTTCCTTTGCTTTAGAAAACACTATTGCTTTTGTCTTGTTGTAGAAAGATAATAAAGGGGCTGAGAGGCTAATTACCTTTTTCAGTAAGGCATTTCAAGGGTCATAACTAAAGTACACCATTATTGAAAAGAAGGCATTTTCCTTGGTGAAAGCAACAAAGGTTTTCAGACCTTATATTCTAAGTTCAAAGGTTTTTTATTATGTTCCCCATACCATGGTAAAGGACATATTATCATAGATGGAAGTCTCAAGAAAAAGATGTAGATGGGTGAACAAGTTACAAGAATATGATATGGACATCAAAACCACAAAGTTGTGTGAGGGGAATGGGCTTGGCTAAGCTTATGGCTGAGAGCAACTTGCAGACTATTGAGGTAAATGAGGTAGAAGAAGAAAGGGGTAGGTTTTATTAAAAAGTTGATAAATTCTGGGTGGTACAAGGATGTGATGTTCTATCTCAGACATTTAAAATTCCTGAAGCATTTAATTAAGAACCAAAAAAGAGCCCTTAAGTTGGCTTCCCATAATTATGTCATCATTGATTATGGGTTAGCTTGGAAGAACCTAGAGGGAGTCCTCTTAAGGTGCATTACTGAAGAAAAAAACCCCAAGACAATAGTTATCTCCATGGAGGAGTTTTTAGGGGGAACTTTGCTACAAGAGTCACATCACAGAAGATCCTGAGGTTTGGTTATTGGTGGCCAACTCTTTTCAATGATCTGAAAACGTGATGTTGTAATTTTTATCACTTTTATAAGTTTTCCAAAGATCGTGATTTTCTTAACCAATTTTAATTATTCTTGAATCCAAAAATTGATTAAATTCTGATTATTTTGCATCCATAGAAGTGTGGAAAACTTGTGTAGCAAAGAAATAATCAGGAAAACTGAAAAAAACTCAGATAACAAAAGAGATTGTTTACAGGGTTCGGAATTCCTACGTCCTCGGGTTCAGATTGAACCGATCCATTAATAATATTGAAATGCAAGTAAAATAACTCTTACAAACAATAAATAATGAATCAAAACCTGAAAATGAGCTGATCAATGTCCCAAGAACTCTGAAAAATAACAGAAACTGTCCCAAGAACGATCCATGGCTCCTACAGTGTTTTCACAATGTGATCTCCCTGCAACTGTGTTAGAAAAACACCTACAAATGGAGATTTAAAAATATTCTATGAAAAAAAAATCATATGTCTGAGATCAGATCTGAATTCTGAACACTTTTCATGTTTACACCAAGTCACAATTCGGACTAGAAGTGCATTGAAATTCGTGTTTTCCAATTGGCTATCTTTAAGATCCCTGTTAAAATCTGCATTCAAAGCTTCCAAAAATAGGTTAAAATTCATTTAAAAAGATCAAACCTTACATCGTTGGAATTTTCTTAGAATTCTCTACATTTCATCTTTTTTACTCCAACAGCCCAATCTAAGTGTACGACCTTCAAAAATGGAGTTCTCTGCAATCTGATCCTTAAGCTCCTCTACACAGACCTGTACCCCTGAGTGTTGTTTAAATAACACTATAGCTCCTTGTCTATATCTCATCCGGCGCCTCCTGGTAGCCAAATTGGTTGGGCTGCCTATGGCTCTTTGACTCGGCCCAGGTCATGGGTTCAAAACCCAGCGGTCTTTGTTTTATTGCGGCCTTTGTTTATCCTCATTTAGGATTAAGATCCCACATCCTCGGCGCATGAAAGGTAGGAGTCGGTAGTTTAATAATAGAAAGTGGGTGCGCTTTTAAAACGTGGCAAGGCCACAGCATTCTACCATTTTGTTAAGCCACATTGTAGTGGTGAATTGGCTGTTTATTCGCCCATTGATTTGGCACATTTGCTTTGGTTTGACCCGTGATATGGGCCGAGCTTTGTTTGTGGAACGCACCAAATCCATTAAAGGGATATGGAAAATCCCAAACCATGTGGTATACATTCCAAATCCGCGAATAATATGGGATATAAATTTGAACATACGTTCCATGTGAAAGTATGATCAATATCGACCATGGAGAATAATATAAGCCCGAACATTACCAAGAATAACATGGTGAATAATTACGAGATCATATAAATTTTGACACAAGCAATATAATGACATTCCAAATGAAATATGGCAATAAAATACCACTTGTCGACCCTCGATAGGCAAATTGAGTGAATTCGACGATTGGTGGCAAGCCACGTGGTGGCTTGTGGACCCACCACGTCAGCGATAATACCTTAGGTCCACACGGCGGCCAGGCTCCCCTCCGTAATAAAAAGTTGAGCCTCTTGTTCCCGAGCACCTTTATTTTTTTACGCTTGTTGAAGACCGGTGGTCAAAAAACCAACAAACAACTCCCTTTTGCCTTTTCGCCACGTGTTGCAGTGCGATTGGTCCATTATTGACCAGTTGACTAGAGTTGACTTTCCCATTGACCAAACTTTGACCGGACATATCTAGAGCTCCCAATGTCCGTTTGTCGTGTTCTTACAGTCGTTGGAAAGCTCTCAAGATGATCTTCTGCACTGACACCATTAAGGGATGTTTAGGGAATGTTTTCAAAAATGATCCCCTGATCATACCTCCCCACTGAGAAAGGCTTTTTGTCCACAAAAAGTTGTGTATCAACCCACAAAAAACATGCTATCTCTTCCTACATTGCACAAACACATACAAGAACCCAAAATAACATTATAGGTTAAATAAACGCAAATAGTTGATTAGCTAGTCACATAACCGATCAGATAATAACACCCAATTAAGCTAGTGTTCAACTAAAACGCTACAACCCTGTCAACTCTACGCACAACTGTGAACTGTCATACCCCACTGTAATGCCATCACAAATAACTGACCAGATAATAACACCCATTCTATTTGGAAAGCTAGTGTTCAACTGTCACTTTATGATACGGCCGATTACCAAAAAGTACAATTCCATAACACGGATCAGTATACAAGACATCTAAACTGCCCACAATTTAGGCTAGTGCCCACTGCCCATCTGAAACTGTAACAACTGCAAGTATTCACTATCAGAATATAATAGACTATCAACGCCCAAAAATAGCTATAGTCAACAACTGAATCAACATGAATATGCCAAAACACTGTATCGCCATCACAAATAAGTCAGATAATAACACCCATCTATAACAGAAGCTAGTATTCAACTAACACTTTGTGATTATGCTAATTACTACCGCAAGTTTCAAATTTAGACATGCTACTGATGCCTATCCCTGCATAGTGTTTTCAACAATGGAACTACCAACCAATCTGAGAAAACAAAACATGAGTATGATGAACCTATCACTCAAATCTTCTCTTCAGCTATTTCCATTCATTTTCAAAGCTTAAATATCAACTTCGGAACAAATCCTTATCAATCAACAGGAATCCCTAAAATATAGCTCTGAAAAAAAAAATTCTTGCCTACTATCAACAATTTACTGTAGTGCAAATATAAAGTTGAGGAGTGTTTTTCCAAACCAATCACTTGCGTTTTTCCATTTTGGTTGTTTTTACCTCATCAGTACCACAATGAGTTTTAGTTAGGTTTAGCACTGTTGGTTTTACAATACTGTTCTTTTTAACAACTTTCCAATTTTGTTGTTTAGAAACAAACCAAAAAACCTTAACATCATGACCATTCCTATTACAATGGGAACAAAATTTAACTTCCCTGTTTTTAGGAGTCTTACCCATTTTACCATTCTCATAACTCTGTCTACGAGAATGATTCCCCTTTTTAGGAGAGGTAACATTCTTGCCATTTCTCACCTTTCCTTGGTGAGATTGGTCTTTAGCACCTGCCTTATCATTCACAAAAGGCATTAACTTCTTAATCAAATTTTTCCTCTTCTAAAAATATGCAACAGAATGATTAGTACCTTCACAAAATGTGTAAGGGAAAGCATATTTCTGCCTACCAAAGCTATATTGTTCCAACTGAAAGAGTGTATTAGAAGTTTTAGGATTTGATTTTCCCTTAGTGCTATTTTTAGTGTAAGTGGAAGGAGGTGGAATCTGATTACCTCTTTTACCTGTTTTCTTACACCTTTCATTGTTCCTCCTGATGGCGGAATCCTGTAATTCTAGTGGTGTAGATCCTTGGCTGTTGGAAGCTTGTCTTCCTTCAGCTGCTTTGGAACTTTCTCCAATTTCCATTTTCCCACTAGAGTAACCCAAACCTGCAAACCGAGGCTGATCCTCTACCTGTATTGGGTTAGCATCACCTTGTCCATTTTTACCAAGGCCTATTTCGTTAAATCCCATCTTAACCATTAGCTTAGACCCAATTCCCTTAGTGTGTTTTTCAAACTGACCTAAAACGAACATCTGAAACTGAATGAGAGGAAGAATTAAAATGTGAACAACTTATAGTACATTCTTCTGTCATAGTACCTGCATCTACTTTGGAAAGAATTTCGTTCTTGTGTTCACCTTGTTGCAGCTTTTCCAAGAGGGCATCCTTGGTCCGTATTTCTTCCTGCAACTCTTTCACAAAGCCCATCAACTTCTTGCTCTCTTCAAGCATCTTGTTGACATACTCCTCTTTCTTGGTTATGGAGGATTGTGGCTCAGATTTTAACCGCACGATTTCCTCTTCTAAGGAATAAAAATTATCTCTCAAGAAAGAGTTTTCTTCTTGGAGTTGGCAGTTTATGGCTTCAAGCTCATCCAGTTGCTCTTGTTTGGATGACTTGCCCATGATTCCCGGTTCCTGCAAACACAATCTGTACTTCCCAAAACTGCACACTGCAAAAGAAGATTAACAAGCCCCAAAATTTCTGCACACTGAAAACTAAAATCAATATGAAACTGAAGCCAAACACAATTAGAATCTAATCCGGCAATCTAACTGCTCTGATACCAAACTTGATCTGAAAACGTGATGTTGTATTTTTTATCACTTTTATAGTTTCCAAAGATCATGATTTTTTAACCAATTTTAAGTATTCTTGAATCCACAATTGATTAAATTCTAATTATTTTGTATCCATAGAAGTGCAGAAAACTTGTGTAGCAAAGAAATAATCAGGAAAACTGAAAAAAACTTAGATAACAAAAGAGATTGTTTACGGGGTTCGGAATTCCTACGTCCCCGGGTTCAGATTGAACCGATCCATTAATAATATTGAAATGCAAGTACAATAAATCTTACAAACAATAAATAATGAATCAAAACCTGCAAATGAGCTGATCAATGTCCCAAGAAATCTGAAAAATAACAGAAACTGTCCCAAGAACGATCCATGGCTCCTACAGTGTTTTCACAATGTGATCTCCCTGTAACTGTGTTAGAAAAACACCTACAAATGGAGATTTAAAAACATTCTATGAAAAAAAAATCATATTTCTGAGATCAGATTTGAATTTTGAACACTTTTTATGTTTACACCAAGTCACAATTCGGACTAGAAGTGCATTGAAATTCGTGTTTTCCAATTGGCTATCTTGAAGATCCCTGTTAAAATCTGCATTCAAAGCTTCCAAAAGCAGGTTAAAATTCATTAAAAAAGATCAAACCTTACATCATTGGAATTTTCTCAGAATTCTCTACATTTCATCTTTTTACTCCAAAAGCCCAATCTGAGCGCACGGCCTTCAAAAATGGCATTCTCTACAATCTGGTCCTTAAGCTCCTCTATACAGACCTGCCTGAGTGTTGTTTAAATAACACTGAGCGTTGTCTTATCTCATCCGGGCTTGTAGCCGAATTGGTTGGGTGGATGGCTCTTTGAAAAGAGGTCGTGGGTTCAAAACCCAGAGGTCTTTGTTTTATTGCGGCCTTTGTTATCCTCATGTGGGAAGATCCCACATCCTCGGCGTGAAAGGTGAGTCGGTAGTTTAATAATTGAAAGGGCCGCCTTTTAAAATGTGGCTTTGGCCACACATTCTACCATTTTGTTTGGCCACATTGTAGTGGTGAGTTGGTTTTTTATTCGCCCATTGAATTGGGCTTTGCTTTGGTTTGTTTAACAACCTGTGATATGGGCCGAGCTTTGTTTGTGGAACCACCAAATCATTCGAGGGATATGGAAAATCCCAAACCATGTGGTATACATTTCAAATCCATCCCGAATAATATGGGATATAAATTTGAACATACGTTCCATGTGAAATATGATCAATTCGACCATGGAGAATAATATAAGCCTGAACATTACCAAGAATAACATGGTGAATAATTACGAGGTAATATAAATTTCGACACAAGAAATATAATGACATTCCAAATGAAATATGGCAATAAAATACCACTTTTCGACCCTTGATAGGAAAATCGAGTGAATTCGACGATTGGTGGCAAGCCACGTGGTGGCTTGTGGACCCACCACGTCAGCGATAATACCTTAGTCCACACGGCGGCCGGGCTCCCCTCCGTAATAAAAGTTGAGCCTCTTGTTCCCGAGCACCTTTATTTTTTTTACGCTTGTCGAAGACCGGTGGTCGAAAACCAACAAACAACTCCCTTTTTCCTTTTCACCACGTGTCGCAGTGCGATTGGTCCATTATTGACCAGTTGACTAGAGTTGACTTTCCCGTTGACCAAACATTGACCGGACATATCTAGAGCTCTTGATGTCCGTTTGTTGTGTTCTTACAGTCGTTGGAAAGCTCTCGAGATGATCTTCTGCACTGACACCATTTAGGGATGTTTAGGGAATGTTTTCAAAAATGATTGAAGAAGAGAGGAAGGAATCCACAAGAGGCATGTAAAATTAAAAGATAAACTAAAGAAGTTTGTAGAAACCAATTATTTTACTTCTTAGGTGGATTTAATCCCCACCAGGAAGGCAACACACCAATTTGTCATGGACTTTGTGCTCAACAACATCATCTGCAGGTTTGAGGTACCAGTCAAGATTATTGCTGACAATGCCATGAGCTTTAGAGCTAAACCTTTGATGACAATGTGCAAGGAGTATGGGATCAACTTGACATATGCCTCTAATTACAACCCCCAAGGAAATGGAAAAACAGAGTCCAGTAACAAGAATTTGCTGAAGATCATCAACAAAACATTGGAGCAAAACAAGAGAAGGTGGGGTGAACAGATGAATTTTGTTATATGGGCAGATAAGATCACTATCAAGAGGGTCATTGGAAAGAGTCCATTTGAGTTGGTGTATGGGAATCAGGCCTTGCTACCTCTTCATATGTAACTTTCTTCATATAAGTTTATGCAATAACTGGATGATCAAGAGGTAGGTCCTTATGATGCTCACATTAACCAGATTGTTGAGCTTGAAGAAAAGAGGAGGGCATCCCACGAGAGGCATGTAAAATTAAAAGATAAACTAAAGAAGTTATTATACAAGAAGGTCACTCCCAGAGCTTTCAATGTTAGGGATATTGTTCTACTATGGGATAGCAGACATGAGGATAAGGGCAAGCATGACAAGTTTGAATCATTATGGATGGGCACTTACTCTATTGACATTAGAATTAGGGAGCATACCTTCTTCCTCAATGAATTAGATGGTGAACTACTCTAATTACCCGTTAATGGAAAGAATTTGAAGCATTTCTTGGATTTATGCTTTTGGATCAAGAAAATCTTGTGTACAGTGTATAGTTTGTCATTTGTTTCCTGTCCTTTTTGTTTTTTCTTGTTCTGGTCCTCGGTGACCTATTTTTGTTGGTTTATCTATTTTTTTTTTTATGATGGCTTTGTTCCTCTGCTCTACGTGATGACTCTACTACCCAATGGATGTTTTTGACACTTGTTCTACCATTGTTCTTGTGGCACTCACGGGGAGTGCCCATCCCCAAGTCGGAGCCTATGTTGGTGCTCAAAATAGTCTCACCCCATTTTTTCCTTTGAAAAACTACTGATTTACGACCTCTATCATTTTTTCCTTCCCCGTGTTTTGCCTGATTGATCCTTGTGGCCATTTTTAGTTGGTTCCTATGTTATAAATCACTTAAGAGTTTATATTTTGAGTCTCCCATGCTCTATTCCTTCAAAAATCACATTTTCCCATTCTCTCTATTTCCCACAGTTAGGATTTGTTTTCCTTGATGTTTTTATCCTAGATGCATGAAGAAAAATGAATGGATGTGTCCCTAAAGAACGTATTTGGGCCCTATAAAATTTCTAAACTTTCTATCCTTGAAGAAAATTTCATTCCCAGGCTCAAATGGTTGTTTGTCTTTATTTTACAGTTTGACGGGCATTTATCCCAGTCAAATTTACATCCATATATCGGCAGGGGACGTGGCACCTTTTGGTTAAATGCGGCTCAGTTGGGTACTTAGAAAAATTCATGGAAATTATTAACTCAAAATGTGTCCACGTGGAAGCACGGTGCTCATTTGAAGATTTACTTTTTGGTTTTGCCTTGGAGTAGTGCTGGGAGGACACATGGAGGTTTCCGCTGCTTGGCCCAGACTTAGACAAATTTTTATATAGTTGGAGCAGTTTGGTGGAATAGGAAATGTGGTGAACTCGTGCTCATTCAGGATCTCCACTTTGGGCACAATCTTGAAGTTGCACCATGGAGACACATGGAGGAACCGCACATGTTTGGGGACCGGCCCTTGAGTTTCATTCTAAAGAAGCATTGGGCTGATGTGTGCAGGTCTCCACTCACTTTGAATTTTACTTAGAATTTTCAATGACCAAAAGGAGACTACCTCGAAGCATGACACGTGGCACCTTCTGCTGAGCTTCAAGCATTCAGTCAAACCTTGCCGGAGCAGGACACGTGGCAAGCCCGTGCCCATTCAAGGTATCAAATTTTTGGGACCACCTCAAGGTGCGCCATGGTGACATGTGGCAGTTTGAAAAGTCAAAAAGGTGGGGAGGTGGACCATCGAAGGCAACTAGGAATTTTTCCTCCTTAAGGATTAAAATTTCGAAATGGCCTACAAGCCCAATGAGGGAAATAGTCAATGTTTTACCCTGGTTAACGACAGAGGCGCGGGTTCTCAGGGGAAATTTGGAAAAATTTCCTTTCGAGAGAAAAGAGTCAAAAGTAAAAAAGGAAGCGCAGCACCACTCCAATAATATTTGGACATGTGTCAATCTCATTTCCCAAGGGCGGAGGTGTGGAGAAAAATATGAAATTTTCCATTTTTTCCAAAAGTTGTAAGAAGTCAAAGGAAGCCCCGGGGTCTTTTCTAAAGTTTGAAATCTGCCACATGGACGACCCAAATTCGAAGTAAAGATAAACGACAGCTGAGAGTTTGAAATCTGATTTTCCCCCCATTTCTCTGAAAAACGTCTGGAAGTGTGATTCTCCATGATATCTTGGTATTTTATACATGCCAAGTAGAGAAGGAAGTTAATGTTGATATCTGAAGTTTGGTGGGAAGATCTGGATGATGTCTTTCACCATTAAAATGGTCTGAATTTCGTGCCTAATTTGATTTTCTATTTTTCTTCTCCCAAGCACACAAGGGGCCATATTTGACAGATTAGGGGTGGTAGTGGTTGGAAAATTGAAGGAAGACTGATCTACCAAAGTAAGGAGTTGAATGCGGGAGGTATTCGATGAAATTTTCCATATCGAGCACCTGGAGACTTCTTGCAAATTTGATTCTAAGAATCACGAAAGAATCATGTAAAAAATTGGTGCATTAAACGTTTTTTGTCTTTTGGGGAGAGGAGGCTCTATTTTAAATGTTATAAATGGCACAAATTTTTCATGCAAACGGTTGGAGTGTGAAGGGTCTGGACTGATTTTTCTAATCTAAAGCTTGATAGAGCCCATCCCTTTTGAGAAACCATTCAAGAAGCTTTTATATCTCTTTTGTATTAAAATTTTATCATGTCAAGGTGGTTGTAAGTGTACAACCATTAACAAGCTCTGAGACTATTCTAGAAACTTTCCCCTACTGATAGATTTAATCAAATTTCAGTTATTTCTGTGTTGTCTTGAGAAAAATGTGTTGATTTTACTTCTGAATGTATGTAAATAGTTTTTCTTTTTTCTGTTGCAATCTTGTATTAAAATCTGATTCAATCACACAGGCATTAATCCTTTTGATAGTTTAGTGGCATCTGCAATTCCATTTATCAGAAGATCTTTCATTTGGGATTGGAATAAATGATTTTAAATCATCTTTCTCTCATCTATTGACAGAGATTGTCTATAAGCCTTTGGGTGTGCCTTAGGCATGATCTGACTCAAATCTTGATGCTTTGTTGGGTTTTCTAACTCAAGCCTTCGTGATAGAATCTCAAATATTATGTGAAAGAGTTCTAATATGGGCCTCCATTGAAGCACATATTCTAGTTAAAGAAACATTTTAGCTATTCTATGGCATTCTATTAGTTTGAATTTCCATTCTGTAAGGTTTCTCAAGGATCCGGTGAGTCTAGTTTCACCCTGCCCCACCTCCCACAAAAAATTCATTTAACAACAACCAATCCTACCTGTACTACCCCTGTTTGTCCTTTGTGCACACAAATGCATAGTCTTTGTTACTAAAACATGTAGAAGCAATCAGGGTCTCAAATGTCTTTAGTAACCTTTGCCTTCTTGTGAAAGTATCTCCATGATCTAAAAGTGACAACTCATGAGAGTTAGATTTGGTGTGTTGATCATATTTTCCATAGGTCTTCTTTATAAAGGTTATGCAAAAGAAGGATTTATCATTGTTCTTCAATAACATAGGTTACAAAATAGGTTCTCTTACCTTGGTTGAAAGGAACAAAATAAAATAGTGAGGATAGATCAAATCCTCTTGAAGGTGTTATCCATCTCTCCACAAATCCAAGTAACATAGGGACAACTAGATTCCTCCCCGGCTAAAAAATGACATATATTTTTTATCTAACTGCCTCTAAGATCCCTATTGAATCTGTGTTGCTGCTTGGCTTGAAAAGGAAAAAAAAATGGATACCAACACCTTCTATGTCTCATTAATTATTTGAGACAAATTGGTGCACAATTATATGATTGATTCTAGGGCTAGTAGTTCTATGATGCCCAAAAAAAAAGTTGATCAGTTGGTTATCTAATATAAATTCATCTATAGAGGAGTAGTCTAATTAGATGGGACAACAATGACCACTATGCGAATCATCAAGGATCTAAGCCTCACTCTGTATGCCTACCCCAATGTAACTATTTTGAAAAACATGTCAATCATATATTTTCCACCACATTTTACTTTGTGTCTGTCCAAGGACTTCACTACTAAAATTGGAGGCTACCTATCTGCTGATTGATCACATATGCTCTTTAGGACAAGGTATGGGGCAAAGGCCACAATCAGTTCTGAACCTGCTGTTGATTATCATATTGAATCCTATGTGCCCAACCTAATCAATGCCAATTTCTCATCTTTTGATAAAGAAGACCTCCTAAGCACTTATGAAGCAAATACCAAGATGGGATGTATTCCAAACTTGACTCTCGATGATTGGGCCAAAAAAATTCATGCTTTTGACCCCTATAAGGAGATGGAAGAATATGAGCTAGATGTCTACTGCCTACATGAAGAGAATCATTCTCTTCCTGATCTAATTAAGCCAGAATACCAGGATGAAAATGAGGTATGGTAGTTTTTCTTTGATGGCTCAAGGAGTAGAAAAGCAACTAGATGAGGAGCCATGATTGTGTCCCCCAAAGGTATGATATATTATTCATCCTTCAAATTATAGCTTTCTTGCTCAAATAATACTAATGAATATGAGGATTTAGTCTAAGGTCTTCATTGGGAAATGAAGTTGGGGATCAATAACTTGCAAGTGTTTGGTGACATTGAATTGGTTGCCAATAAGGTCAGAGGACTTAATGCTGTCAAAAATGACCTACTCGAGAGCTACAAGAGTAGGATATGGGATCTCATAGAGGATTTTTAGGCCTTATGTATTGTGTCCATACCTAGGAAGGAGAATGAAGCTACTAATAGACTTGTAGTAGTAGGAGCAACATTTGATGTGGTTGACAACATCAAGAGGGACAAAGAACAACCACATATCCATGTGGTTGTCAGGCCAGTAGTGCCAAATAAAAACACATGTTGCAAAGTGTTAGAAAATGATCAGGAATCAGATAGTACATCTACATACAAACAAACTTCCCAAATGATTAATGACATTGGAATCTATTTTTAATCCTAATGATCAATTTAGAACAGATAAGGCTAACATATAGATCAAAGGAGAAGATTCAGATTCAATCCCAGTTGGAGAAGAAAAAACACTTCAGATTAGAAAATTGGCCACCGAACAAGAAAGGTATGGATTCATACAACTTTGCCAAGAATTTCCAGATGTGTTTTCTTGGAGTTATGAAGACCTAATATGGTTCAATCCAAAATTAGTAGAACACACAATCAAACTAGATCTAGCTGCTCAGCCCATCAGGTTGAAGCAGAGACTAGTCAACCCACATGTTGAGCATCTAATGAAGAAAGAGTTGAACAAGCTGATAGAAGAAAGTATCATGTTTCTAATCAAACACTCAACTTGGGTTACAAATCTGATCCCAGTCAGAAAGAAAAATTAGATAAATCAGGCTATGTGTTGACTTTAGATATTTTAACATAGCCTCCCTCGAAGATCACTACCCACTCCCTTCAATGGAGCAGATCTTGCAAGTGGTGTCTGGGCCAGAAAGGTTCTCCTTCCTAGCTGGCTACTCGGGGTACAACCAGATCATTGTGAAAGAAGATGATCAATTCAAAACAAGTTTCACCACCAAATGGGGCACCTATGCCTACAGGAAAATTCCATTTGAATTATCAAACATTTGAGCCACTTTTCAAAGGGAAATGGATATGGCATTCAAAGGATTGATCAACAAAATAGTACTGATCTATCTGGATGACATTACAGTGTTTTCCAAAAGTATAGCAGACCATCTTTTCCATCTAAGGAAGGTATTCCAAAGATACAAGAGTTTTAGGGTATCATTTAACCCCAAGAAATGCATATTATTGGCCCATGAAGGAAAGTTTCTAGGCCATATTTTATCGAAAGAAGGATTGGTAATCGACCCAGAGAGAATTCAAGCAATAAGAGCATTTTCATTGCCAAGTCACAAGAAGGCTCTTCAAAGCTTCTTGGGAAAAAAAAATTTTGTCCACAGGTTTGTTTTAGACTTTGTTGCCCTTGTTAAGCCAATAACCTTAATGTTAAAGAAGAGCCTAGCATTCAAGTGGACAACTAAAGGAAAAGAAAGTTTCGAGGCTATCAAAGAAGCCATATCACAAGCCCCAACTCTTGTGAATCCATATTTTTCCAAAGACTTCATACTGTATGCCTTTGGTTGTGGCGATACAATTTCCACAATCTTGGTTTAGCAGAACAAAGAAAGTGCATAATAGCCAATTGCTTTCTTTAGCCAGATTCTAGAATATTATGAGGTGAGGTACTCCTTCATTGAGAAGCAAGTCCTAGCGGTGATTAGAGGATTAAAGAAGTTTAATAATTTGGTTTCAAACAACAAAATCCAACTATTGGTCTCCCATGTAGGAGTTAAAGAGTTCCTTCTTAGCAAGGACCCGAATAAGAAATGTGCAGAATGGATCACTCGTGTCATGGAATATGACATTGATATCAAGGTCACCAAGCTGGTCTATGGGAAGGGTTTTGAGTAACTAGCATCAGGTCAACAAGATGAAACAAACAAAAAAAAGGGAGGTTGTTTTTGTTCTCCAAGATGATCAAGAAGAAGGGAGAGGTGATGTACCTACTCCTTGTTAGACCCAAGACATGGTTCACTTCCTTAAAATAAGCTTTTGTCCTCATGGAATGAGTAAAACAAAAAGGAGACATTTCATGTTACAAGCCATCCCATATGTTCTGATTGATGGTGTCTTGTTCAAAAGAGACATCAATGGCATTCTACTGAGATGCATTAGGATAGATCAACTAGAGAGAGTGCTATAGGAATTCCATGTTGAAGTAGCTGGAAGCCACTTTTCTTCAAGAGTGACAGCACTCAAAATTATGAAAGTAGGATATTATTGGCCTAGAGTGTTTAGTGACTACTACACATGGATCAAAAGGTGCAGAAATTGTGCATTCTTTAAGGGCAAGGAAAGGCTAGCAACACTTCCATTGCACCCAATCTCAGTCAACCAACCTTTCATGCAATGGGGATTGGACTTCATAGGAGTCATCAATCTAAATTCTAGACAAGGCCACAAATGGATCCTGATAGCGATGGATTATTTCACCAAATTGACCGAGGCAGTGGCACTCAAGGAAGCCAATGAGTTTGATATCCTAGATTTCCTTGAAGGGATAGTGACCAAGTTTGGAGTGCCAACCACCATCATATCAAACAATGCATTAGCATTTATAGGTTCCAAGATCACAAGATGGGCTGTTAAGAATGGGACTTATTTGAGAACTTCATCAAACTATTACCCTCAAGGTAATGGCAAAGCTGAGTCCAAAAACAAGAACCTGCTAAAGATCATCAGAAGAACTCTTGATGAGAATCAAATGACCTGACACACAAAGCTCAAAACGGCCTTATGGGATGATAGAATAACACCTAAGAGATCTACAGGAAACTCCCCATTCAAGCTTGTCTATGGGAAAGAGGCAGTGTTTCCTATATCACTTGAGTTTCTAGCATTAGAGCTCATGAAGCAACTAGAGATGTTTGACTTTAGACCAATGGAGGCAAGGTATGTGGAGCTGATAGAATTATAAGAAACTAGAGAACATGATCTTCAAGCAATATAAAATAATCAGGCCTCAATTAGGAAATTATTTTACAAGAAGGAAAAAGCAAGGACCTTCCAGGAAGGAGACCTGGTTTTGAAATGGGATGCAGATCAAGTGAAACTAGGGAGGCATTCCAAGTTTGACACTATCTTGAGTGGCCCCTATATGATCACAAGGTGAAAAAGTAGCATTTCTTTCCAATTGTCCACATTGGAGGGTGAAGAGTTACAAATTCCAGTGAACGAGATCTATTTTAAGCACTGTTACTAAAAGGGAAGTCTCACCATGTACATATTAGTTTAGTTTCTCTTTCCTCTAAGTGCTTGTGGACCTCGCATTGTTGTAGTTTAGGTTGCTTTTCTCCTAAGTGATTTGCACACTCTGCATGTTCCATTTGGAGCATGTATGATTTCAAATTTTTGTATATAGTGTGGTGTTGTTTTGTGGCTCTTATGCAGTCCATTCAGAGAGATAGATGAAGCCTTGAGTTAAAACAATTTTATACTCTCAAAAACCTTCTTTTCAAGATTTATTATGAAAATATAGAGTGCAAGCAGTGGGGCTCATGAATTAAAATCAGAATCAGTATTAGACTATCTCTCTCAACTCCATGACCAATGGATATGCCAAGGTAATTGGTATTTTCATCTAGTAGGTAGATACCCCTGTGAGTCACCAAATTGTTATCCATATTTCACCCCCCATGCCAAATATTGGATCAGTCATGACCCCACATAAAAGGAACCTAAGAAAACTCATTCAAATCCTGTAAAATTGGTCGTAGAAGGAATGAACCATGGAGTAGGAGAGGCCAAGAGAGACTGATGGACCCTTTGCAAAGAAAATGAATATGTTGATCTGTTTCCACATCTTAAATCCATTCTTCAAGTTACAAGCAGACTCAAATATGAGATAGTAGGGTCAAACAAGAATGGGCGATGCTGTAGAGGAACCAGAAACAAGAAGGGGAAGAAATGGTGAAGATACGAAGTCCTCGAGCTTGAAAGGGTTCAGAAGAAACCCAAAAATGACTAATTATGGAGAAGGAAATGGAAGGAGCCACGTGTCTTAATGGAACTTCTCCAAAGGTGAATCCAAAAGGGGGAGCCTAAACTTGTGCCAGGATTCCATGCATCCAAAACCCCAAAGAAATTGTGGGGCATTGAAAAGTCTTCAACTAAAAAGGAAGTGCCAGGTGTCAGCTTGGTGAAAAATTGGAAAGGAAGTCTAGGGCGGAGACTCCAACTTACACCAACCCTCCACGCAGAAAATGGTCAGATAGAGTCAAAAGGAGGGCTTTAAAATCAGCTAAGTATAAAATTGTAAGCGAAGAATGCCAAGTTTCAGCACAACACTTCTCCAAAAGTTGGTCCCAAGGTAGAGACCCAAATGAGCATGAGCTCACAACATAGCCCAACGTCTAAAAAGTAAGATGGACCATTGAAAATTCCACAGATCAGCAGAGGCTGACAAGTGTTAACTCGATGCTCCTCTAAAGGAAAACTTTGGGTTGGGTTTTCAAGCAAGCACAATGCCTCCACGTGTTATATCAAAAGGAACATAATCATTTGAATAGTCAATGCATGAGCCAGGCCAGAAGAGAATGCCAAGTGTCTTAACGACATTGATTCAACGGTTAAATACAAAAAAGGTTTCAAAATAAGCACTAGAATGCCACATGTCCTAGGGGAAAGTGTGCCATCATGGGAAAATTTGGATCTTTGCCCTTTGTTATCTCAAAAGGGGTAAAATTTGCAAAATGGCCCACAAATTTGCTGGAGGAAAAAGTCAGTGTTTAAGCCTGAGTCAAAGCCAAAGTGGGGAGTCAAAGGAAAAAGTGAAAAAAAATCTTTCATTCAAAAGGCACAAAGATAAAGATGCAAGCACATTCCCCAGCTAGCCAAAAGGACCCACGTGTCCAGGCGGAGCTTCGAGGCTATGGGAGTTTTTTGAGTTTTGTGTTTTTTGCGCAAAAGAGAAAAAAGATAAATTACGGATCCGTAAGCCTGATTTTTGCTCTAATCTGGCTACCACATTTCCCATATCAAAATGGTAACCCATTTTTCAAAAAATTTTCCCACCCATCTGTACAGACTTGATACAAAATTTGAAGGGGCATATCTTTTGATTCGGGGCTTGAAATATTGTGAATCTAACACCGTTGGAAAGATCTTAGCTTCGCCCATGCCATGGAGGCCTGAAAATTTAATTTTAAGGAGGTCGGGTGAAGAAAATGGAGGAAACATATTTGGGATTTCAATGCAAGATCTTCTTACCTCAACAACCAGATCAAATTTGATCTGTTTCACCATTTCCTCTTCCTTCAAGGTGCCGAACTAAGGATTGATGCAGTAAAGATAGATCTGAGGGAAAATTTCATCAGAAGAATTAATAGCAATGGTTGAGCTTCGATCTACTTTTCCAACCTCTCTCTCTGTTTCTTCTCTCTAATCGAATATATAAATACGGTGGTAGGATTCATTGTAAAGGGTTGTACATTATTTGTTTTACATGCTCCCTTCTCCTTCTAGCTAAGGGATTTTTGGGGTTCAAGCCTTCCATTAAAATTGTAATATGTTTTTGCCTTTTGGCTATCTTGTAATGAACTGTACCAATCCACAGAGCAATAAAACACATATGTGATCGATCTTAGATCCTTTTTTGTCTCTTCTACTTTCATTTGGTCTCCCATTCCAGATCTAACTATCTTTGCTTGTTTATGGTATGCATTTTGTTGGTTTGTGTCTATTGGCAAAATAAGTGCTCATCATTACTTTAGTGCATCACTTGGTAGTTTAGTTATTTCTTAATCCTTATACTCTTTTTTCCATATCTCCTCAAGGTAAGTTTTAGATTAGGTATAGAGAGAGATCCTCTATAAATCCTAACGTATGCATCTAAATAGAGGAATAAGAAACCAACCGTTAATCTAGAGGTCTTTCCATATTTCCAAGGTCCCACACCTTGGGGAAAGTTTAATGTTATGCAATCACACCAAATGACCCTGGCTTAGAAAAGAAGACATGTATAACTCATTTGGGGGTGCTGTGATTTTTTACTAATAGTACCCACCTGGGTATTGAATAAGGCCTTAGGTTTGCACTTGTCTCGATTGCTGAGGTTTTTGTTGTTATTGCTGTTGAGAACAATTAAAATCCACAACGTTGATTGCAGGTTAAAATTTATCATTTTTTTATTATTGCCATTCATATTATTGTTGTTGTTGTTTGTAGTGTTCGTAATGGGAGAGCTGGCAACATTAGGTTTCTTTGGCTGATCAATAACACCATCAGTCGTAACCCCACAATTCTTGTTAAGTACCTTTGGTCCCTAATTAATTTTTGTGTTGCTAGGGTAATCGAAGTTACCTTGATTAGGAGTTAATAACTTCCCATTAGTTCCATAGGTCTTACAACCATTGTCTATGGCTGCTTGATCAATTTAGAGAGCACCCTCTAGTACCTCTTCACAACTCCTTAGTGGGAACTTATTGACTTCTTTCTTTCTTTCTCTATCGAGGGAGTGGAGGAATAAATCAAAAATATTTGTCTCATCCATGTTTGGAGCACTTGTACAGGTATAGAGGAATTTTCTCCATCTTTGAATGAAATGGGCAGTGGATTCCTTATGCTATTTTTTGATATGAAGGAATTCTCTAATTCCTATCCTTAGAATGTTGTTCATATCAAATGCTTTAATAAAATCTGATACTATTTGATTAAAGAAATTTATCGAAGCATCTGGTATCCTAAAATACAAGTCAAAAGCGATACCTTCTAGTGTCTTTGTAACAACTACATCCCATGGGAGCAGATCTCGAATGGCCATTGGATAAGCTTTGATATGTGCATAAGGATCTCCCTCCCCTTTGAACTTTCAAAAATCAGGCAAGGGTCTTGGGAGCATGAAATTCCATTAGGAGAAGTCTAGAAGATCCTTAAGATATTTATAATAAGAGCTCATTGCATATGTTTAAACCATTGAGGATCCTTGTTGGGGATGTGGAGGTTGCATAGGTTGTTGAAATTGTGGAGTGTATGAATTTTTTGGGGCATAGGGAATCCCCTGTGGCTAGCCATATGAACCTGGGTAAGTGTACATATCCCCTTGTAGTGATTTAGAGTTCATGTGTATGTAAGGGGTTGGGTAAGTGCACCAAGTTAGAGGTCCAAAAAGTGGACAAAAACTCGAAAATAGATGAAACTCGTACGCATTTTAAATTTTTTGGTTTAGTAATTACCGAACCTATAATGTGTATGAATTTTAAAGAACCCAAAACACGTACGTGTTTTAGAGAAGTCAAATAACATATGCGTTTTTCATTGTATGGACTATGTATGTGTATTTAGGGGGCTTATACTTACAAAGATACATGTTTAAGTATAAGATTTATTTTATTTTAGATTTATTTTAATAAATATAAGAAATTAGGGTCACTCTGCACCTAATAGAAGTGGTCCCATAGATCCAAGAGTTATAATTTAGAAGATAGTTTTTCAAAATCTAATTTGGTTGGTAATTACTCAGTTTAAGGATTTTAGCAAAGGACCTAAAACTTTCAGGGCATATATATTTCAATCAGTATTTGTTTTGGGAAAGAATATAGTGCTTATTCAGGTTTATTGACCTTCTAAATTGGATTTTGGCCCTACCACTGCTTGAATTGGTACCAATTTTTAAATTTGGTCCATAATTCACTTTAGTGACCATGAATCAACTCTATGATGCTTGTTTACTTCTTATTAAAATGAGATCCTCAGTTTTTCAAAAGAGGATTGCTCCCGGAATGGGATTCATGTCCTATGTCCAAAATGACATGATTATAAGGTGCCTCCTCCTTATTGTGTGATAACACTACTAGGTGTTGAATGAGTTTTTACAAATAGTACCAAGTGAATTACATCAAGTGAACTTAGATGATTACCCATTCTTAGAAACATGGTGCTCCATATAAATATCATCCCCTCACCTTTCCTAGCTCTAAAAGCATCCTTTCATGGAATAAAATTCATGATTCTCATACATTTTTTTCCTCGTATGTCTCTTATGGAGACAAACAATGCCTTAATACTTCACACGTGATGGTCCTTAATACCTCAGTGACATGACTAGCTCATTTTAACTTATTCTAGAGGGTGCTCAATTAGCTACAGAATGGTCAAAAATACTTTTTTAGGCCTTCAAAGGAATTAGTCTCTCATCAAAACTAAATTAGTCGAGTGATCACTTTAGACACTATTCCCTACACACTAAAACACATTGAATGATCTTATTAAGACTTTCCTTTGGGTGAGGTTTTATGATTTAGGGTTTAGGGTTTAGGGCTCGGGGTTTAAGGCTCAAGGTTTGGGACTCAAAGTTTATAGTTTACAGTTTATGATTTAGTTTTAAGGGCTCATAGTTAATATTTTAGGATTTAGGGTTTAGGTCTCAAGGCTTATGGTTAATTGTTTAGGGTTTATGGTTTACAGCTTAGACTTTAGGGTTTATGGCTTAGGGTTAAGGGGTGAGGGTTTAGGATTTAGGGCTCAAGGTTCAGGGTTTAGGATATAGGGATCAAGGTTGAGGGTTTATGGTTTATGGATTAAGGTTCATGGTTTAGGGTGTAGGGATCAGGCTTAAGGGTTTAGGGTTTAGGGTTGAGAGTTGAGGGTTGAGAGTTTACGGCTCAAGGTTTGGTGTTTAGGGTTTAGGGTTTAGGTTTGAGGGTTTATGATTTTGGCTTATGGCTTAGGGTTTAGGGTTTAGTGATTAGGGTTTAGGGTTTAGGGCTCAAGGTTTAGGTTTTATGGTTTAGGATTTAGGGCTTAGAGTTTAGGTTTTAGGGCTTAGAGTTTATGTTCTATGGTTTAGGGTTTAGCACTCAAGGTTTATGGTTTAAGGATCAGTGTTTAAGGTTTATGGTTAAGGTTTTAGGGTTTACAGTTTACGACTTAGGGTTTAGGAATTAGGGTTTAAGGTTTAAAGTCCAGGGTTCATGGTTTAGGGCACATGGTTCAGGGCTTAGGGTTTAAGGCTCAATGTTTAGGGTTTAGAGTTTAGGTTTTAGGTGTAAGGGTTTAGGGATAGGGGTTTCAGGCTCATGTATGAGGCTCACCCATTCACTCACTGTAATTTTCTGTCTTACTCATTCTTATAAATATTGACAAAGAGTTCTCAAATAAAAAAGGATTCCTCTACTTCGTAGTCGAGACATTCAAAGGGAGTCATCACAATTTGATGCTTTTCATCTACTGATATTTTGAAGGATGAAAATTATAGATATCTAAGAAAAATTTGGTATAAATAAATGTTTCCCAATAATGCTATCTTAATTTTCCCATTGCATGGGAACTATTTCACTCATTGTAATGTTTTGTGTCTTTCCCATTCTTATTAGTATTTACAGAGAGTATTCAACTGAAAAGGGTTCATCGACTTCATACGAAAAAAATTCAAGGAGATTCATCAAAACTTTATGCCTTTCATTTTTTTATCTTTTGAAGGAGGGAAATGCCAGATATCCAAGAACAATTCAGTATAAAGATATGTTTTTGACTCTCCTTTGAATAATTCTTTCAGTTTCAAGATGTTAGGAATGGAGGTTTCGTTCGAAGAAAAAAATATGATATGTCAAATGCTTGTGTAAGCTATAAATTTGAGATGATTTATGAGGTTCAAGTTTATATTCCAAGATGCATTACTTCAATGTTTGAAAATGTTTCTCCATATACAAGGGAATTCTGATTCAGACACTCAATGATTCCTGAATGTCTAATCCTACCACATACTCAAGTAGTCGTCGATCTTTGGATATAGAAATACATCGTTACTTGGATTCCATTTATAATGATAGAGATATTTTTAAATTCATGTTATGACCTCTACATCTATATGAATTCCAAGTTGTTTATAAATCACATTACACATTTTACAAGGCTTGATGAATATCCCTATCTTTTTTAAGATGTTTTTGAAAGCATCTATGGGTTTTGCATAGAAGGAATTATAAATTAATGGAATGTCACTAAGTCGTAGGCTAGCTTCCTCCCATTCAGAACTAAATTAGAAATATTTATTGTTTATGATTGATAACCCCTTTATGTTCTTATCCATTCCCCAATTGCTATAATTGTTTTGAACACTTCAGGAAGTTTTGTCAAATTTTCTATCAATTCTAGTAACAGAAGATGTTTCTCTTTCTCTATATGAGAGGACACTATAGACAAATTGGTTAGCATCTTATACCTCCCCGATGGTATATTCTCTATGGTTCTTCTATTTCCTTTGAGATTAATTTATGTGTTGCGATGGTTATATTTTCTAGCTTCGATTGGGCCATCGTGGCTTGCATAATACCTTACATAGAAATATGAGAAATGATAAATTTGTTTCAAAGTGTGAATAAATTGACATGTTAAAGAGAGCCAGTATATGTGAGGAGAAACAAGTTTGACAAAGATGTGTAATATGCGTTACAAATCACAAGGTAGATGTCATATCCATTTAGTTTATTTTCTCACCTCTCATGAACAAGGTAGTTGTACAAGTGGACTCAATGATGGTTCTAGGCACAAGCCTAAGAAATATGGTCCTAAGATATTCAAAAACATGAACTCACTCATGACACCTATTGGAAATATTTAAGGTTTAGGGGTTAGAGCTTAGGGTTCTTGATTTAGTGTTTAGGGTTTACGACTCAGGGCTCAGGGTTCAAGGTTTAGGGTTTAGTGTTAAGGTTTTATGGTTTAGGGTTTAAGGTTTATTACTTTGGTTTAAGGGTTTAGGGTTTATGTTTAGGTTTTAGGTCTCAAGGTTAAGGGTTGAGGGTTAAGGGTTTAGGTCGCAAAGTTAAGGGTCAAGGGTTTAGTGTTTAGGGCTTAGTGATTAGGGTTTTGGGTTTACAATTTTGAGTTTAGGGCTCGGGGATTATTGTTTAGGATTTATTTCTTAGGTTTTAGAGTTTAGGATTTAGGGCTCATAGATTATGGTTTAAGACTCAGTGCTTAGGTTTTAGAGTTCAGGGTTTAGGGGTCAGGGTTTATGGTTTAGGATTTAGTTTTTGGGGTTTAGGGTTTAGGGTTTAGAATTTAGGGCTCATGGTTCAAGTTTTATGGTTTACGGTTTAGGGTTAACGATTTAACATTGAGGACTTAAGCTTTAGGGTTTATGATTTAGGGCTCAGGGTTTAGGGTTTAGGATTTATGGGTTAGGGTACATGGTTTAGGGTTTATGGCCCAGATTTTGGGGTTCAAAGTTATAGGTTTAAGGTTTAGGGGTTAAAGCTCAGGGCTTTGGATTTAGGTTTTAGGGTTTAGGGTTAAGGGCTCAGGGCTTAGGGTTTATGGCTCAAGGATTAGGGTGTAGGGTTCAAGGCTTAAGGTTTAGGGTTTAGGGTCCATGGTTCATCGTTTATGGCTTAAGGTTTGGGGTTCAGAGTTACTTGTTTAAGGTTTAGGGGTTAGAGCTTAGGGCTTAGGATTTATCATTTAGGATTTAGGGCTTAGGGCACAGGGTTTAGGGTCTAGAGTTTAGGGTTTAGGTTTTA
Source organism: Taxus chinensis (assembly GCA_019776745.2). Taxonomy (NCBI): domain Eukaryota; kingdom Viridiplantae; phylum Streptophyta; class Pinopsida; order Cupressales; family Taxaceae; genus Taxus; species Taxus chinensis. Next base: position 562,725,722 of record CM034156.1, read on the forward strand.
GGGTTTAGGCTTAAGTGTTTAGATTTTAGGTTTTAGTGTTTAGGGTTGAGGGTTTATTATTTTGGTTTTAGGGTTTAGGTATCAGGGTTAAGGTTTGACGGTTAAGGGTTTTGGTCACAGAGTTCAAAGTTTAGGGTTTAGTGTTTAGGATTTAGGGCTTATGGTTTAAGGTTTAGGGCTCACGCTTTAGGGTTTAGGATTGAGTGTTTAGGGTTTATGTTTTAGGGTTTATGGGTTAGGGTTTAGGATTTATGATTTAGTTTTCAGGTTTTAGGGTTTATGGTTTAGCATTTAGGGCTCATGGTTTATGGTTTAGTGTTTAGGATTTAAGGTTTAGGGCTTAAGGATCAAGGTTTAGGGTTTAGGGCTCATGGATAAGGGTTGAATATTTAAGGATTAGGGTTTATGGCTTAGGATTTAGTGTTTAACGTTTATGGTTTAGGTTTTAGGGTTTTGATTGTAGAATTTGAATGTTGAAATCAAGAAAATTACCTATGTACTGATCAAATTATACTATAAAAACCATCTCCTAAACCGTGACTAATGGAGCTAAGAGACTAGTTTCATAAGGTGTAGAGTGACCCTAATTTCTTATATTTACTACAATAAATTTGAAGTATAAGTTTTTCATTTATTATTATTTATATTTTATAAGAAATAATTTTAAAAAGTATAATAATAATAGTATAAGAAATAATAAAATATAAATAATAATAAATGAAAAAATTATACTTAAACATTTATTTATTATCATTTATATTTCATTATTTCTTATACTTGAACATTTATTTTTGTAAATACAAGCATGCAAAAAGCACATATTATGTTCATACAATAAAGAACGCGTATGTGTTATAGGTTGTACGCGTTATAACGTGTACACATTTTGCATTTTCACTTTTCCCAAGCCATGTCTCAAGGCTTGGTTCCGGTTTGGATCATCAATCCTGAGGCATGGACCTAAAAAAACACAAAAAACCATGTATTTTTGCAGGAAAATGAAAAAAATCCACTTCCACCATGATAAATCAACATAAAACGATCGATTCCTTTTAAAAAATTATACCACCATGTAGACAAGACTATCTAATTTCTAAAACTATAATTTTTCAATTTTTTGACTAGTATAAGGTTTCCATAGTATTTATTTTCTAACTATGCCATTTTATAGCTATTTTTTGAAGTTTATACATGTCTATCTTTTATCATGTATCTTTTTTTGACTGATTGAAATTGAATAAAAAAATTTAAACACAAACTAGGACTAATTCTATACATATTAAAAAAACTAATTTTTGATATTTTGTGGTAGTTAGGGTGGGGGCATGGTTGGAACTCCATTATTTTTCAAAACATATAATATTTGTACTAGAAAACTCATTATAAAATACCTGCTAAAAAGTCTAAAAAAATTCTAGCACAAACTAGATGCTCCTAGCCATATTTCTACCAAAGGGTTTTCAAAAATACTAAATGGTGCTTAAAAATGGTCAGGGGCATGAAAGTCACTCTATTATGTTTTTTAACAAAAACAAGAGCACATGTTGGTATTTTAGTTATTTGACCAACTAAAACTTATTTGTTTTCAATAAAATTTAGTACCTTAGAAACTATAATCAAAATGTTATGATTCATATTTATACATCTTCCAATTTTGAGCGTAACTAATTTTAAAAAATTGTACAAGTTGAATTTTTTTATTTTTAAAAAAAATGTGTGCACTTAAGACCCCCCTTTTAGCCCCCCAACTTGGTGCACTTACTCGGGTTGATTGTTTTGATATGGAATTAAAGGAACAAAGTGAGGGAACATTGCATTTCCAGATGGTATGGTGTTTGAGAACCCACTTCCGAGTAGTTCCTACTATGGATATCCATATGTGGCATGGGGGGCATGCCCTAAGTGCCTATCCCAAATAGGAAATCTCCAGGGCTTGGAGCACCCCTTTAAATTGGAGGGGTTTGTGTTATAGGGATTTGTCCATAACCCTGTGGATAAAGAGAAACTCTTGCTTTCCCAACATATGAATTTTGTGTGCTTTGAGAAAGCTGTAAATGCTTTGACTTAGTTAAACATATTTGATCGCTTTTATGACGTCACCCATGTTATGGTGAAATGTTTTTCCCCCCTGATTGTTGTTGCAATTTTGATGGTTGATTGTAGTTAGTTTGATTCATCCGAACATGGATTTTTTGTTGATATGCCTACCCCTCGTTGGTAAATTTCAATCAAGATAACCCTCTAGATGAAGGCCAACTCTTATTCATCTATTCTGATGCAACACATCCAACATGTCCTAGCAGGATCTACTCTAAAAGCCCGACTATATACTTACCAAGGAAACGTTGATCACTTCTAGAAGATTACAAGAAATTAGGTAATCCTAAACTAACATACGAGATGCACCAAAAGGAATGACTAAACACCTACTTTGAATGGAGATGTCTAAAAAAAAATCAGATTAACAGGAGATAAAAATACTTCCACAGATGAAAGTCCATGTAACAAGATCTCCACTAACTCATTAGGGGATGTAATACAATAACCATGAAAAGATAACCAAGATCCTGAAATCCAGACGAAGAGAAGACAACAATAGCTCGTTAAGTGAAGAGGTTGAAATTCATCCACAAACTTAATATTACTAATCTTTAGATTTGATACAGTGCATTACAATGGCCAATTGTGGCACAAACTTGCATTACAACTTCGAATGGGAGGTTTGAAATCAAAAAATTCACTTAAAGACAAGAGAAGATTCGAAGGTTGCAAAGTCAAAATTATCCTAACATATTTTGGGGGTATAAGATTCCCCTCCTTACTAATGGTATACGATAGAGATGAGATAAAGGAGAGTGGAAACGAATTCGAGAATAGCTGCTTCATGTCGGTTTCACCGTAAAATGTATTAAAGATATCCTACAATAATGATGACCTGTCACTGCGCAAAAAACCAATACGTCCGATGTACTTTTCCTTATTTGAGAACCAAAGTCGAATCCCTTACATGGGTATCATTGTGTGGTAGCAATGAGAGAATCTTAATGAGGATACCCTCTAAAACGGCAGATTGTATTTATTGCATTTTGAGGAACTTAGTCTCACTTAAATCTAAGAGCTTTCTGAAGAAATTCCTTTCTTGTGCAAATCAAATCTCCCATGTCAAAATGGAATCGCCAGATAAAAATTAGGGTGCTCGGATAGCATTAATTGCGACTACTCAATCTTTGTCGAGATTCTTCAGACTCCGAGGATGCATCGAACACCTCCAAAATGACCAAAATTTATGACTCGTCAGAGATTTTCAAACAAGGTTATGGATGCGAGAACGTTAGGCATAACAAATCCAATAGGGTATACGTGAAGGTTTTCCCGGTCTGAAACTCTAACAAACCTGAAGTCTAAAATCTGGAACTTCATACCTGTTCCATTTTGAAGAGTTGGGTTAACAATGTCAGGTGGTAATGGTTAGGATGTGTGAATACTAGTGCACATAAACTCCAAGTCCTCAAAGTCTGAATTGGTCAATAAGCCCATTGGGGTTATGGGACCTGGGGATCACAAGCTTTTGGACATCGCATGACAGTTATGGTATTTCTATCTGACATCATGGCCAATCAACCTCCAAACCTTGTCAATGTTTGCAGTCTAATAATTCGTAGACTTCGATCAACTTCAAAAATTTATGCCTTTTGGACCTTTTGCCTTTTCAAACCCCAAAACCACCCAACTTCGAATCCTAGGAAATGTGAAACCTTAGAGATCTAACAAAATTGGGACCTCTAAAACTCCAAAATCAATTTCTGTCAATAAATCCAAAATGCCCACCACATTGACCCCAAACTCAAGTTTGACCCCGAATTGACACTGAGCCCTTTTAGATTTATGGACCTTTCATGGTTTTTCCGGAAATTTTTTTCTTGATCTTTTTCCCTACCTAGCTGCCAAAACTCTGAAATCTATTAAACCTCTGAAGTTTGAAAACTTACAACTTATGGTATTTGCACATTTTTTCACTTAACTTAACCATGAAAGAAAACTAATCTATCAAAAGTAAATCTTGCATCCATCATTATTAAAGGATTTCCAAGCCCATGCCTGTAATCCAGTAAATGGCCAATTTCGAATTACAAGTAATCCCATGACTGAATCAATACAGTTCATTTTCTTTGTGTGCAAGGTATGTGTTTGTCGATTTTTCTTGAGGGGAAAAAATTTATAACATGTCCTTAATCAAAATCCTTGTAACCTTACCTCAGAAATAGAGAACAAGGACAAGCAACTCTAGAAAACCTATTTCTTTCCACACAAGGTCCCCATGTACCTTCTCAAAGTGCAACTATTCTGAATTCTCTTCTCAAAATTGTACTTGATCATGTGAGCTTTCCTGATTGTACTATGAACCTTAAGATATATTTTTATTTTACTATACTTGATATTCATCTTGTAGACTGATAGTACTTTCTAATTTGACTGACTTCAACAATATGCTGTGAAATTTTTGAAAGATGATTCTAACCTGTTCTTAGCAAGATACTTTGGAGAGTATAGATATTTGCTTTTCCCATCAGTTCTATCCTTTTTACTTTGTGTGTCACACTCAAGATTCCGAGGAATGTTTGAAAATGCAAAGGAAGCAACTTTAGAAGGTCTCTTGAATTCCAAAGTGACTTTTCTTTCTTTGTAGTCTAGTTGTAATTTTCAGTAGATCACATGTGCTTCCATAAGATAGTACTTTGAGCTTGATTATGTATCATCTTCTTCTGATGTAACTTATGGCAAGCATTGACTTTACATGATACACAATATTAGTTAGAGGCATTTTCTGTAAGATAAGCATTGAACTCATATGACCGCAAATCTTCATGGGATCTACTTTCTTTTCTCAAAGTACTCCTGATGGAACTAGATGATACAAATGACTAAATGAATATGTTGCAACTTGGAACTAATGAAGATCTATCTAAGAGAAGACCCAGAGGAAATGAATGGGTTTCTTATATATTATTTTTCTTTTAGGTAATTGTGGTTCACATGCACATGTTAGAAGTCGACTTCAAGTGAAGTCATAAGTTTTACAATCACGCATGAAGAATTGTGTTGGAAAACTCAAATTGGACTACTGCTCTTCTATGGAATAAATTCCCATTAAATGCCGCCTAATTGCAAGTTGTATATTTCCTTTTGCATTTTATTATTGCCACCACATGATACAGTTTGCAACAGAAAGATAGAAAACTTAGGGAACAGTTAATTACATCTCATTCTAAACTATAAATAAACAACAAGTAAATAATGCTTACATGTAACTCAATACATGTACCTTGAAAGGACATGCAAACAAAAACTAGGGATGTTTGCTAACCTTTGGAGTACAATGTAGCACATGCAAAATCAAGTTTTATACAGTCCTCATTCTACCTTTATCATTCTCAGGTATAGTGCATCATTAGTATCTTAATCATTGATTATTTTCTTGCACATCGTTCATGTACAGGTATAAAATGGAATGATAAGATACGCTGATCACTTTGCATTCATACTAGTATGCAACATGACATAGTCTATCAAACTTTGCTTTACTAATTCACTTACTATACACTTGGCACCTTTAAGAAACTAATATGTCTTTCCTTATCTTAGTTCCATCACATCAATGACCTTTCACCCTTGAAATAAATTTTTGAGTTGCACATTTTTGCACAAGTACAAAAAAATTTTGATAGCGGACTTTTTTCTCGCTTAAATGGATTACGCAAACTTCAACCTATGGTCTGGAAAACATGTTCTTGCAAAAGGGGGACCAAATATTTTTAAACTCATGATGTTATTCCATCTTTTCTTATACCATACGTGCTATACTGATGGTCTAACATTCCTGTATTTGATGTTCCCAACCTGTAGTTCATAACAATAGTCAACATGATAGTTATATGCCAATGATTTCCTAGGGGTAAATACATGACCAGGAGATAACATTCAATAGCGTATAATAGGCCCATTGGTAAACATGTCGTGTAACCTTCGTTACTTCTATCATACACCATTCTATTAAATTTCTTCATAAAGACATTGAAGTATACTATTATTTGCATGTGCACGAGTGACCTTTCCAAGTACTGTGACCATGATTCATAATACAATGCATGCACAAAAGGCACACACTAAGTACTACAAATCAATTAATGAAGCCGATGAATAATACCACCTAATTTAATCATACTCCAAGTAGAAGAAGATCATGAATATGTGATAGAAACAGTACACATCTAAGCCACCCTAGATAATAATAACATGATATTATTCTTTATCAGGGGCATGTATCGTCTATGGACATCTCCCAAAGTCAACTGTACAATTACATGTCAACATTTTTGCTAGGATGCCCAAAATTAATTTGACTGATTGTAATTTGGGCTAAATAAAGGCTATTTTTGCAGTTATGGTAAAAAATGTCTATTTTAGCCTTTTATTTATTCGATGATACTATCTATAATACATAAGATGCATGTATATGGCCAGACTTGCAGTCTATTTTTAGGGGGTGGGGGTGATCCTCCAATGTACTATGCTCATATATATTATGTGCATTGGCATCCCTATCACTAAAACTTAGGAATTACATCTATGTACTGAGTGCTGATAGTCTAAATTCAGTGTATACCAGAATCTACTCCACTCATGAATGGGAGCCAATTATTGGCTTTTCGAATACATTGCAATGGTGTGCAAACTAAATAGTAATTCATTATGAATCTATGCATTCCCTCAATGCCCTTAAGGTTGCTTATGTATTAACCTTGTACTAGTTAAATTGGTGGTTACTTGACATCGAGGTTTTAGTGTGCAATTCATTTGGATGATGCGTTGTTGTGGATTGAGATCCCTCAACAAAAAAGTGTTTTCCTATAGAGTTAGATTGAAACCCATTTTGGGAGTTTGCTTCACTAATTTGTTCTGAGAATATTGTGCATATTTCCAATACATAATCACATGTCAATCATTTTATGGTGTATCACCCCAGTTCGTTAATTTCACCATATTTCTAGCCATCTATTTTATCTTCCTTGTTGCCACTATTGTAAATCAGTCTCTAGCCATAAAAGCCTCATCCAAAGAACGTTTCTTGGAGCCTAGCTTGCAGAGTCTTAATCAGATTTACATTGGAAACATAGTACATCATGTATTATCTATCTTGATATTCTCATATATTTTGATGTACAGATACATTTACGTATATATAGGAAATAGAAAAATCCAATTTTAATAGGAAGTAGTCTATAACAATTCTCCAACCAATCTATGTGAGTTCTCCACAAACTACTATGTACATGAGTTGTTAAAACAACTCACAACAATAATATTCTCCAGATATTATTTTCCACCTGTCACAAATAATTTATTAATGGAGCACTAATATTATAATTTCCTAACATTCCCCCCCTTAGTGCGAACATGGGGAAAACCTGCCTTTGTACTTGCACCTGCTCATGATCTGGTGATTTTCACAGGATGATCACAAACCTCAAGGATGGTTTTGCAAACGGTTGACCACAAACTGAGAATGGTGGTTTTGCAATTGGTTTACCACAAACCACAAAGTGATGGTTTTGCTGAATGGATTACCAACAACCAAGAATGGTGGTTTTGCTATTGGTTTACCACAAACCACAAAAGTGATGGTTTTGTGAATGGATTACCAACAACCAAGAATGGTGGTTTTTGCTATTGGTTTACCACAAACCACAAATGAAGGTTTTCAAGTGGTTTACCTACAACCACATCATGATATGCCAAGTACTATTCTCAGTCCTCATCACATCTCACTGCAGGGAATAACATAGGAAATTCTGTTAAAATCTGTTGCTCGTGCATACATAGAAAAAGCTGACATACTGGAAATGGAACATTGGAATCATGTTCCCCTCCTCAATGTAAAATTTCCACTTATTGAAAACAAGATCACTGCAAACTGAGGCACACCACACTGGAAGCACTAAAATCAAATTGCACACACACCTGTCACCAAAGCTGATATGCGGCCCCGTCGTTGACAACTGACGAGAGGTCGTTGAATAACCTCCAACCTCTGTTTGCCTCCTGCCTCCTGTTTCATGGCTGCTAGCTCAGCTGGATTTGGCATATGAAGACTCAATTACATGCCTAAATCGAACGTTGGGTTCAACCAAAAATGCATTCGTGAGGCTAATTTTTTTATTTTATTTTTTACAATTTTGACAATTTTCCTAATAATCACCTAAATGACGATAACAAAATGACACAAATATATTTTTGACACTTTGATTCTAACTATTTTGACTTTTAACATATAATTTTGACAAAATGGATACTAACACATAAAAAGTAATAATTAATTACTTTTTAGAATAATGATGACACTATGACACACAATGACTCTTAACAATACAGTATTTTGTTGACTCATAATTTTAATGATGACTACAAAACTTGACAATAACACTATATTCACAATGACTTTGATTTTAACTTGTGACAATTTCACTCCTAATATCAACACTAAAATGTATAGACTTTTAACCGCACAAGATATAATGACATATTTAAAAGACTAGGCATTTTATATTATGAAACGATAAACCTTATAAACTTACCTAAATGATTATTGATTTAAAAAAATCACTACGACTAAAGGAAAAACATTACCGACCTAAGATGGACAGCTTGTATCTATAGAATTACTGAGGTCTGTGATTGTTATTTTCATTAGCTCGGAATCAGATGGCATTCGAAACTTTTCCATCAATTCCTTTATTTCTTCTCGACACCTCTCCAGTTCTTTATAACTTAGTTTTTGAATTTCCTGTGCAGCTCCCCTTAACTTCTCTGGATCAGAATGGACGAGAGCCCACCGCAACATTTTTTGACAGGACACTACTTTGAATTTTTGATAATTTAAAACCAATGAAATATGACTGACTTGGTCAATTTTGAGCCAAAAAAAAACTTCTTCCCAAACCTGTATGTGCCACATGGAGTCAATATTCTTTGAGGTTTTATTTGGCCTATTGGTGACCGTAACAAGAAAAAAAACCAGTGTCTATCAAAGACTCCCGTTGAAGAAAAGGCATCTGCTCAAAAAGATATTCGCTGGCAAAAGTTCAATGCAATATGACAAAAGACGTCTAGAAAATGCACATAGACTTTAAACCTGTGAGAAATATGCCACAAATCTACACCAGACTCCTAGAAAACGTATAGATTCACACGATCTAATTCTTCTTCTAATCATTTAAATGCACCATTTGCTTGGATATGGGAACATGACTCTGTAATGCAAACAGACAGAAGTGCATTACATCATATTTATTTTTAACAGCTCATCCTTGTGACCATGAAGAACCTTGTCCGATGCCACCAAACAATAGTTACTGGCGCTATTTCCACTAGCGTGAAGATACATGTACACATCATAATGTAATCAAATGGCAGATCACTACACACTAGATATTGTCATCAATACCATCAAATGTTTATGGACTGATAATAGCAGGTGATATCAATTAACAATATACATAATACGGGGCAAAGAAGAACAAGACGTTAGCCCATATATTTTCAATTTCTCATTGTGATTTAATCACTCTGATGCCAAATGAAAAATCTAAATCAGATTTACATTGGAAACAATACACAGAATTATTATATTACTTCTCTATATCTTGATGTTCAGATTCATTTACATATATATATGAGAGACAAATCCTATTTTCATGGAGTTTGTCCAACAACTCTCCCCACTATTCTCTCCACAAACTACTATATACGTGAGTTGTTAAAACAACTCACAACAATAATATTCTCCAAATATTATTTTCCCACCTGTCCACAAATAAACTTAATGGAGCACTAATATTATAATTTCCTAACATACCTTACATTTTTAATCATTTAATTTATCTTGGGATACCTTACATTTTTAATCATTTAATTTATCTTGGGATAATGTTTTTATTTTCACTATTGTTGTGGGTTTTACTTATTTATTTCGTAGAGTGTTCTGTTCCCTTTCTAGGTTGGCATGTGATTGTATTTGTACTTCTCTACTTTGCAATATACAAATATTTACATGGAAAGTCAAGCCATACTTTGTTTAAGCTCGACTTAGCTAGTTGTTTCTACACAAACCCAAATCTCGATGTTATTTTCTTTTATCGCCGCTTTATTGGTAGGCTATAACTATCTCTATTTGGTCTGTATTACCAATGTTTCAACTCATGACTATTTCATGGATGTAGTAGTCTATTTTTCTATTTTGACCATTATCCTGGAGATTGATTGGCATATTGTTGGGGGGTTTTGTTTCACTGGATTCCATTGTTAATGTATTCTAGTTTTGCATTTAATGTTAAATATTCAAACCTATATGTGGCTCGGCAATGCCTCTTTTGTGACTTCAAAAATAATTTAGCTGACTATTGAATATCATGTTTATTTTCTTTCCACTTAAGCACTAGATTGGACTGCATTGCAGGTGCAGGATCAGGGGGCAGGTGATGGTGGAGCCCGTATGCATTTTAGATCGCAGGACCCTGGGCCTTCGCGGCAGAGAGATTGATCAGGTTCGGGTCTAATGGGACAGGTACGATGAGACTGCTGCTACTTGGGAGGATGCTACATCATTGCGAGCTCAGTTTCCACACTTATTTCTGTGACTTCCAGGAGGAAGTCTAGTCTAAGGGGAGGGGGATTGTAATGCCCACTTCCCTATGACACTTAGTTGATTATCATTTTGAGTTATGCAGACTTTTGGATATGGACATGACTTATACTTACGTTGATTAGCATGATGTTTTGTGAGTAGATGCATTTGGGTTATGATTGGATTTTGTTTTCAGTATGATCTACACTAACTCATGGACAGACTATTGGATACCGATATTATTTTTATATGGATGTATTGCATGTGTTTTAACATTGGATTTCTTTGCCATGATAAGTAGAATGTAGTTGTTGAATTTACATTACTATAACTTTGGATAATGATGGAATGCATGATTAAATTGTGATTTAAACTTTGAAATAATGGATAATTGAATTACGTATAGATGTTAATAAATTTCATGCATATGGTTATGTTGGACATTTTAACATGGCCGCAAGGCCGAAGGAGGTATTTTGTATTTTGCAGGAAACACAACAGGATCACAACCATGAGGGGGATTGGGAACCAAACACAACAGGATGTCGGGTGGTTACAACATTTGGTCGTCAAGGCAACTAGTAAATTGTATTGTGTTACCTTTATTCTTTTATGTGTTAAGAAAAATTTCCATGAGGGGGAAAGTTTCTAATGTGACCAAGGGGGTAAGAATTTTAATTACTTGTTTTAACTTACTTTAGTAGGTGATTTCATTTGTGATGTTGTTTTTTTAAAAATTACTTTTGCTAAGTGTGTTTAGATTAATGTAACATCTTGTTTTAATTTTTTTTAAGTTTTGGAGGGAAGTCTAGTGGGAGTAATTAATTTTGATGGTTGGCTCCTTGAGCCTTGTGTTTCCTCATGTATTGAATGCTTGGTTTTGAGTGTTGACCACTCCAAATCCTTTGAATCTCGAATTTGAGATTTAGGGCAATTTTGGGGGACTTGTGGGACAAGTTGAACTTGTCCCACACTTCCCAAAACCCCTTACCAACCATATCTATGGGTTGGGAAGCCAAAAAGGGGATTATTTATTGTTTTGGGAAGGGAAATGTGACTTTGGAGTGCACTTGTCTTCCTTTTTGCATTTAATTGTGCCTTAAGACACATGGGAAGGGATGGATGTGGAAAAGAGATGTCATTCAACCCAACCACCCATTTATGGTGTTTTGGGATTTGAGTTGACTAAAGGGAGGTGGTCTTGAGGATGTGTGATGTGGCATCCTACAAGGAGCCACATCACCCTCACTCTTCCCTTTTGTCTATTTATGGAAATTTCCTCTCTTGTTGAGGGGGTTGGAGTTTTGTTTTTGTTTTGTTGAAGAGTTCTTTTTTGTTATTTTTGGGAGAGAAAAGAATTGGGAGAAAGAGAAAAAGAAGGAGCTTGGACTTGCATGCTTGGATTGTTTTGGAGGGAGCTTGGACAAAGCTTCTTGGTTTAGGCTTCTCCAATGGAGAGGTAGGAAACCTTCTTTGTTGTTTTGCTTTCATATTGTTGTTGCTTCTATGCTAAATTTGTGGATAATGTATGTTTGCCTTTGTGTATTGTGAAAATGGATAGAATGCTTAATGTGTAGTGTAGGAGAGGTCTATGGGAAAACTCATGAGGGAGGCATAAGAGTAGAATAGGAAATTGTGGAGGGAGTTTGAGAGGGATGCCCATCTTGGGTAAGAATGTTCACATTCTTACCTTGTCCTTGAGGGAGCCATAAGAGGAGGGAGGCATAAGAGTATGGGAGGAAAAAGGGGTACTTGAGGGAGGCATAAGAGTCATAGGGGCTTGAGTTTTATTGTGGAGGGTTTGGATGGGCATCTCATCTCAATGGGGAGGCATAAGGAAAACTTTCCCATAGTTCCTTCTCTTGTTGGCTTGGATGAAAGCCTTGTTGTGAAAAGTATTGTGTTATTTGTGTTTCCTTTTTGTTTCTTCTTTTAAACCTTGAATGTTGTGAAGAAAATTGTATTGTGGAAGCAAGTATTGTTGCCTTGAGTTGGAGACCACCCTTCATTGTGTTGTGTTTGGGGCTCGGGGGTCAATGGAGGAGATTGCTTCTCTTCTCCATTGAGTTTTGGTTGGGAGGAGAGTGTTGCCTCTCCCCCTATCTTGGTTGTGATTTGAAATACTTGGAACTTGGAGCATGGATGAAGAACACCTTGGAACACAAGAACCTTGTTGTTGACAATGTAAAAACATCATGTATTTACCCACCTTGAGTGGAGGAAAAATGTAATATTGCTTTGCTTTCTTTAGCTTCCATTATTGCAAATTTGTTTCCACATGAAGTAGGATATGTTGTAAAAGGATTTGGAAGGAAAAGTTGCATTGAAATGATAGTATTTCTTACTCTAAAATTTATTGGAAATGTGGTTGAATTCTTTTGTGGAATGTTGGGAAGAAATTACAAAAGAATATACATGTTAGATCTCATTTTGTTGCTTAAAAGGAGATGTATTGAAAAGTGGAATGTTAGTGTAAAAGGAAATATTTTATGGAAGAAACAATTTTATAAATGGGCTCAAAATAGAGAGGAGTTTGATCCATTTATAACTTTTTAACAATAAGGCACAATTATGTATCATTTCCAAAAGAAGAAAGCACCACTAAAAGTCGAAATATGGTTTTAATGTTATTCCAAATGTTTTCCATTAGAACATCCTTAATACTTGAATTGCAACAAGCATTATTTAACACTCAACAATAATACTTCCTTAAATGAATCATATTTTTTCCCTCTCCAAAACTATATTAGACCATCCCAAATATTTTCCATGTGAGATGTTCTCAATTAATGGAAAAGAGAAACATGATATTATTCCACCAATAAAATTATTGGAAAATAGTTTTTATTTTTAAAACATAATTTTATTTTTACACATCTATAATCAAAACAAGTCAAATGTCATTTAATCACATGTCACAAGAGTAAACGAGAAACATAGAATATATATTAATAAATTTAACCCTCAAAGCATAATCAATAACATAACTTTTTCATTGACCGCAACTAGCAAACGGATCCACCTCTAGGAGATTCTTCTCCACGAGCCTCGATGAGACAGGCCAGGTCTCAATGGAGGTCTTTGTAATAAGTTTATTCAGGTCACCGTGTAACACTCCCACTGTCTCTTAAGCGATTTTGATACTCTGTCTACCCCAATCAAATCCGAGAATCATTCTCGTTGTCCTCATCCCCAATCATTTTTGATAAAAATCTCGCGAAGGAGAACTCCGTATTTGAGGATACATTCGATACTAAACATATAACAACACAGTTGGACGAACTACCTACTGTGCGCCTCCACTACCTTCCTGCTCACACGCCTGGGACAGCAAAACAACCATTAGACATCTGTGGCACTTTCACTCCCTTCAAGGGGGATTTCTTTGAAAAAATAATATCACGAGTTGAATCCCGCAAAATTTGAGGATGTATTCGATACTGATCAGATAACCACATAGTTGGACAGTCACTGGTTTAAGTGCCCTCACTGCCTGTCCCACTGTGCAAAGGTTTTAGAAACTGTAGATCCACGCCATGCACACGCCTTACATCCACCCACTGGAAGTGGAGGTACCTCGCCTCCTCACGCGCCTTAGCTTCTCCTTTACTCCCCCCTTTCCCTGTATGCATTCGATAGCCAGGACAGTGGAAAAGTGTTTAGCCGACTGAGCAGGTCAATATTTCCAAAATCTAAATGATTAAATGGGAAGTGGCAGCCAAGTTGTTTTCTTGCTTGCAAGGAGAAAGCCTTAATGGTTGAAAGGTGGTTACTGAACCACCCACCGCCCCAACCAAACGAATTTAAGCCAGGTTGAAATACTTTCACACGGCCCGGGGCAGACCCCCCGATTTGACTCTTGTTCATTAAATTTCAAATTTCAAATGTATGTATAAGCTTATAGACGGATTTGTGTATATATTTTGTTAATATATCTTTTGTATACCACTTAATTAAAAGTATTTAATCCCTTTAAAGAGATGTCTAAGAACCTATATTAAAAGATTTCTAAGCTTTGAAATGCTATACTTTACAAGTTTTTAGAAAATGAGGATAACTAGTTAGGTGGCTGAGTATTAAATACTATGCTAAATAATAAGTGGTATGAAATGTAATAAAACTTTCAAATAATAATTGCACTAGATATAAATAAGGTATTATATATACCTAACCATATAAAATTATACAATGCAATAAAATAGGTAAGTGCCAAAGTATGTATATCGTAATGTGTGAATCCCTTGTATATATACATACATATATATATATATATACATACATATATATATATATATATGTATAATGTATTTATATTTATATATATGCGATATATGTAATATAACTGGACAATACGACATAACAGAATAAAAAAATAAAAAAATAATAAAAATAAAAATTAAGTGGTCAGTGAATTCTTTTCATAATAAATTACATCATACCCTAAGGTTAACATTATAAACATTGCTATTGCGATATTACCAGACACTAGGCAAATTAACTCGTATGACGACCCTACTTATCTCTGTGAGAACATCGAATGAGATAGATTCAAATATCTCTTACCGCGAAGCATTATCGTGACTCATAGTTTCAAGCCTGTATACGGGCACACCCAATTTAAAAAAAAAAACTTTGTCGCTTTTTTTTTTCGGGTCGTTTGTTTGGTTGCGGCGTCGCCGTCGTCGTCGTTGTCGTGAGCGTGGCATTGCCTTTTTGCGGCGTTACACTTTGGTATCAGAGCAAGGGGTTCGAAGCTGGGACCCTTGGGCACACACAGGAAAACACAGAACAGGAACATTCAACTTAGCACAGAGCTAATAATTTTATAATATAAAGCCATAATGTTGATAATTATAGTAAACAGCAAATTTAGAAAACTGACTCAAGACCTAGAACAATGAACTACTGACTCTCACCTTGATCTGTGTAGGAGGCGCGGATTGGGCGAGGGGTCTCTTCATATAGACCTAGACATACCACCGCCAAAGTAGGCCGTAGCAGCCCTTCTACCTCAGATTTTGCATACACTCCAGGATGTCAATGCCGCTATACGCGAAGAGCCCTTGGGAGGGACGACTTGCTAGACATAGTTTGGAGCCATCAGTAGATGCTCAGGCATCCCCCTTGACACAGCGAGGAGCACATGGCAGAGAACTTCCATGTGGAGTCAGCTAGGGCAGAGTCACCACAGAGAGGACATGGGGACAGGATCTCAGGACATAGGGACAGGTCTCGGAGCCCTAGACAGAGGGAGGAGCATACAGAGAGATCTAGGATTCGTCATACGTTAGCTGTAGACCATATCAGGGAGATCCTAAAGCTGCGACCATCTCACTATTCGGGTGATACAGGTGGTTTTCAGGTAGAGGGCCTTGTTGGTGAGCTTGAGCGGATGCTTCAAGCTCTACCCTTGCACTAGCAACATGAAAAGCTCGTGTTGCAATCCATCTTCTGAAGGATGAAGCAGGAGTCTGGGTGGAGGACCGATGAGCAGAAGCTCCATGTCGACTCAGAGACGATTACCTGGGAGCTGTTTGAGGAGCATTTCAGGAGCAGGTATTTACCCAGGAGATTTATTCAGCAGCGGGATAGATGAGTTTCATGACCTCTGTCAGGCATCGATGACAGTAGCTGAGTATGAGAGTCGATTTCTGGACCTACTCCAGTACGTCGACTATATGCAGGATGAGCAGGTGCGGATTCACAGGTTCATACGGGGCCTGAACTTGGATCTAGGTGGCGCAGTACGCATTCACTTCCCACAGGACATTAGCAGAGGCCGTGGAGAAGGCCTATATTGCAGAGGAGACACGGGGAAAGACACAACAGGCTAGAGATAAAGTTCGGAGCCGTATCCAGTAGATGCAGGATAGTAGGTCGAAGGGGTCAGTTCCTCCTCCACGGGGTGGACAGAATTTAGGGCAAGCTTCATTCAGACCACCACCGCAGTAGCAGCAACAGCAGACCCGCCCACCTTACTGACCTCCTCAGAGATTTGACGCACAGAGAGGACGTAGTATGGGGCCTCCTCCTAGGGGTCCCATCAGGACATAGGGTGCACCGAGAGCTCAGTCGGCAGGAGCTCGTGAGCAGAGACCTCAGTATTCCATAGCTGGATCGTTAGGATCTATATCTCAGCCATCTAGAGTACCAGCTAGAGCTGCTTCCCACTGGAGAGGACCAGGCAGCAGTTATGGTTGTGGTGTTGTTGGAAATCTTTGGAGAGATTTCCCACATAACCCTACCAAGGGTAAGACACAGAGCTCAGAGCCTATTGTTGGAGATATGGCACAGAGTCATCGGATCTACGCAGCGGTTGAGAACTGCCAGGCTGAGCATCAGAGTACTGTGATTGAGACGACAGGTAGTGTTGGTGGTATTTCCACCTCTATATTATTCCATTCTGGTTCTTTTGATTCTTTTATTGCACCATCCTTAGTAGAGCATTGTAGGCTGGTGGCAGTTAGGTAGGGTTGTAGTTGGGATGTTGAGATGGCTTCAGGAGCCAAGATTTTTGTAGACTCCTTAGTCAAGGAGTGTGTAGTGGATTTGGGACCCTTCACCACTACTTCTGATCTTCGGATCCTTCCATTAGGATCTTATGGCATCATTTTAGGCATGGATTGGTTGTCCGCTCATAGAGCTAGAGTCGATTGTTACCATAAGACTATTACTTGCATAGATGATCTTGGAGTAGAGTCAGTGATATCAGGAGTTAGGAGGGCCGTTTCCATTCGCACCATCTCTGCTATGCAGCTTAAGCGGTGTGCGCGACAGGGTTGTCAGATGTTTGCTATTACGGTCAGTGACAGATCAGAGGATGAGTCGAGAGGACCTTCCCTCGATGATCATCCCATCTTGTCAGAGTTTTCCGATGTGTTCCCAGGAGAGCTATCGGGATTACCTCCCCCACATGAGATCGACTTCCATATAGATCTAGTTCCAGGTGCAGAGCCTATCTCATGAGAACCCTATCGGATGACTACTCCTGAGTTGTGTGAGCTCAAGTTGCAGCTTGAGGGACTTCTGGAGAAAGGCCTAATCCATCCTAGTGTATCCCCTTGGGGTGCACCAGTGATCTTCGTAAAGAAGAAGGATGGATCTCTTCGGTTGTGCAT
This sequence comes from Taxus chinensis, assembly GCA_019776745.2. Lineage (NCBI taxonomy): Eukaryota > Viridiplantae > Streptophyta > Pinopsida > Cupressales > Taxaceae > Taxus > Taxus chinensis. Next base: position 562,743,521 of record CM034156.1, read on the forward strand.
TGACTACCGTCAGCTGAATAAAGTAACAATCAAGAATTGTTACCCCCCTTCCACACATTGATGATTTATTTGAATCAGATGAAGGGGGCTACAGTTTTCTCTAAGATAGATCTTAAGTCCTGGGATACCATCAGCTCAAGATTACGGAGACAGATATTCACAAGATGGCTTTCCGCACGAGATATGGCCACTACGAGTTCACAGTAGTACCTTTCGGCTTGACGAATGCCCCTGCAGTGTTTATGAGTTTGATGAATGGGGTATTCAGGACCTTCCTTGATCGGTTCATGCTCATCTTCCTTGACGACATTCTAGTTTACTCACGCACACGTGAGGAGCATGAGGAGCACCTTCGCCAGGTTCTTCAATGTCTTCGCGAACAGCGCCTTTACGGGAACTTGGAGAAGTGTGTGTTCTTTCAGCTTGAGGTGCAGTATTTGGGCCACATCATTTCAGGGGAAGGTATCGCAGTCGATCCTTCCAAGTTTCAAGCCATCATGGACTGGCCAACACCCACTAGTGTGACCGAGGTGCGTAGCTTCATGGGTCTAGCAGGGTATTACAGGAGGTTTGTTCAGGAATTCTCTCGGATTACACACCCTATCACTTCTCTTCAGCGGAAAGGGAAGAATTTTGTATGGTTAGATAGATGTGAGCAGGCCTTCAGTACACTGAAGGAATGCCTTACAAGAGCACCTATTCTTATAGTGCCAGATCCTCAGGGTGAGTTCTACGTTTGCACAGATGCTTCGTTGGCAGGACTTGGAGGTGTGTTAATGCAGGAGCGTAGAGTAGTTGCCTTTGAGTCCCGCAAACTCAAAGATTATGAGCTCAATTATCCGACCCATGACCTTGAGCTTGTAGCATTAGTACATGCCTTAGTGCGGTGGAGAAATTTTCTTCTTGGCTGGAGATTTACACTCAGGACTGATCACTTGAGTCTTCGCCACCTCTTCACGCAGCCCAATCTCAATGCTCGTCAGCGGGCGTTGGATGGAGTTACTCTATGAGTATGACATGGAGATAGAGCATGTGAAATGGAAGGAGAATGTGGTTGCAGATGCCTTGAGTAAGCGGAGGCATGTGGCTATGGCCACCTCAGTGGGCACAGATTTGCGGAGTAGGATCTTACGGCAGCTTCCTCAAGATAGTTTCTACCTTGCAGCCAGATCAGAGATTGAGTCTCAGAGACCCCTTGAGGGGAGATTTGATGGATTCTCTTTAGAGGCAGATGGCCTTCTCAAGCACAAAGGTTGGATATATGTTCCTAGAGATGGAGGCTTGAGACATGACATTTTGGCAGAGGCTCATCATGCACCTTATTCAGCCCATCCCGAGGTTAAGAAGATGCACGCCACCTTGAGATAGTTGTATTTTTGGAGAGGACTTCGGAGAGATGTAGCCTCATTTGTATCCTGCTATTTAGAGTGCCAGAGGGTAAAGGCCGAGCATCAGCATCCAGCTGGCCTTCTCTATCCTAACGCCATACCGGAATGGAAGTGGGACAACCATTTCTATGGATTTCATTATTGGGGTTGCCGACGTCGAGATACCACCATGACGCCATCATGGTCGCGGTGGATAAATTGATGAAAGTAGCTCATTTTTTCCCCAGTGAAGGACTACCTATACAGCCAGTGTAGTAGCACAAGTATATCTTGATGAGATTGTCAGACTACATGGGATTCCGCGGAAGATCATTTGCGACCGTGACCCCTTGTACACTTCCCACTTCTGGACCACCATGGAGTATGCCCTCGGGATGAGGATTAATTTCAGCACAGCTTATCACCATGAGACAGATGGAAAGACAGAGAGGGTGAATCATATTTTGGAGGACATGCTTAGGATGTACGTGATGGAACATTAGTCGAGATGGGAGGAGTATCTGTATTTGGTAGAGTTTGCTTATAATAATAGTTTCCAGAGTTCTATAGGCATGGCTCCTTTTTAGGCATTATATGGTAGAGAGTGCAGGACACCTCTTAGTTGGGACAGGATTGAGGACAGGGTTTCCATTGGGCCAGCATTATTATAGGACATGGAGCAGCAAGTTACCTTGATCAGATAGAGATTGCAGGGAGGCACAGGATAGACAGAAGAAGTATGTAGACCAGCATAGGATAGATCACAGTTTTGAGGTAGGCACGAAGGTGTTCCTTCATGTCAGACCGCATAAGAGCCCCTTCCGTTATGGAAAAGGTTCTAAGCTTGCTCCTAGGTTTGTGGGTCCCTTTGAGATCTTGGAGAGCCTCGGCCCCTTAGGCCTATCATCTAGCACTGCCACCTAGCTTATCGCGCGTCCATGATGTTTTTCACGTTTCTGTGCTTAGGAGATATGTTTCTGATCCTTCTCATGTGCTAGATTGGACTGCATTGCAGGTGCAGGATCAGGGGGCAGGTGATGGTTGAGGCCCGTATGCATTTTAGATCGTAGGACCCTGGGCCTTCGTGGCAGAGAGATTGATCAGGTTCAGGTCTAATGGGACATGTACGATGAGACTGCTCTACTTGGGAGGATGCTACATCATTGCGAGCTCAGTTTCCACACTTATTTCTGTGACTTCTAGGAGGAAGTATAGTCTAAGGGGAGGGGGATTGTAATGCCCACTTCCCTATGACACTTAGTTGATTATCATTTTGAGTTATGCATACTTTTGGATATGGACATGACTTATACTTACGCTGATTAGCATCATGTTTTGTGAGTAGATGCATTTGGGTTATGATTGGATTTTATTTTCCGTATGATCTACACTGACTCATGGACAAACTATTGGATACCGATATTATTTTTATATGGATGTATTGCATGTGTTTTAACATTGGATTTCTTTTCCATGATAAGTAGAATGTAGTTGTTGAATTTACATTACTATAACTTTGGATAATGATGGAATGCATGATTAAATTGTGATTTAAACTTTGAAATAACGGATAATTGAATTACGTATAGATGTTAATAAATTTCATGCATATGGTTATGTTGGACATTTTAACATGGCCGCAAGGCCGAAGGAGGTATTTTTTATTTTGCAGGAAACACAACAGGATCACAACCATGAGGGGGATTGGGAACCAAACACAACAGGATGTCGGGTGGTTACAACATTTGGTCGTCAAGGCAACTAGTAAATTGTATTGTCTTACCTTTATTCTTTTATGTGTTAAGAAAAATTTCCATGAGGGGGAAAGTTTCTAATGTGACCAAGGGGGTAAGAATTTTAATTACTTGCTTTAACTTACTTTAGTAGGTGATTTCATTTATGATGCTGTTTTTTTAAAAAATTACTTTTGATAAGTATGTTTAGATTAAAGTAACATCTTGTTTTAATTTTTTTTAAGTTTTGGAGGGAAGTCTAGTGGGAGTAATTAATTTTGATGGTTGGCTCCTTGAGCCTTGTGTTTCCTAATGTATTGAATGCTTGGTTTTGAGTGTTGACCACTCCAAATCCTTTGAATCTCGAATTTGAGATTTAGGGAAATTTTGGGGGACTTGTGGGACAAGTTGAACTTGTCCCACACTTCCCAAAACCCCTTACCAACCATATCTATGGGTTGGGGAAGCCAAAAATGGGATTATTTATTGTTTTGGGAAGGGAAATGTGACTTTGGAATGCACTTGTCTTCCTTTTTGCATTTAATTGTGCCTCAAGACACATGGGAAGGGATGGATGTGGAAAAGAGATGTCATTCAAACCCAACCACCCATTTATGGTGTTTTGGGATTTGAGTTGACTAAAGGGAGGTGGTCTTGAGGATGTGTGATGTGGCATCCTACAAAGAGCCACATCACCCTCACTGTTCCCTTTTGTCTATTTATGGAAATTTCCTCTCATGTTGAGGGGGTTGGAGTTTTGTTTTTATTTTGTTGAAGAGTTCTTTTTTTTTATTTTTGGGAGAGAAAAGAATTCAGAGAAAGAGAAAAAGAAGGAGCTTTGGACTTGCATTCTTGGATTGTTTAGGAGGGAGCTTGGACAAAGCTTCCTGGTTTAGGCTTCTCCAATGGAGAGGTAGGAAACCTTCTTTGTTGTTTTGCTTTCATATTGTTGTTGCTTCTATGCTAAATTTTTGGATAATGTATGTTTGCCTTTGTGTATTGTGAAAATGGATAGAATGCTTAATGGTGTAGTGTAGGAGAGGTTTATGGGAAAACTCATGAGGGGAGGCATAAGAGTAGAATAGGAAATTGTAGAGGGAGTTTGAGAGGGGATTCCCATCTTGGGTAAGAATGTTCACATTCTTACCTTGTCCTTGAGGGAGCCATAAGAGGAGGGAGGCATAAGATTATGGGAGGAAAAAGGGGTACTTGAGGGAGGCATAAGAGTCATAGGGGCTTGAGTTTTATTGTGGAGGGTTTGGATGGGCATCTCATCTCAATGGGGACGCATAAGGAAAACTTTCCCATAGTTCTTTCTCTTGTTGGCTTGGATGAAAGCCTTGTTGTGAAAAGTATTGTGTTATTTGTGTTTCCTTTTGTTTCTTCTTTTAAACCTTGAATGTTGTGAAAGTAAATTGTATTGTGGAAGCAAGTATTGTTGCCTTGAGTTGGAGACCACCCTTCATTGTGTTGTGTTTGGGGCTCGGGGGTCAATGGAGGAGATTGCTTCTCTTCTCCATTGAGTTTTGGTTGGGAGGAGAGTGTTGCCTCTCCCCCTATCTTGGTTGTGATTTGAAATACTTGGAATTTGGAGCATGGATGAAGAACACCTTGGAACACAAGAAACTTGTTGTTGACAATGTAAAAACATCATGTATTTACCCACCTTGAGTGGAGGAAAAATGTAATATTGCTTTGCTTTCTTTAGCTTCCATTATTGCAAATTTGTTTCCACATGAAGTAGGATATGTTGTAAAAGGATTTGGAAGGAAAATTTGCATTGAAATGATAGTATTTCTTACTCTAAAATTTATTGGAAATGTGGTTGAATTCTTTTGTGGAATGTTGGGAAGAAATTACAAAAGAATATACATGTTAGATCTCATTTTGTTGCTTAAAAGGAGATGTATTGAAAAGTGGAATGTTAATGTAAAAGGAAATATTTTATAAACAATTTTATCAATGGGCTCAAAATAGAGAGGAGTTTGATCCATTTATAACTTTTTAACAATAAGGCACAATTATGTATCATTTCCAAAAGGAAGAAAGCACGACTAAAAGTCAAAATATGGTTTTAATGTTATTCCAAATGTTTTCCATTAGAACATCCTTAATACTTGAATTGCAACAAGCATTATTTAACACTCAACAATAATACTTCCTTAAATGAATCATATTTTTTCCCTCTCCAAAACTATATTAGACCATCCCAAATATTTTCCATGTGAGATGTTCTCAATTAATGGAAAAGAGAAACATGATATTATTCCACCAATAAAATTGTTGGAAAATAGTTTTTATTTAAAAAAAAAAAATTATTTTTACACATCTATAATCAAAACAAGTCAAATGTCATTTAATCACATGTCACAAGAGTAAACGAGAAACATAGAATATATATTAATAAATTTAACCTTTAAAGCATAATCAATAACATAACTTTTTCATTGACCGCAACTAGCAAACAGATCCACCTCTAGGAGATTCTTCTCCAGGAGCCTCGCGAGATAGGCCAAGTCTCAATGGAGGTCTTTGTAATAAGTTTATTTAGGTCACTATGTAATAATCTCACTGTCTCTTAAGCGATTTTGATACTCTCTCTACCCCAATCAAATTCGAATCATTCTCGCTGTCCTCTCCCCAATCTATTTTGATAAAAATATCGTGAAGGAGAACTCCGTATTTGAGGATACATTCGATACTGAACAAATAACAACACAGTTGGATGAACTGCTGTCTGTGCGCCTCCACTACCTGCCTGTTCACGCGCCTGGGACAGCAAAACAACCATTAGACACTGTGGCAGTTTCACTGCCCTTCAATCGATTTCTTTGAAAAAATAATATCACGAGTTGAATCCCGAATTTGAGGATGTATTCGATACTGATCAGATAACCACATAGTTGGACAGTCGTTGGTTTAAGCGCCGTCACTGCCTGTCCCCTTGTGCAGGTGAAATTGTAGATCCACGCCATGCACACGCCTTACAGCACCCACTGGAAGTGGAGGTACCTCACCTCCTCACGCACCTTAGCTTCTCCTTTACCCCCCCTTTCCCTGTATCCACGTGGCCAGGAAAGTGGAAAAGTGTTTAGCCGACTGAGCAGGTCAAGATTTCCAAAATCTAAATGATTAAATGGGAAGTGGCGGCCAGGTTGTTTTCTTGCTTGCAAGGAGAAAGCCTTAATGGTTGACAGGTGGTTGCTGAACCACCCACCGCCCCAACCAAATGAATTTAAGCCAGGTTGAAATAATTTCTCCCCCCCACCCCCCTGATTTGACTCTTGTTCATTAAATTTCAAATTTCAAATGTATGTATAAGCTTATAGACGGATTTGTGTATATATTTTGTTAATATATATTTATATACCACTTAATTAAAAGTATTTAATCCCTTTAAAGAGATGTCTAAGAACCTATATTAAAAGATTTCTAAGCTTTGAAATGCTATACTTTACAAGTTTTTAGAAAATGAGGATAACTAGTTAGGTGGCTGAGTATTAAATACTATGCTAAATAACAGTGGTATGAAATGTAATAAAATTTTCAAATAATAATTGCACTAGATATAAATAAGGTATTATATATACCTAACCATATAAAATTATACAATGCAATAAAATAGGTAAGTGCCAAAGTATGTATATCGTAATGTGTGAATCCCTTCAATATATATTATATATATATATATATATATATATATATATATATAATATATATATATATGTTATAATGTATTAAATCGCGATATACATAATATAACTGGACAATATGACATAACAGAATAAAAAATAAAAAAAATAAAAATAAAAATTAAGTGGTCAGTAATTTCTTGATAATAACAAAATAACATATATGTAATTTCTTGAGAAATACCTTTAAAAAGGTTGCAGGTGAAAATTTTGATGCTGAAAAATATTGCACTAGTCTGAAATCTGATTTACGGAGTTATGAGATGATTTTAGCTTCGGATCTTCAATCTTCATAACGCATCCATGGATAGTTATGTTTCCATCGGTGGTGCAAAAATCATGTATGCATGGTGGCTAGTATTATTAAATGATGGAACACCTTTGAAAATTAAAACTTTAATCTTTGTGATCTCCCCACCAAGCGTGCCAAAAACTGTTATCTCTCATAAGTGCACCCCTAATTGAGGGATAACCTCGAGGTGGTCTAGGCTTTCTTTTCCCTCACTTCTAAAAATACAATAGAAACACCTTCGGGCTGTGGGTATTCCTATGTTGAGGTGAGTATCTGGGGTCACAAGGCTTGTTCCTTATTGATTTATCCTAAATCTTATTAACTGTGGGGTTTTAAGGGTAAAATATATGGTTGTAATTGAAATTTAAGTGTGGTGATACACATAAAATTTATGAGGGATTTGACTAAGAAATATGCACAATACACTAAGAACAGATTAATTTAGCATGATCCAATGGGTTTCAGTGTTTTCCTAAGGAAAATAATTATTTTCTTAAGGATAAATCACAACAACAAGCATAGGAGTTAACATGCACATTAAGACTGTATAAAAACACCATTTTGTAGCAAGGTAAGTTACTTAGTTCAGCAAAATAACATTTATGAGATTTAATAGATTAATAAACACCACTACAAATAATTGGAAAGGAAATAACTGGTTCTCATTGAAGGGAAAAATAGGAAAAAAATTGCTTCAAACACTCAGTCCAAAATTCCTCCTGTAATCATCAACTAGTGTTTTTCAAGTGCACGCAATATGTAACAAAAAATTATTACCCCACACCCACCTCAAAAATAGATTGAAGTCATGCATGATAATTTTTAGAAATTTCCTTTGAATAAATAATAAATAAGGCCTAAAAATATACAGGCTATTACAAGAGGCAAAAATAGCCTTAATTTCTAAAATTACACTTTCAATCAAACTGCAACTGACTCCTTTCATTCTTCACTCATTAATGTTATTTTTAATGTTTTCTTGGTGTGCAAGTTTTCCTTTTTCCTAAACATGCTAATTTTTCCTCAACTTTGATGTGATCCCTGTATTTTCTCATAGCCTTAATTTTAAACTATTATAGTTTCAATTAAACTGTAGCTGACTCCTTTCATCCTTCAAGCATGAAAGTGTATGGAAGCCTTTGCAAAATTTAATGTAATTGGGTGAATAACAAAGGGTTATTTTTAAAAAATTCTGTGTGCAAGTTTCCTTTTGCATTAACATGTTAATTTGTCCCTCACCTCCTATGTGACTCCTGTATCTTCTCACCTTTTCCTCTAGCACCACTTGCCTTTGCATGCATATAAATTTTCCTTTTGTGATCACATGCAAAAAAAAATCTTTTGTCTTTTCTATCTATGCATGTGCAAAAGTAATTTTTCCTTCTCCTTTTGCAATTTACAAAAAGGTGATCAAAAGCAATAAGGAGTGCATTGGTTTGACCATCTGAGCCTAATTTTTTCTATTGTCGAATCCTTCAATTTTATGACTAGCAATCACATGTGTTTCATGAGATGTGAACACCGAACGGTATATGTTATTTGTTTTAGAGGTATAATTATTACTTTTGTAGTTGATGTTGATTAGGGGTGTGATTGATTTTCTAAGTGTAAAAATATAGATGGGCCACTTAATTTGAAGGTTGTTTCTACATTTCAAACTTGTTAAAATTCATACATGAATACATTTGATACCGTTTTCGATAGTTAATTTATTTTATAGTTGATGTTGTATGTATTTAATTTGTGTTTATTAGTTGTGCATCAGTTCTTTGGTTGGTATTATTTTTGGAAAAACATTTATTGTACAGTTAATAATGTGTGTGATTGATAGTTGTAGTATAGGAATTTAGTTTGAAACATTACATTAAAATGTTGTATGTGTACATTTAATTCTGTTACAGATTCGTACAATTAAAGTTGCATCTCATATTTCAAAACATCAAATAAATGTATATCTACGTGCACATAATGAGACATGTATACATTTACAGTATTTATATCATGAATGGTAGCCTTTTAACTTAGGCAATTTTAGTTTCAATAAACATGATTACATTTAATACCCCTTGAACAATAGTGTCACTTTGGATAGAAGAAGTGTTGAGTATAGTAGTGGTGGAGGTGCTATCAAAGCAGAGGGTAGCTTTTACAACAGGTTGAGTGATAGTAGTCTTGACTCCTCCTTTCTTCTTGCGCCAAGTGTTGTTACGTACAACCATTTTTGAGTATCTCTCGAATGAAAAAGCAGGTGAAATACACAAATTTGCAAGCGAGGGAACTCTGGAGAAAGCTGTGAATGTCAGACCCTGCCTTTCAGTGGTTCCTAATGTCAACGGTTTCTCTATGCAAAGTAAGTCCCTTCCACTTGTGGATAGTTAATCCCCAAGCCATTTTAATCGGCAAATTGTCTCGATTTCCTCTTGAAATAGGGGGTATGGGAATATGTAACGGGTTGGAGGGATCTCAACATGGGCCGTTGTATCTATCAAATTTGACAACAACAAATAAAGGTAATGTTGGTAGTTGCATTGATGTTTCATAGACAATGTCGGTGATTGTTCCTGTGGCACCATTCACGAGGCCTGCATCAACCCATAGATTTGCAACCAGTGTTACAAAATTGGGCAAGGAAGCTTTAGAAGAGTGTATCAAGGTAATTTGAAAGATAAAGATGTGGCTATAAAGAAACTAAAAGGTAGAGGTAAAGACATCAAGAAATTAGTTGAGAATGAAGTCAACACGATGTTGGACACCAGTGTTGAGAATGGACCTTAGGGAGGACAAGTGCAGTATCTGAAATGTGGGGTCCTCCCACTAAATCGATTACGTGTTGTAACAAGTTCTTATAGCTTGGTGAGCTTGAAGCCAATTTCTGCCGGAATAGAGCCCAAAAACTGGTTGAATTTCAACCCAATGGTTTGTAACTTTGTACAGTTCAAGAGAATGGAAAAAACATCTCCCTTCAGATTGTTATTGCCAAATGTCAGTTGTTGTAGGCAGCCCAACATTCCCAATTCCTGGGGTACCATTCTGCTTAATTGGTTGTCTTCTATTTGAAGAAAATTAAGCACTGAAATATTTCCTATGGATTTTGGGATGTTCTAATCTGGTCAATGTTGTTAATATCTTAGATGGAATTGGTCCCTCAAGCGCATTATTAGACAACGATAAGTGATGCAATTTTGTGCAGTTATTCAGATAATTGGGAATTTGTCCAGAAAGCAAGTTATTTTTTAGATTGAGCACTATTAAACACCTGAGAGCACCTAGTAAATAGAAATGATAAGATAAGATAATTATTCCCTATAAAATAGAAATAATTGAGATAAACTAATTCACGTCCATATTTGTTTTATAACCAATTTCATCAACTGTATCAGGCCCGCAAATCAACCATTTTTTTGTTTATGAGTTGATTATCGTAATTTTCATTTACTTATTTAATTTTAAACCAAGGATATTTGGGATGGAAACACAACTTTACTTATAGGCAATCATTCAAATCACAAGAGAGAGTATCGTTGATCATATATGTGGCTGACTATCTTATGCAAAATTCAAAAGTAGCTTTACATATGAAACACCAAGTTGCTAACCAGTGCTTGGCGAAACATGCTCTCACAATGTTGATAATACAACTCAAATTCATGTCTGTCAATTACATGATCTCACAATGTTGATAATACAACTCAGATTCATGTCTATCAATTACATGATCTCGCAATGTTGATAATACAACTCAGATTCATGTCTATCAATTAAATGAATACACTACAGACATAGTATTGCACCAAACTAATGCATACAAAAAACAAATTATTTTAAACAACAAAGATTAAACCCTAATGATATCATCCACAAATTCTTAAAGAAACTATGTAAAGGCGTCTGGAGGATAACTTACCAATCTAGAAGAAGGTGTCTGAAACATCAATCTGACTTCTCATGCTTCCACTATTGTTTTATTTTATTTCTCGTGTCTGTATATTCTCTGCGCCACTCTAAATTCCTGAATCTCCTTTTGATCTCCCTTTTTCTCTGTGCGTATACTTACTTTTCTAGCGTTTGCAATCTATTATTGATCTCTCTTTTTATATTTTCAGCTCAGCCTAATTAAAAACAAAAGCTAAAATTGTTAATTAAAAACAAAAGCTAAAATTGTTAATTATTAGAAACAAAATTATTAAAAATGGCAGAGATTTCTATTTTCAGTTCAACTTAATTAAAAACAAAAGCTAAAATTGTTAATTATTAGAAACAAAATTATTAAAAATAAAAGCTAAAATTGTTGTTAATTAAAAACAAAAGCTAAAATTATTAATTATTAGAAACAAAATTATTAAACATAGTAGAGATTTATATTTTTAGCTCAGCGTAATTAAAAACAAAAGCTAAAATTGTTAATTAAAAATAAAAGCTAAAATTGTTATTAATTAAAAACAAAAGCTAAAATTGTTAATTATTAGAAACAAAATTATTAAAAATAATAAAGAAAAGCTAAAATGGGGAGGAAAAGCACAAATGTCAAGACGGCCGTCAAACCGTCAAATTTAACACAGTTGTAGAAACATCCGCAGGTACCTTTCCCATAGAGGGAACGCCTTCGACGTAATAAATACTCTGATTAAAAAATTATGATTAAATAAATATGACCACCTATTGAAAATAAATATGACCACCTATTGAAAATATAAGGTCACGGGGTCCTTCCTTGACTTAGTCATGCAATATACTTTAAGTTAAAACAACAATCATTGGTTTGAAATTTTGTCTCGCTTTGAACCTTAGTATATCATTTGATTCAATAACATGGGGCTCTTTTGATAATTGACATAGATTATAAACTATAGTAAATAGGGATAAGCTTTGTAATCATTTAATCCCTTTTTCACGAGGACTCTAACCCTTGCATTATTATGTCGGTGGAAACTAACTCAAAGTGAGTTAGGGTTTGATTGGTTGGTCGAAATGGATGCAAATCTTGAACTTTTCTTTGGTTACCTAACTCGTGGTGAGTTAGGTAGGGAAAAAGCAAATTTGAACCCTAATTTTATCATTCTTGCAAGCTCACTCGAGCTGGAAAAGCTCTCTATAAATTTCTCCTCGGCGACCGCTTATGTGATTTCTGAGCTTGTTGGGAGGTTGTGTGAAGTTCTTGCTTGGTATATTTACTGTCTGCCAAAATTTTCTCTATTTTTTTCTTACAATGGAGCCATTTTTTTGAAGCTTTGTATGGTGGCGACTATGTTGTGAAAGAAAAAAATTTAACTTCGATTCAAGCCACCATATCCTTTTTCAATATCTGATTCATCAATTGTCATGCACAGATCTGGGTTTTCATGGAGGTTTCAAGTAAGAATTTTTTGTTACTATAGAAGCTTCAAACTTTAAGATTTTTGCATATCCTTTTTCCATTTTCGTCTGTGATTTGGTTTGCCGGTTCCTCTGTGGTTTTTTTCCATTTCTAATGCATTTATTCTGGGTTGAAAATGCTCTATTTAGACTGCTGCCATTGATAATTTTTTGCTCTATTGTTTGACATCTGGGTTTCATTCACTCCTTTGGGTGATTCTTGGTTTGGTCTGAGATGACTGTGGGATTGAGCCATTTCCATAGAGTTAGGTTGTGCATTTTGCGAGCTTTCCACTCTTAGAAACGATTATCAAAGCCAAAACTAATGATGGGTCTTCATTTTACTAAAGCTCTTGTTCATGATTTTCACCGTATTTCTAGTCTCTATTTTCTTCCTTGTTGCCACATTGTTGGCACTATGCCATAAAAACATCTGCCCTACAATATTTCATGGGCATGCCTTTCTTTTGTAATCATTTACTTTAGCTCAGGCTAACATTTTATTCTCGCAATTGTTCTGAGTTTTACTTATTTATTTCGTAGAGTGTTCTGTTCCATTTCTAGGTTGGCATGTGATTGTATTTGGAAATTGCTACTTTACAATATACACATCTTTGCATGGAAATTCGAGCCACACTTCGTTTAATCTCGACTTAGCTAGTTGTTTGTATAGAAACCCAAATCTCACTGTTATTTGCTTCTATGGCCGCTTTGTAGGCAGGTTATAACTCTCTCTATTTGGTTTGTATTACCAATGTTTCAACTCGTGACCATTTCAAGGATGTAATGGTCTGTTTTTCTATTTTGACCGCTATCCTTGAGATTGATGGCATATTTTTTGGGGTTTTGTTTTACCGGATTCCATAGTTGATGTATTCTAGCTTTGCATTTATTGTTAATGATTGAATTCTATATGTAGCTCAGCAATGCATCTTTTTTCACTTCACAGATACTATTGAATGTCATGTTAATTTTCTTTCCACTTAAGCACTGAAAAATTACATTATTTATTTCTTAGTGTATGCATATTTTTGTAAGTATAACCCGTGGCATACATTTTTGAATTTGATATGTGATGAAAACATCAACCATTTTTAGTTTTGAACCCTCTCTTGATTCGAGATTTATCTAGTTGTATTCTTGCATTCTGCATTCAAGATCATGCTCTCTATATTTCTATTACCATCATGTTCAAGGGCTTTCCATTTTCACAATAAATGATTTAGTGTACCTTAATTTAAGGAAAAGATCATCTAATTTTAGTTTTCATTGCAAATGACTGAAACTTTCCAATGTATTCCTGAACATTTAGGTGCCGCAAATTCAACTCACAATCTTGGACTTGTAATACACATCCAACATTATACAAATATGTATTGCACCTTTCCTGATGTGACATAATAGATAGGAGAACATGGCTCACAATGAATCCAACATATCTCTTGTAGCTCAATGATTTCACCTACTATGTTACCAACTAATTAACCCCCTTCACTTTCTACCTTCACAAGAAGCACAATGTATCTGTCCTATTATTTCCTTTTTTTCCCAAAATAAATCCTTCCAAACCACGCCATCCTTTTTTAAGGATCAATTTTTTTTTGAACAAGAATAAATATTTTTTTAAGCATCAACATTTGTTCTATTTGTTTCGTGAATTACTATAGCATGATAACAAGTAAGGAAGGATACATCCATAGTTTTTGTAGGTACAATATTTAAAAGCATGGGTGTCATTTCTCTACATGAAACTGAAAAATAATGTGGAAATGCAATAACACAAGGATCATGCGTGATAACACAAACATAAACCCAATTTCAATCTAGTAGTGTGACGAGGTTCAATGGGGGAGTGATAATAAACCATGAAAGTGCATGCAAAGAAAATGAAGAGTCAAATCTCATTCTACTATCTCATAAATCTTGATAAGGAAAGGGGTACAAATAGGGGGTCATGTGTAACCCCTAATTTTCATGTAATAATACTTCATAAAGTGGAGAAAGGGAGTTACGTTCCTGAGATGGAAAGTAACTTCCATACGATGCACTGATGCACATTAGCCAATATGATGTAACAGAATATTTCATAACCCCTACGACACCTAATATCTATTTCTTTACTTAAGTGAGATGACACACCACCTGATGTGGAAAATTAACACACCAACAAGCCCCCTTCATTGTAAGTTAGGATAAGGAGGTAAGTCGAAAATGAGAAATGGGTCGTGATAATAAATCTTATCCATGTGCAAACGAAAATATATCTAGAAGAAGAAGAAGAGAGGAGAGGAAGGAGATAAGAGGGACCGTTGAAGAATCTTTAGACAGATCTTAACTCTGTAATTATAGCAAGAATCCAAGAAGAGTGTTGATGATGTGGTCCTCGGCTAGTGGATTTAAGAAGAACCAACAGCATTAGAATTATTTTACGCCCTTAGGAAGGATAGAAATGCAGTACTGGAAGTCATCCCACTCCATGAAGGAAATTGAAGGCATTAGTATGAAGAACTATGAATCTAGTTCATAGAAGTGTTACATAGATCTAGAAAATGAGCGCACAAAAAATTAAGGTAATGCCATGAGCATAAAAATGTCAGAGTATGAAAGAGGAACATTCATCGAAAGGATTTCGAAGTGAAGTGAAGGAAATGCAACAACCCCCACAATAGAAAGATGATCCACAAGAAAGGGTGGATAAGTGATAATCTCCAAAAGGTGGAACTAAAAATATTCTCAAGAATTTCACTCCCAACAAAGGAGATGAAGGAATCCTATGAAACACATGTGAAAGGATGAAAAAGTCCCTATACTGCATCAAAAGTAGGAACTATGAAGAAACGAAGAAGGTCTAGCAAGATACTCATCCCATGAAGGGGGGTTGACAAAAAGAAGAGAGATGTTAGACAAGTATGAATCACCAACACATGAAGGAGGAGGAGTGGAAAGGGCTTCACAAACGAGAAGAGGAAAGGAGGTTTATGTCATGACGATATGAGGCTTGGAATGATACTTCCTGATGTCTGACGAGGAGCGAGGAGTGTAAACATTCTATGGAATAGGGATGAGAAGAGGAGGAGAGGATTCTGAACTAGTATTCTTGTCATCAGAACTAGAAACATAATCCCCATCATCAAAGATGGAAAATGATGAGTGCAAGAGAAAGGCGTTCATAAGAAATGTAATGTTCAATAGAAGTATACCTTGGTGCATAATTCAATATAGAAAGAAGAAATGGCAGATCCTCTGAAGTGATCCTACGACACTCAAGTGTGGAAACAACATCCTCCATGATACGTCTAATAGAAGTGCATAATGAATGAGAAGAAGGGTACGAGAATACACACAATTTTTTAAAGATGATCAGACTCAGCAAAGAATGTGTCTGTGTGCAATACAACACCCAAAAATAATAATAATCCTCTTGTTTGCGACACTTTATAAGTAGTGTGTTGATTAGAATAAGCTGTGTTCATGAGAGGTGGAACATTTGATCACTCACCTTGCAGTATGTCATGAATCACATAAGATTGGAGGCTAGAATAAGTCCTAATTGGAAGAAAAGGAACAACATGCAACTAAGCACAAAAATGCATAAGTAAAATAGGGGTATAACACTACTAAGTGTGAGAGAATGTGTCTCACATCGCAAAAAAGGAGGCTCTCTTGCTTCAAGGTGGTGGATGCACTCACTAGCCATAGGCAAAGAAGAGCACTACAATGCATGAAGAGCCAGAAAAGTGGCCTCAAAAATCCCAATAACCTGATAATGAGGCCAAAAAAAGTACTCCCCTTTAATGATGAAGTTTAATGGTTTTCCCTTAATTGAGCTTAATCAATTTTGAAAAAAGATAAAATGCAAAAAAATCAAAGAAGGGGGTGAGAGAAGGTCCTGGAACGAGGGGAAATCTTTCTCATCTCAGCTAACTATTCT
This sequence comes from Taxus chinensis, assembly GCA_019776745.2. Classification (NCBI taxonomy): domain Eukaryota; kingdom Viridiplantae; phylum Streptophyta; class Pinopsida; order Cupressales; family Taxaceae; genus Taxus; species Taxus chinensis. The sequence goes on from CM034156.1 coordinate 562,759,888, forward strand.
AGAAAGATGAGGGAAATCTCAAGGAAATTTAGGATCCTAGGAGATCTCTGAGTTGAAGGTTGAGAGCTACTCAATGAGTTGGTGGATGAGATATGAGTTATGTGACTGAGTCCAGCGAGCTGCATGAGTTATGTGATGAGTCTAAGAAGACCCTAATTTACTTAACAAGGTCAACAAGTTAGGGTCTTCATTGAGTCGAGAGGGTTGTGGTCATCGGGGTTTCTGATTCAAAATTTTGACACGCATCCACCACAAGTCACTTCAGAACACTGGCAAACTGTGAATGGTCAGGTAATGACTGAGTAGAGGGAACATGCCACATTGGATGGTTTGGTGTGTAATGGATAGGTAAACAAGATTCATGGCATTGAAAGGGTGATCACACGTATTGAGTGATGGAGGAGCACAATGGTCGCAAGGTCCAAGGGCGGGGCTCAAAAAAAAATCTAATGTAGGGGGCAGTGCCAATGTATGCAGGATCCTATGGAGCTCAGAATACACACATGGTCATATAGTGAAGTAGAGACTAAGGTGAACCAGAGCAAGGAAAACCAAGACTAACACACACATCTAGAGGACGAGTTTTGGGTGCAATGCAAGGTTAAACTTGGGTGCAAGACATGTCACGGCCAAACCAGGATCTCGGGAAAATGGATCAAGGCATGAGTCAAAGCAATACAGGGTTGAAATTTTTAACATGATGCATGAGTTAAAGGAAAGGAGTAATACATGCACATCAAAGGCCGAGCTTGATCGTGAGCAGGTCGGTGAGTAGAATCAATGCACGAGGCAGGATCCGAGCAACAAAGAGCTTATAGAGGAGGGTTGAGTAGAAGTTGTAAAGGTGAGTAGGAGGGTGAGCTAGGGGAGCCAGCTTGGTTCCCACCTTAGAGAGTTGGGTCCGAGTTAGGCCAGAAAAATAACTTACACCATTAAAATCTGCAATGCACATAAATCTCAAGACTGCAACCTGAACTTACAAAAAACTCTAGGATACACATGTAAGGCTAGAAAAACCTATAAACCCCAGAAAAAATGAACCAAGCAACCTATTGAACAATATGAATCTGAATCAATACATATAACATATAGATGTAATACCCATTGTGACACTTACACATGAAACCATGAAAATTACGAACCAAGAGTAGTAAGCAATGGAAAATGGTGAGTAGCACAGATCCCTACAACTTTCTATGATAGCATGACTGAATAGATCATAAACATGACAACATGAGGATCATGTCCTAGATAACGGGAACATCAATGGAGTTGTACACTGGCAGCGTGATGAGGTTCTATGGAGGAGTGAGCATCAACCATG